>SJYA01000944.1:438990-457584 GCA_006410615.1 Neotragus moschatus
TTTCTTGAAGAGATCTCTAGTCCTTCCCATTCTGTTGTTTTCCTCTATTTCTTTGCATTGATCTCTGAGGAAGGCTTTGTTATCTCTCCTTGCTATTCTTTGAAACTCTGCCTTCAGATGCTTATATCTTTCCTTTTCTCCTTTGCTTTTCACTTCTCTTCTTTTCACAGCTATTTTTAAGGCTTCCCCAGACAGCCATTTTGTTTTTGCATTTCTTTTCCATGGGGATGATCTTGATCCCTGTCTTCTGTTCAATGTTATGAACCTCCATCCATAGTTCATCAGGCACTCTATCTATCAGATCTAGTCCCTTAAATCTATTTCTCACTTCCACTGTATAAACGTAAGGGATTTGATTTAAGTCATACTTGAATGGTCTAGTGGTTTTCCCTACTTTCTTCAATTTAAGTCTGAATTTGGCAATAAGGAATTCATGATCTGAGCCACAGTCAGCTCCCGGTCTTATTTTTACTGACTCTATAGAGCTTCTCCATCTTTGGCTGTAAAGAATATAATCAGTCTAATTTTGATGTTGACCATCTGGTGATGTCCATGTGTAGAGTCTTCTCTTGTATTGTTAGAAGAGGATGTTTGCTATGACCAGTACATTCTGTTGGCAAAACTCTATTAGCGTTTTCCCTGCTTCATTCTGTATTCCAAGGCCAAATTTGCCTGTTACCCCAGGTGTTTCTTGACTTCCTATTTTTGCATTCCAGTCCCCTATAATAGAAAGGACATCTTTTTTGGGTGTTAGTTCTAAAAGGTCTTGTAGGTCTTCATAGAACCATTCAACTTCAGCTTCTTCAACATTACTGGTTGGGGCACAGGCTTGATAAAGTTTAACCTTTACCATGTCCTAAAACCACAGAATGATCTTGTTGTCTATTAGGGGAAAAAATAATTTTTTTCCTGTTCAGTAAGTATATCAGTATCTACTTATTTTTGTTGTTGTTGTTTACTTTTTTTTAATTTTTATTTTTACTTTATTTTACTTTACATTACTGTATTGGTTTTGCCATACATTGACATGAATCCACTACGAGTGTACATGAGTTCCCAATCCTGAACCCTCTACCACCTCCCACCTCATATCATCTCTCTGGATCATCCCTGTGCACCAGTCCCAAGCATCCTGTATCCTGTATGGAACATAGACTGGCGATTTGTTTCTTACATGATAGTATATATGTTTCAGTGCCATTCTCCCAAATCATCCCACCATCTCCCTCTCCCTCAGAGTCCAAAAGGAGTATCTACTTATTAAAAAGAAAAATATGTTTTGTACAGAAAGCATAAGTAATCTCTCCTGTTAATTTCCAGTATCTACTAAATCATCATATAATAGATATTGGATTTGGTATATTATGTTGCAAAAATAATTTCTATCAAATATTTTTATTGATTTATCTCCTCCAACTCACTTCCAAAAAGTCTCCATCTCTAAGAAAACCAAGTAAGATCTAAAAATACTTTTTCAGAAAGTATCTGAAATCACAAATTTGTTAATAATGACAGAATTGCCAAATGTGAATCACTGCGGGTCCTATTCATTTCAGGACCTTTCCTGCCTTAGGCGCTGGCCTCAATGTATTAATGCATTTGTGAGATAAAGTATAGAGCATTTAGAGTTGTGTGTTGTTTTCACAGAGCTGTTACATTCATTTCAAAAGCGTTTAATACTCTTTTTTTCTCCATTATAAAAGGACAATCCCCAAACAAAATTGGATTACCTGGATAAAAGAAAAGAAATTGAATTGTAGTTATTTTTAAAGGGCATTTGAAGAAACACTATAGTTGATTCTTGTGTATAGGGATGAACAGATTTATATAAAGGCTGATTAGCCCATCTAAGGATTTACATTATTGGATTGAGGTACAGACTATTCATTTTGCTGCATTTCAGCAGAGAAACTATAAAACTGGATATCCTTTCTCTTTGCAAACCATGAATACCCAAAAGGGAGTGTAGCTCTGTGGCAGGATCGGAATTGAAAGAAAGAAGAAAACCAGAGCTGTAGTGGTTCTGCTACAACCTTGTCTGTCTCCTTTTATAAACTGTTGGGTTTCATATTTCTAACCCAAGTAAACACATTCGCTGCAGCTTAATCTAGATTGTTGTTGTAGGAAGGTAGTTCTCTGGGATAACTGCATAAATTCCCTTCTATGAAGAAAATGGAGAAAACCTAGGTGAAACATTCTTTCTTTGGTATGTTGCTAGTATTTAGTTTGAAACAAAAGAGAAACAAAATCATTCTCATTTGTCATCCAGTTTCTTTGATACGAAATAATTTTATTTATTTAATTTGCAACATGACTCAGCAGAGGATCTTAGGCAAACAATCAAAGATCTTAGTTCAGGCTTTAGCTCTGCTGTAATCATATTTTGTTGCTTTAGATAAAGTCTCTTTACCTCCGTGGAGCTTTCCAGGTGGCTCAGTGGTAAAGAAGCCGCCTGCCAACATAGGAGCCCCCCTGCGTCAGGAAGAATCCTGGGAGAAGGAAATGGCAACCCACTCCAGTATTCTCGCCTGAAATATTCCATGGATAAATGAGCCCAGGAGGCTACAGTCCATAGAACTGCAGAGTCAGACAGGACTGAATGACTAAACGTGCATGCAGTTTTCCTCTGTCATCCAGTTTCCTCATTTATGAGTCTGTAATCAACACTAACCTTGTCTGCTTCTGAGAGGTAGCAACCAAATACATATTTGTATATGTAACCAAATACATATTTGTGTGAAAGTTCTTTGAGAAGATACGGGAAACTAAAATAACTCTCTTCCCAAACTTGAAATAACTATATTCACATGTATTTTATCTTTCAACCAATGCCTTGGGCACTTACATACCTTATTTATCAGTGAGAAATGCTTTTGACACTAAATATTAATATCCAAATAGAAGCTATTTAAGTCGGGGGCATTTATTGTTTAGTTAAAATGAAGCCTGGAAGCAGAAAACCACTCAGTGGGTTTAGTAAAGGTCACTGGCTTTCTTTTCATTGTAAATTATTCTCAGGGTATAAGGTTTTTCATCCACACACACGTTATCACCTCCTCTTTGCCAGTAATAAATGCCCAGCTAAGCTCTGGATATCATCATGTACAAGTTCAAGTCTGGGAAACACTGGCTATGTATGGGAAGAGATCCAACCCTCCTGTTCCTGACCAATTCATCTAGAAATTATCTTTCCAAACATCCCCCCCACACACACACACACACGTTAGATTGCCCCTGACACATCAGCATCCAGATCTATCTTATATGGTCACCTCTGCAGTGAAAGAGACCTATCTTTACAGACTATGAGATGGGAAGCCTGCAGAGGATAAAGAGATGTGGAATGACTTTTGGATAATCAACTGATAATGTCTGCTATTGCTTAACCATAGAAAGTTTAATTCATCACCTTGAGAACATAACCCCACAGCTGCTATACATTCTCATTCTTATGTGATTCTATTTTTTGTTTAAACAACCATAACAAGGTGAGATTAGTGGTCCATGTCCCTGTCCAAGTTTCATTTGGGTCACCAAGGTTATGAATTGGTTTTTAGATGTGTCCCCCAGTTTTAGTCATTGTTCCCCCCAAAAGTAAACACCATTTTATGCAGGTCAAAGCAATCCTATCCTATTAAGTAACCAATTTTTGTGAATGAAATCTTCAACCCTCTTTTTCACTAGGCTTGTCTCTTGTTGTTTCTTTGGAATGATTTAATTGGTAGAACCTCATTGGCCTGCATTTGCTAAACTTCTCAGAGAGCAAAAGGTGACATTGTAAGATTAGCTCCTGGATTCATTGATCTACAAATATAAATTTAAAGATGACTCCCTACTTACTCTTCCCTGAAGAAATATAATCTGAATCAAGATGAATTTGTCTCCCTGTTCTCAATGTGAAATAGGTGGTAAGAATTCGCTCCCTATCGCAGACTCCCTCAAAAATTCTTATCTCATATGGGTCTCCTATCACCCAATCACTCATTATATTCTTTTTTTTAATAAANCTCCCTACTTACTCTTCCCTGAAGAAATATAATCTGAATCAAGATGAATTTGTCTCCCTGTTCTCAATGTGAAATAGGTGGTAAGAATTCGCTCCCTATCGCAGACTCCCTCAAAAATTCTTATCTCATATGGGTCTCCTATCACCCAATCGCCCATTATATTCTTTTTTTTAATAAATTTATTTATTTTAATTGGAGGTTAATTACTTTACAATATTGTATTGGTTTTGCCATACATCAGCATGTATGGATTTTTAACACAAGAGTAAAAGAAAACTCAGTTCCAATCAGTCATTAAAACCAAAGGCACTCCTTGCTCTCCTCATTTTGTCCTTCAGAATCTGATAAGAGGCAGAACAACTCTCTCCATAAGCACCTGGCTGTGGAATTTTTCACTCTCTCAGAAGGCATTCTAAAAGCAGCATTGATGAAGCTGGTATGGAAACCACAAGGAATAGTAATTAGATTCTGCAACCCCCATAGAAGCCTCTAGTGTACTTGATTAACCTTGAGAGGCTCTAGGAAATGTTTCTAGAATAATAAACCATATTGGCCAGGCTCAGCATTGCATACTGAATCCTAGGATTTCGTTCCTAAGCCTGATAGGAAATAAACTGGGGGGAAAATTTAGAAGAGCTGTTTTCCAGTTTTTTGTTTTTACCAAAATAACTCACCACTTTCTTCATAGAGGAGTTGGACCGAAATTTGCAGGGATAATCGGAAGCAGGTCTCTACATATGTCAAGGGAGAATCTCATTTCTTCCTATTTTTAAGAAGAGCAGTACCAGACCTTGATTCTGTTCTGTTGCTACAGAAACCTCTTTGCCTTCCTCCTAGCACCATTCTCCCCAGGCTAACTCAAAGGTTGCAAGAGCAAATCTCCCTGCCTGACTCTTCTACCCCTAAAACTATTTGTTCCTCATAATAGTTCAGTAAATAATAGCTAATAAAATATGAATTTATAATATTTTAAATGTAATATTTATATAACATAGAAATATTATGATGAATAAATAGGTGAATGAGAGTGACAGTTTGACCATGCAATGGTCAAACTGAAATGTTGTTGTTCTCGTTCAGTGGCTAAGTCATATCCGACTGTATGACCCCGCAGACTGCAGCACGCCAGGCTTCCCTGTCATTCACTGTCTCCTAGAGTTTGCTCCATTGAGTAGATGATGCTATCCAGGCTGGAGCAAATGAGGGCAAGCAAAGAGACCTCAGATTCCAAATGCAACTCATGTAGAAGAAAAATTTAGCTTCCAATCCTATAAGGAAGCTGGACGCCAAAGAAAGGTGACCTACCTGAAAGACACAGATAGCTTGACAGTACGAGGTGAAGCAGGATGACAGGTGCTTCCAATGACATTTGAGTTGAAAGAGTTTCCTGAGGCATAGAGAGTCTGTGTCTAAAATAAATGTGATGTTTTATGAGTTTGATATTCATTGCAAACCTCTGGGAAAACATTTCAAGTAGTTTGCTTTCCAAACCTTTTTCTTGGTAAAGAGTGGGAATGCATCACCTAAAACCCAAGCAACTTGCTTCCCTTGGCAGCAAAGTCAATCTCTATTCATAGAATGGGCATATTCTTGAGCCTTAGCAATTTATGTTTCTTTTATTCTCAGAACACGTATCAGCCCAGCAAGTCTCAGTTCATGTGCTTGACATATTTCAATGTTATATTGCAAAATAAAACATTCTTTCTTTTCATGTGCCCTGAGTTTTCAGATGAGAGTTCTCACATTGCAAACGCATCAGTCAAATGTAGGTCCTGTGGCCCACACGCCCTCATTGCCATTTATGTGCTACACATTTAACAACAATGACACATGTCCTCTCATAGCCATAACAAGCTTCGTGTTAATGAATTCACAGGGAAGAAATAACTAGGAGCTAACATGGAGTTTTGAACTTTTCTGTCATCATGTACATTTCTGAAGGTAATCAATGGGTAATTCCAGGTGAATTATCACCTGTTCCCTTAATAAAACTACTACTACTCACATCATCTGTACCTGGCTAAAACGAGACTATTTCAAAGAAAACATTCTTACTAAAGATATAGTGAAATATGTCATTGNGGCCGTGAGTCTGAGTGAACTCTGGGAGTTGATGGACAGAGAGGCCTGGCATGTTGTGATTCATAAGGTTGCAAAGAGTTGGACATGACTGAGTGACTGAACTGACTGACTTTGTTAACTGCATAACTTATGATCCTAGTTTCATACCACTTTCCTCCTGGTTCTTACTACCCTGACCAAAGTCACCAACTTAAACACAACACATTCTTCTTACCTGCTTCAGGCCCTTTTGGGGTTTCCCTGGTGGTTCAGATGATAAAGAACCTGCCTGCAGTGCAGGAGACCTGGATTTGATCCCTTGGTTTCGAAGATATCTGGAGAAGGGAATGGCAACCCACTCCAGTATTCTTGCTTGGAGAATTCCATGGACAGAGAAGCCTGGTGGGCTATACAGTTCATGGAGTCACAAAGAGTTGGACTTGATTGAGTGGCGAGCAAGGCCTTTGTCTGGTTTGTTATTTCTATTGGAATTGTTCTTCCCCTACTTACATTCACTACTATTTACTGGAAAATCTTCTGAGATTAGGTCAAAGCTTGTTCTTATTTCCTTCATCTTGGCCTACTTATCAATTCATTCAATTTAATCCCACAGTTAACTACTGTCTGCTTCTTCCTCTACTATGGTAAATCCATGTCTGTTTGGGCATTAGGTTATTTCCAGTTTCTAGAGCTTTGCCTTCCACATATGAAGCCTTTAATAAATATATGTTGACAGATTTGCTAGCAACTCAATGTTTTGCAAGTTTTTATAATAATGAATATATCCCTATAGCTTACTAATGTGTGAAAAACTGATGTACAGAACCCTTTATCATGAATTATGCATTTCAACTTTGAAATTTCTTCCTAAGTAATTTCATTCAGGCATTAAGAATAATTATTTGATGATTTTAAACTCATGGAGCCCTGCAGTGAGTTTGTTTCACAATATTGTTTTCACTTAAAAACAATTTTGGCTTTCTTTTCCCAAAGTATTTCAACACTATGTGCTAGTGAATTAAAAAAAATAATAATAACTTCAATTATTCTGAGACACACTGTGGGGCTATAAACCAAATTTGCCTTTTCTGTGTTATTCTTCAACTAACTTTAGCTTGATTTGTTGTAGCTCAATTTTATCTTATCTATTTTGTGATCCAGTTTCATGATTTTTATAAAACAAAATCGTGTTTCCAAGGAGTCTAAAGGGTAACTACAATGTCATTGGTTAAACTCATGGTCATCAATAGCTGAGGAATGCTTTTCCCACTTTGGGGTATAAATTCTGAGAATGGATGAATTTTTCCGGGACTGACTTTCTTTGAAGAGCACTAACATCATGGTTTTTCCATTTCTGTCATTAAAGAAAGGAAAGGACATAGCTATGTGTTGATGTGTATATGCTAACTATGCATACATGTGTATGTTATCATGCTTTATTACCTCCAGCCCAGGGAGTTAGAAAGTATTCTGAGAAGCTCTACGAGGTGGAAAGAGAATGTGGACTGCGTATTTGGTCCATATGTAAATATGATCTTCATTCAGCTGAGATCAATGTGCCGGCATGATCAGGTTTTGGTGAGGGTCCTCCTCCCGGTTCACAGACATCTGCCTTATAACTCTATCTTCACAAAGCAAGGGAAGGGAGGTCATCTCTCTGTATCTCTTATAAGAACACTCAGCCCATTCATGAGGGCTCCACCTTCATGACCTAATTGCCTACCAAAACCCCACCTCTAAATACAATAACATTGAGGACTAGGGCTTTAACATATGAATTTTGGGGGGACACAAGCTTTCAGTCATAGCATATGTGTGTGTATGTGTATGTAAAAGTCAATTTATCTAATCTCACCAATTAGGAGTTATTATTATATGAGGAAACTAAGGAAGAGGTTAAGTTCTTTAAGTTCAAAAATTATTTTCAGCCAAGGAAATTTTGTCCCAGATAAGATCATCAGTATCAGTATTCTCCCTACTCATGGGTTCTCAAGCCCTGTGTCATTTCCCTAACAATAATTTAAAGTCAGATAGTTGAACATCAGAGTCCTTTAGCTTAAGCACCAACCTTATTTTGCCCCTGGCTGGTAAAGAACCCACCTGCCACTACAGGAGACATAAGAGATGTGGGTTTGATCCTTGGATCAGGAAGATCCCCTGGAAGAGAGCATGGTAACCCACTCCAGTATTCCTACCTAGAGAATCCCACGGACAGAAGAGCCTGGCAGGCTCCATAGGATCACTTAGCACACATGCATGAAAAGGTAAGAGTGTGGTGATCAGGTCGCAGTGTAAGAGGGAAAGTGTTTGTACTCACATCAAATATGGTTGATATTTGATAACACACACACACCACGTGGTGTGCTAGTCTTTTAAAACTAAATTATGCCTTTATATTTGGACCTTCTTTAGGCAACAAGAGTGATAATTCCCATTAAGGAATGAAGAATAGGGAGGAAGTAGCTTAGTGGTGTGAGGATGAAAGAGTTATTTTTCAAAATTTTATTTAGTATTTACTACATAGTCAGCGTTGGATTAGCTATTTTGTAAATATTATTGCATTTGTACTGAATAAATGTTGTTATTCACATTTTTAAAATGGGAAACAAACTGATGTTTAGAGAGTGTAGTGCCATCCAAGATTATGCATCTAGTAAGTGGTAGAAAAGGCATAAGGATATAAAGCCTCATGTTCCCAAATCATTACTCTTCTCATTACTTAGTGGCTGCTTATAATGGTTGAATGTAAGTTTGAATACATAGGAAAATTTGAAATTTTTAAGCCAGAGAATACACTTACCAAAAATATAAATTCAATACAACTCCAAAATTATTTTCTGATGGGTGTAACATCTTAATCCCTTACTATCACTCAGCTTGAGTCTAAAATAGTAAAGCTTTAATTCATTTTTAGTCATTAAACACACTAATTGTGAGCTTTGTATGTGACAGACACCCTGCAGGATTCTAAAGTTTAATTCATTTTAAAAACCTTAGACACTTCCTGCTGTCACAGAGTTCATAGTCAAGTAATTGTCACTCATTTAAGATTTCTGTACTTCCATGTGTCAGACACAATGGAGATAAAATGGCCAAAAAAGATACATGTATTGAAAAAAATGAATTGACTGAATTAATACTCTAAATGCCTGGAGTAATGTGCTCCCAGAATTGACCATCAGTATGTTTAACCTAGTCTCCTCTGACATCCGTGCTGGTGCGTACTCCTAGATTGAGTCTCCACCTGTGGTTGCCTTTAATTTGGGTAATCTTATCAAGTGAGATTTTGAGTCCCCACAGTTTGAATCACACCTTAATGCTGGTATAAATAGGCAACTTCTATGAATGGTCCTCTATCACCATTCCATGCTGTATTAAAAAAAGGTCATATTTGAAGTATCCTCTCTTAAATAACCTAAGTAGAATGTGCCACTAATGTCAGCACTCAGGGACACTCTCAAACCTAACTAAATATTTCTAAGAGGTGTTTTCCATATTATTTCCATCTGATGATCAACCTCTAAGAAGGGAGGAGGGGAGGGGAAATAAGGGTTCTGTTGTCTTACCTGTTTGTTCATACGCGTGTGCTAAGTAACTTCAGTCATGTCTGATTCTTTGCAACCTCATGGACTGTAGATGGTTGGATGGCATCACTGACTCAATGGACATGAGTTTGAGCAAGCTTCAGGAGTTGGTGACGGACAAGGAAGCCTGGTGTGCTGCAGTCCTTCAGGTTGCAAAGAGTCAGATACAACTGAGCGACTGAACTGAACTGGACTATAGCCTACCAGGCTCTTCTGTCTGTGGGATTCTCCAGACAAGATACCTGGAGTGGGTTATCATGCCCTCCTCCAGGGGAATCTTCCTGGGCCAGGGATTGAACCCATGTCTCTTGTGTCTCCTGCACTGGCAGGAGAGTTACCATTTGCACCACCTGGAAAGCCCATTTTACCTGTTTAATCTCCTTAAATATTCCCTTGTTCCTTTCTTCCAAAAAGTCTTAAGGTAGTACATCATGTATACTGTAGACTATTCTAGGTATGCCTGGTTTTATTCTTGTGGTATAATTTCACATGTTCCTCTATCCCCGTATATTTCAATTAGCTGATAGTTACATCTAGAGGCTTAGTTTAATTCTGTTTTTGTTTTGTGTTTTCTGAGGGTTATTTTTTTCTGATTTTTCCCTCCTATCATATCAGGAGGCCCATAATGTAAAAGTTTTCTTCTATTAGTGATGTTAACATAGTTGTGAGCACTTAGGCTAATAAAGGCTAAATTATTAGCCTAAATCTTCCATTAAAAATTTCTATATCATTCTTTCTTCTAATATTTTAGCATCTACTGATATTCATAAACCAGCTCCATTGTTTCATTAGGTAAAAGTCTTATTTATTAAATGCCAAAGATGAGTCTATATTTACTTACTTGAAGGAAATTTTTAGGTGGGTTTCTAAGGACTATGTATGCAGGCGAGCACTGCAGTGTTTAATTAACAGCCAACCTCCCAGCCCTGGCCTAATGGAATTTTATTCTTTTGTTAATGTAATGGAGTTTGAGTTACTTTTTAATGACCTTACACGATTGACTCTTCCCATTAGAGAGCAACAGTTTTTGCTGTGCATTATTTTTATGCATCTATAATGCAATTTGTGTTTTGAAAGCACTTCATATTTTGCCTTTCATTATCTAGCTATTATTTTGTAATTCTGCTTTCATACGAGGCAAAGCATACAACCAGATAAATGAACAAATCAGAAAGTAGCCCACGTCAGTTGAGAAAGACACAAAAATTCAAGTGAAAGCAAGCTTAAAGAATAATTTCAACTAGTGATAATCTCACATATTATCTCATTTTTCTTAAATCTTTGTGAGATTTAACTTACAGATTAACTTTTAATTAAGTTAATTTAACTAATGTGATTTAACTAATGTGTAATTTAACTAATATATTTCATATTCTACAGAGAATATGAAATATGTTAATATGATGAAGGTTAAGTTGGGAGTAGATAGGGTAGTCATAGAGGCTCCCTGTGAAGGGGGCACAGTTGAGCTGAAGCCTAAATTCAGAAGGAGTTGGTCATAGAAAGAGCACAGGACAAGCATCTCAGGCAGAGAGAAAAACCATTGCAAAGACTCTAAAGAATGAGTTTAGCCAAGACATAGAAACAACCTAAATGCTCATGTGATACAGGCCACACACACACACACACACACACACACACACACACACACAGAGTGGAATATTACCCAGCCAGAAAAAGAATGAAAAGAGAATGAAATATCACCATTTGCAGCAACAAGGATGGACTTAGAGAATATCATACTAAGTAAAGTAAGTCAGAAAGATAAAGATATAAATATTATATGATATCACTTATATGTGCAATCTAAAAACAATACAAATGAATCTATATACAAAACAAAAAGAGACTCATAGACATAGAAAACAAACTTAAGGTTACCAGAGAAGAAAGGGAGAGGGGTGGGAATAAATTGAAAATATGTTTTTAAGAGGATACAAATTATATAAAATAGATAAGAAACAAGGGTTTACTCTATAGCACAGAGAACTATATTCAATAATCTTGTAAAAACCTAGAATGCAAAATAATATGCATTTCTGTATACTCAAAACTAATACAATATCTTAAATCAAGTACACTTCAATTTAAAAAAATAAAGAAAGAACGTTGGTTTCTTTCAAACACCTGAGAAAAGATCGATGTGGTTCTAGGATGCTTAGTGAGAGGTAGAACTGTATGAAATATCATTAGCGGGTGATTTATTTGAACTGTCATGAAAATTAATTGTGAGGTTCAACTGTGGTGGGTGGTCATGCAATCTTATTTACATTGCTAAAAGACTAAAAATGGTGATATTTAGAGAAAGAATCTGGGAGAGTGGAGGAGCTAGAGTGGAAGGAGAAGATCACTGCATTAATCCAGGGAAAAGGTTGGATGGAGCCAGAAGGGAGGAAAATCCCGCTTTAGAAAACAGTGGTATGATCTTTGTCGGAAAAATGGACTGGAGAGTAATCAGAAGTGAAAGTATTTGTTATAACCCTGGTTTCGAGGAATATTTTTTAATGTCATGCTAGAAGCAAGGCTTGTGTTTGAGTAAAGACTTAGAATAAACAATCCTAAATACATGATTTTAATATTAATATTTTATTTTTTCCTACAGCACCACCTGGGGACTTTATTTTGCTAATCTGTTTTATGACTTTGAGTAGACGAAATGGGTTATATTTTTTCCTAAATTTTCTATGATTCTACAATGAGGAGCACAATTTCTAAGCCCTCAAGAAGGGAATGGCAACCCACTCCAGTGTTCTGGCCTGGAGAATTCCATGGACAGACAATTCCTGGTGGGCACAGTCTATGGGTTNATTTTGCTAATCTGTTTTATGACTTTGAGTAGACGAAATGGGTTATATTTTTTCCTAAATTTTCTATGATTCTACAATGAGGAGCACAATTTCTAAGCCCTCAAGAAGGGAATGGCAACCCACTCCAGTGTTCTGGCCTGGAGAATTCCATGGACAGACAATTCCTGGTGGGCACAGTCTATGGGTTGCAGAGTCAGACATGACTGAGCAACTAATACACAGACACACACAATTTCCAAGACACTAATTTCCAAAGGTCATGCTTTGAGAAATACTTAATACATTTTTTCCAGGATTTCCTTCCCTCAAGATGATGTTAATATCATTTGTCTAATAAGTGAATTAATTGTGGATGTTGAGGGCAAAATATAGTCAAGATGTGTCAATACTGTCATTAAGAAGGAAGCAGTATGACCCTTGCCCTAAAGGAACTTTGAAATCTAGATATGTGGGGCACTTCGGTTATCCCGTATATCTTCAAGGGGTACTTTTCATCCATCCAGTGTCCTGGCAGTATCACTGTCTGAATAACATGTAACCAGTAAGTAATCATCTTAATAAAATGGCAAGAGCCTAGGATACAACTCAAACTTGTCAAATATCAACATTCCCAGAGAGCTCACATCTGCTATAAACATCCTAATCAACAGCTNAAGAGTCTGACACGATTTAGCGACCAAGCAACAGCAGTCATACAACAGAGGCTTCAATTACTAAGTCAAACTTCAAATCATAAGCTCTAATGTCACCTTTTGAATGATCAGAACTGAGGTAATAGGCAGGCAGCTTCCACTTACTCAAACACTTTAATCATCTCGTCTATGCACCCAGCTCAGCATTCAGAAGACACACCACCACTAACAAGTTCTTATAGCCTTGTCTATCTTCACAGAACATAATTGTTTTCTTCTGAAAGAAAATTCATACACAGCTCATTGTCTGAAGAAAATGAATGATGGTGAAACATCACAGAAATGCCAGAGAAATAGCAAGACGAAGACAGATTATAAACTTATAAAATTAGCTTGAAGCATGGCCTCCAGCTATGAAATGATGCTCAGGTGGGCTGATGAGCAATGGAAAGATCCTGAGTGTTAATGATTGCTGCAACCAAACCAAAGTGGACCAGAGGAGGAGGGATAGCTGTGGGGGCTGAGGTGTCTGTAGGGTAATCCATCCATCTATTCCAGACATTTTCCAAGTGCTGTCCTGGGCCAGCAGCATCGGTATCACCTAGGACCATATTAGGAGGCCATATTCTTTCTCCCATGCACCTCGCCACCACCACAGCCCCACTGAAAGAGAAACTGTACGGATGGAGCCCAGGGATTTGTATTTTAACCCTCCAGGTGATTTCCATACACTCAAATTGGGAAATGATTGATCTATCTAAATCACTGCCACAATTTTCATGATAATATTGTCTCTTTTCAGGAAATCCTCCCATAAAAGAGTTCTTGTATCATTTCATATGCCTTGACTGCATATGAATGAACGCATGCGTGCTCAACTGTGTCCGACTCTTTGCAACCCAATGGACTATAGCCTGCCAGGCTCCTCTGTCCATGGAATTTCCCAGGCCAGAATACTGGAGCAGGTTGCCATTTACTCCTCTAGGGTATCTTTCCGACCTAGGGATCAAACCCACATCTTCCTTGTCACTTGCACTGGCAGGCCAATTGTTTAGCACTGAGCCAGCCACCTGTGGCAGCAACCTAATCCTATGGAGAAAATGAGAGAACGTTAATGAAAAGCAGCCAGAAAAGAGGTACCAGCCTCAACTGTCAAGCTAACTTCTGTACGCAAGCAGTACTGGATGAACAAGGGTCACTGATTAGCAGATTTGGCCACCGCTGCACACAGCTGCAGGGTCAGAAGCATCACCTTCACTGGAAAAGAGCTACACAAATAATTTCTTAATTAAAATGCCTGTTGTGTACCTAAACAAAATGAACCAAGGGTATTTAACTTATGCAAAGTCCTATCAACTATGAAATGTGAAAAATAAATCAAATTCTGAGCCATTTTTCAACAAAGAACAGTCATAAGACACCATGGGAAGCTTGTTGCTAATAGAGGGGGTATTTCATAAGTGCCTGCTGAAAATTTATGTTTTCAAAATGCAGGTACACGAAATAGTGCCTATTTCGCTGCCATAGGAAATCCATTAGGAATCAGCTGAATAGCAGTCAAAGAGAGAAACCTATGACAAAATGATCAACTCAAGCAAAACATATTTAGGTTTAGAATCTATGAAAGGTTTATCCCACCCCCCAAGCATTCCCTATTCAGCTTTGGCTGTGGCTCCCAGTTCTGCTTCTGTGGCTCAGTTCAAGCCAGAAGAGACCCCAGCCAAGTTTGTCCTGTCAAATCAGTGGCCACCTGCTTATCTGACCAGAACAGTTCCATGGGGCAAAGTTCCCCTCCCTCAGATAAGCAGTGGTTTCCAGTCTGGGAAACAAATTGGCTCTGGTAAAGTAGTGTGTGCAGAGCAAGATTAAAAGGAAAACAGAAAGAGAAGCCAGAGTGGGACTTGGTAGAGAGAAAGGGATAAAGAAGGAAGGAGAAATGATCAGGTAGAGTAATTAGAGAGATAAAGGAGAGGGACAAAAGGGAAAACAAAACTACTACACTCAAACTTATAAAGATCAGAGCATATTTAAATATTCACAAACCAAGTATTTCTCCTGCAGACAACAACAAAACGGATTGTTGATACTCTGTATCCATACAACAGCTCTCCATGTATTAAAGCAGCCTCCCTATCCAATTCAATACCAATTATCTCTTGGTATTGATTTCGATCAACCTTTTAAAATTTCTTATAATAGAAGTGTAACAAATCAGGCTTGTGATGAAGGATATTTTAGCAGTATAGTTCAATTTACCAGTTAATTTTTAAGCCATATATTATAGGGGGAAATCAGGTAAATAAGTCAGACTTGATTTTATGTTTTAAAGTAGCTAGACTTGAATAAGTTTATCCTCCAAACATCTATTTTTCAGTGAAGAATAAAGTGACCAATATAGTTAAGTCTTATAGCTCTAGAAGGCCTTTCTCAGTCAACTTTGTGATCCGTAAAATGGATCAGTTCATCATTTTCATTGACTATAGAGACAGAACTGCACTCAGATGCGTTCATCAGGATTGAATTGCGGAAAAAACACACACAACACACACATTTTATTCAAAAATATATTTCCAAGTTTCAACTTATTTTTGAAAAGTGGCCACTAAAAACATTTAAATGATTTTAAAAGGGTATGATAACATTAAATTTTTTAAGTACCAATTCATGTTAATTATAATGGATCTTCAATATTAGAAAAATCCACGAACTAGTTAATTTCAAATAGCGAAGAATATACCCCATTGTGACCTTCAGTTCAGTTCGGTTCAGTTCAGTTGCTCAGTTGTGTCTGACTCTTTGCCATCTCATGAATTACAGAATGCCAGGTCTCCCTGTCCATCACCAACTCCCGGAGTTCACTCAAACTCATGTCCATCGAGTCGGTGATGCCATCCAGCCATCTCATCCTCTGTCGTCCCCTTCTCTTCCTGCCCCCAAACTCTCCAAGCATCAGAGTCTTTTCCAGTGAGTCAACTCTTCACATCAGGTGGCCAAAGGACTGGAGTTTCGGCTTTAGCATCATTCCTTCCAAAGAATACTCAGGACTGATCTCCTTTAGAATGGACTGGTTGGATCTCCTTGCAGTCCAAGGGACTCTCAAGNTCACCAACTCCCGGAGTTCACTCAAACTCATGTCCATCGAGTCGGTGATGCCATCCAGCCATCTCATCCTCTGTCGTCCCCTTCTCTTCCTGCCCCCAAACTCTCCAAGCATCAGAGTCTTTTCCAATGAGTCAACTCTTCACATCAGGTGGCCAAAGGACTGGAGTTTCGGCTTTAGCATCATTCCTTCCAAAGAATACTCAGGACTGATCTCCTTTAGAATGGACTGATTGGATCTCCTTGCAGTCCAAGGGACTCTCAAGTGTCTTCTCCAACATCACAGTTCAAAAGCATCAATTCTTTGGCGCTCAGCTTTCTTCACAGTCCAACTCTCATATCTGTACATGACTACTGGAAAAACATTATGATCTTAATGTATTATTTTACCATATCCTAAATTTTACAAAATTTTTGCCAAATTTTACCAATATTTTACCAAATCCTAAATTTTAGAATTTTGGGGGTATCTTATTATAACCTTATTTTTTTATGATAAATACTTTAATTTCATGAGACCTATTAGGTAGTTAGAATAGGAAACAAGAGTCCAAAATGGTGGTGGCTGAAAGACAAGCAAGGGAAAAGCCTGAGAAAATAGGACAAAGGAAGGTCAAAGGAAGGTCCAAGGACCTGAGTGAGGACCTCAGGTAGAACAAACAGCACTCCTGGCTAGCCCAATTTACATAGGGCAGGCCCATGGGGAGGAAAAAACATATAAGAAGAGGAGCCAAAGCACACACTCTCTCTCTCCCGTGGACTGGCACTCTACCCCACTCTTCTCTCTTTGTGTCTTAGGGTCAGCATGCCCTCACACCTGGAGAATGGATTCTCTTGCTATTTTCTAAATAAAATAAAGCTGTAACACTGATTAGTCTAAGAGCTATAACAGTCTGTCCAAGACCCAAGAGCTGTGACATGCTGAGGGCTCTATTGTCTTTCACTCCAAGTCTTTGTTGTGATGAGACAGAACCAAGGAGCACATATTCGTCTGACAGACCAAAATCATAATTATGATTAATTCTAGTTAAGGGGCAAGATTTTTTGAAGCTTTCTACATATATATTAATTGCAATCTCTTTGTTATTCACAAATGTTCTCTATATGAAAATATATTATTTGCATGCCATATGCTAATAGTAACATTATGGAAAAAAGCAAACATTCTTAAATATCAAAACATTCTTAAATAAAAATAAATATATAGTGTTTTTAAACATAATATTAAATCAGAATCACCAGATAGGGAGACAGATATACAGAGAGCAACTTTACCATTTTTTCTTATCCATTTTAGTGGGCAAACATACATATAGAAATTCAACTATTTGAATAGTCATGTCATACACAAAATCATAATAATCTATAAAAGTAAAATGAAACTGTGCATTTTTATGCCTATTACAATTGACTTGAGTTTTTCTCAACTATGCTCTATAAAAAATTAATTTGTCACATTTGTGAAAGACCCTCCAGAGAAAGAAATTCATTATCATCAAAGATTGAGTAACCAGTTTTTGGTAAATAGATTTTTCAATACCATCATGCACCAAAAATTAATAATAATAAAGCTCTTATATTTCATAGGGTCTTGCCAACTTAAAAATGCTTCAATTCAGTAAACTTGGAATGCCTACTATGTGTTCATAGTATAAAGATGAAATAGGCATCTTGATTGATGCCTCTGAGTGAAGCCTAAGAGATTTTAAATATTGTCATAAATATTCTGTTTCACAGTCTTTGGGGTCATAACCAATTCATCCATTCATTGTTTTATTAATTCATATATATTTAGTCTATGAAAATAAATAAAGGAAACCTCATTTAAAATGGAGGTGAGAAGCCCTATAGAAGCAATTCTCACACTAGTACCACTCCTTGNTAAATATTGTCATAAATATTCTGTTTCACAGTCTTTGGGGTCATAACCAATTCATCCATTCATTGTTTTATTAATTCATATATATTTAGTCTATGAAAATAAATAAAGGAAACCTCATTTAAAATGGAGGTGAGAAGCCCTATAGAAGCAATTCTCACACTAGTACCACTCCTTGAAATATGCATAGCCAGCAACAAAAGATAAGAATTATTTTGACAGGGAAAGACATTAATCACATGAGAATTTTATCCCCTGCTTTTAAGAAAAGGCAGATCCCTCCCTACCCCAGCAACAATGCTCTAACCACAGCTTACAGTCAATGAGAAACCACTACAACCTCGAACTTTTGCTCTTCAATGAACTTCTCTTCAAAATAACCTTCCCCAGGTTCCTCTGAAAACCTAGTAAATGCAGTTCCCTCTCTTTTGTTCTTCCCTAGGATTTACCATAGCTTTCAGTCAAATCCCTTATGATTATACAGTGGAAGTGAGAAATAGACTTAAGGGCCTAGATCTGATAGAT
>SJYA01000944.1:457609-494028 GCA_006410615.1 Neotragus moschatus
AAGGCTATGGTTTTTCCAGTAGTCATGTATGGATGTGAGAGTAGGACTGTGAAGAAGGCTGAGCGCCAAAGAATTGATGCTCAAATGGACAAAGAAATCTTGAGACAAGTTGATAGCATCACAATTTTTGATTTCAAACTATATTCTAAAGCTATAATTTTAAAAACTATATGGTATGAGCACAAAAACAGATGCAAAGTCCAATGGAACAGAATAGAGAGCCCAGAAATAAATCTATGTACATGTGGTCAAGTGATCTTCAAGAGAGAAATTTTACAAATGAAATTTGCGTATGAATTGTTGTTTAATCAGTATGTTTGGTGTTGGGGGTAGGGAAGGAGTACTCAGAGTTTCCTACTCTGCCATCTTACTGATGCCTCTCAGGCAAATAGCATATTGAATAAGAATAGATTTATTTGATTCCCCTTTGTCCTTTAATCATCTTGATCCAAAGACTTATTTTACCTGCTGTGTGTGTGTCTGTCATTCAATCATATCCAACTCTTTGCAACCTTATGAACTAGAGACTGCCAGGCTCCTCTATCCATGGAATTCACCTGGCAAGAGAATTCTGGAGTGTGTTGCCATTCCCTTCTCCAGGAGATCTTTCCAACCCAGGGGTAGAATCCAGGTCTCCTGCATTGCAGGCATATTCTTTACTGTCTGAGCCACCAAAGAACCATATTATACTGTTTCTTACAAGAGGCCAAAATAGGTGCAGTGCTATATGTTCACTTAAAGACTCAAAAACAAGCAAGAAAATTAACCATGTACAATATTGGGAAGGGTCTAGTCATAATCTTCAAGGTACATAGGCAAAAGTGAAGAAAAATTTATGAGTCGCTACCCGCTCCAATATACTTGCCTGGAGAACATTTGCAAGTTGCTGTGAAAGTAGATCTTAAGTGTTTTCACTACGACAATAACAACAAATGGTAATTATGTGAGGCAAATGATGTATTAACAATTTTATTGAGACAATAATTTCATAATATGTGTGTATATCAAATCATTCAGTCACATACTTTAAACTTATACAATGTTATACATCACTTATGGCTCTATAAATTTGGAAAAGAAAATTCTAAGAACAATGAGGAGTTACTGCTATTGGAAGTTTCTGGGGTGATAAAAGTAATAAGACAATCTAAATTTAATTTTGGTAATGGTTGAAAAGAACTCTGTAAATATACAAAATAGCAATATCAACATTTAACTGTACATTATTAACAGTTGAAATGCATGGTATGTGAATTATGTCTCAGTAAGTCTATTTTTTTTTAATCAAGCATTGGGACATAACAAATAAAACAGTTATATTTCCTCAAGTGCTCACAGATAAGTTACATTTTCTGCTCTCTGGGAAAGTACCTGGGAAGTTAAATTGTAATCAAAAGTCTGCTCGATAGAGATTTAGAACAAAGAATTTTTGTAATCTAAGCAAGCCCCTGGCACTTATCTTTGATTAAAGAAATAGACCTGACTGCCTAAGGGTTTAGTATCTGGACCCCTTTGCCTAGTCAGATTTTCCCAGATGCCCAGAATGAAATATAATTCTTTCTTATTTTTCTGACTTTTGTACTGTGTACTGATAGCTCCATAGAAACAGTTTTATTTAATTCAGCTTGCTAATACCATAGAGTAGACTAGAATTTCAGATGAAGTTGACAATGTGAATTTGAACTGCATCAGTCCATGATTGAATTCATGGGTGTGGAACCTTGAATGGGGAACTGTGTATACAGAAGATCAGTTACAAATTATCCTCGGATTTTCATTTTGCAGAGAGTCAGTGCTCCTAACCCCTACATCATTCAAGGGTCAATGTACCCCTGCAAAAAAGAGTTAACTGGAAGCTATGAATAATTCATTGATTAGAAGCAGCTTCTCAGTCATCCATTTGTCCAGATGCTATATATGACACTGGATTTTGAATGGAGAATCAACTTTTATCTTGTAGACTTAAACCTAGGGCTTATTTGATACAGAGCATTGCCTCTCAAAATATCATTCTGAGGATCATTTAGATATACTGCTAAGAAACAGTACTTAGTATACTGCTAAGAAACATCCTTAGTTTCTCTGATACTGCCTTGATACTTCTCTACTTTCCCAAGCACTTTCTAGCCAATTTTGTGTTGACCATGGAAAGAATGTGCTCGCTAACTGACCCAGAGCTAGAACTATGCTGTTAGGGGCTCCTCACTCGCTCTCCTGTCTTTGGAATATATGTTCTGTCCACCATTGCAAAATCAGGAGTTGTTAGAGGGACACACCCTTAAGAGACTGAGGTGTGTGGAGACCATCTGGACATTGTATGTGACTGAAAAATTAAGACTTTAATATAAACTTTTAAGATCCTGGTGATGGATACAAAGATTTACTTGTCTGGTGGCTGCCTGAGACGAGCTTGGTATGTAAGCTCCTGCACTTGTTAAACCTTCTCCCTACCAATCTGAAATTGTCTNTGAGGTGTGTGGAGACCATCTGGACATTGTATGTGACTGAAAAATTAAGACTTTAATATAAACTTTTAAGATCCTGGTGATGGATACAAAGATTTACTTGTCTGGTGGCTGCCTGAGACGAGCTTGGTATGTAAGCTCCTGCACTTGTTAAACCTTCTCCCTACCAATCTGAAATTGTCTCTCTCTTTTTTTAAATTTTATTTTCCTTTTATTTATTTTTTTCGACCATGCCATGCAACATGCAGGATCTTAGTTTCCTGACTAGAAATCAAACCCATGCCCCCTGCATGGAAGCATGGATTCTTAACCACCGGACTGCCATGGTAGTCCCTGGTCTGTCTCTTTATTCCCATTCTCTTTGCTCTCCAGGACACAAAGTGCAGTTTCCAATTTCACCTGGAAGCTCCAGATGTTCCCAGCCAACACCTTAGCTCTACCTTCACCTCCTTTTCATTCCTGCTTCATCCAGCTCTTTCAAATGTGTATTCTGCCATTCACATATGTACAGAGAATGAATCAATTCCTTTACACTTAATGGGTATGGCAGGTGCATTTCATGCATGTGACAGACTAAAGCAGAAACAAAATGTTTGCTTCTCTTGAGCCATTTGTGAAATTACAAACTCAAATGAGGAATATTCTTAAACTTAGTCCCATTGTTTCCCCAGACTGACCCAAATGCAATCAAACTAGTAAATTCTGGCTTCCAAACAGAGTGTGTTTGTCACATGAAAATGGAGAGATTAGGAATGACTTGGCTGGAAAAGCCTGCAGTGAGTTATAAAACAAATCTGTATTTGCTTTTTAATAGTTGGTAAATGCATTGCAGTGTCTTAAATAAATTTTCTTCAGCTACAGTCAATGATCCCAGAAAAACCTAATTGACACAAGAAGATGCATTCTCCTCTGTGAAAACCACAGATTTTTTTTTTAATTATTATTCAGGTATTTGCCTATAGGGGATGATAGTAACCATTCTCCATCATTCTCTATAATAGCTTTATGATCTTACAGACTATACTTATAGAAGTAAAACATAGTTTCTGAAAATGTGCTATGTAGTTGCTTGTCTCTGTTATCTCATTCTTATCCTTTAACAAAAAAATTATTGTAAAGACCAGTTGCTTCTCATTTTTTCAGCAGAAGTATTTATTTCAAAGGCTTCAGGATAAGATGATAGCCATATAGGCTAAAAATTCAAGGGAGGCCAGTTTAAGGAGTCTTTACAAATATACCATGTAAAGCAGAACCTAGGTGGCACACTGGTAAAGAATCTGCCTGCCAATACAGGAGACTCAGGAAACATGCATTTGATACCTGGGTCAGGAAGATCCACCTGGGGAAAGAAACGGCAACCCATTTCAGTATTCTTGCCTGGAAAATCCAATGGAAAGAGGAGCCTGGCAGGCTATACAGTCCATGTGGTCTCAAACAGTTGGACACAACTGAGCACACTACACAAGGGTTGCAACACTCGAATAAGACCAGAGATGTGAGGCTCTGAAATCAGTTCAATTTTTAGAAATGTGCCTGTTGTGAAATGCAACACTAATTGAAGGGCCAACCTGCCTAGCAGAAGGGCAAATTGGATCATGTGTTCCCTTAGCACTAAGTCCAAACCAAGTCGAAAATAACAGGAGTGTAAGCAGCTTGACAATTTCAAATGACGAGGTGGTAATACGTGGGGAAACTAAGGATTGTGAGCAACAGACATGACAATAGTGAGAGTTCAAAGTCTTAGAGACCAGAGTATGGAGCCCTAAAATTCAGGGACAGAAATAAAACCCTAGAGTCATAATTGGAACTCATCTTTGATATCATATCTTCCTTTTTTNTTGACAATTTCAAATGACGAGGTGGTAATACGTGGGGAAACTAAGGATTGTGAGCAACAGACATGACAATAGTGAGAGTTCAAAGCCTTAGAGACCAGAGTATGGAGCCCTAAAATTCAGGGACAGAAATAAAACCCTAGGGTCATAATTGGAACTCATCTTTGATATCATATCTTCCTTTTTTTTAAAAAAATTAACCATAGCTGAATCACTGCTTACATGATTACATGATTCCTGTCAGTCACTACAGGAGCATCCATACAGGTTCCCTATCTCCTGCTTCACCTTTTCGTAACCTGCTCTTCATATTGTGTAAAAATAATCTCTCTCCNGATATCATATCTTCCTTTTTTTTAAAAAAATTAACCATAGCTGAATCACTGCTTACATGATTACATGATTCCTGTCAGTCACTACAGGAGCATCCATACAGGTTCCCTATCTCCTGCTTCACCTTTTCGTAACCTGCTCTTCATATTGTGTAAAAATAATCTCTCTCCATTAGGAATTCCTTGTCATACCTTTACCAATGACTTCTCATTGCGTTTAGAATGAAATGCCAAACTCTCGCATGACTTTCAGAACTGGTGATGCCTTGACTCATGATTCCCCCACAACTCCTTGTCTTCAACCACATTTAAGCATTCTGTTGTTTCCAGAAGAGATGGAGTTTTTCAAATCTAATTAGCTTTACACATATTACTGCTCTTCACCCACCACCATTTAACCCAGTCAATTCTAACCTGTTCCTTGAAACTAAACTCAGGCTTTACTTCATTTGGAAAGAGACTTGGTTACTTTCGCATCTTCCTTCCCAAGTCTGAGTTTTCTTATGTGTTGTCATTAACATATTAAGCACCGTATTGTATCTAATGGTTTATTGTTCTGTCTTCCCCACTAGTCTGTTTTTATCACCTGCCGTATCTAGTGCAGTGATGGTAAGTAGGTTTAAACTTGTAATCAAACTCTCAGGCAGTAACTAGCTATTTAAGCTGTATAGATAACACACTGTGTTTGTAATAGAAAAGAGCAAAAAGCATTGGTGATTAATGGTGTTTGTCCTGGGCACTGGTTGTAGGAAGAGCAATGTGCATATCATATATTTGATCCTTCTTGTCTAGCACATAATACAATCTCAAAGTTTTTGGTGAATGAGTTAATAAAGAATGCAAACATTAAGAAAGAGAAACAGTATAAAAGGGTATGGGACTAAAAGCAAAACTGAATTAATGTCGGCCCAGAAGCATTAAGCTTCTTCATACCTGTGGATGGGCTTGATATTGGAATCTAGAGAAGGCTGAATCAATACATTTTAATTATGTAGCTATAGACCTTGAAGGCAGAGCACAAAAGATCTGTTCTTAATGTGCTGACTCCAGATAAAAAGCAAAAATTATCATAGCTAGCCAGTGGTATTCACTAAGACTGAAGACTTTGGATGGAATGGTAAAGCTTCTTGAAAATCTATTGAAGAGATAGATTTTTAGAATAATCACAATGATCTTGANCTCCCATTCCTTCTATATGTTAATATTTGGGGGGATATATTTGTTTTTATAAGCTCTATTTCACTCACTCACTTAGTCATGTCTGATTTTTTGTGGCCTGACTTACTATAGCTCTTCAGGCTCCTCTGTTCATACAGAATACTGGAATGGGTTGCCATTCCCTGTTAAGAAATATGCTGATGATATATATGCTGAAGTACATAAAAGGGAAAATGTATGAATGGGAGGAGTGTTGGTGAGGAAAAAAATAATTATATGACTTTGCTGGAACAGATTAACCATTTATACAATTATGCCATGGAATACTACTCTAAATATTGGATTGTGTCAAGTGGAGAATTAAATAACTGTCACTGCCTTCATCCTTTATTTTTTCACCTTAGTGCTAACCAACTAGTAGATTCACATATATATAAATCTACTATATAATAATCTATTTAAAATTAATAATAGTGACTTAGCAGCAGCACTAATACTCTATTAAAATATATTATATATCACCTAGCTTTTCTTTGATTTTCAGCATGTCAAATTCAATATAAATTCATATTTAATGATTTTCAATGTCATTTAGAAGGAACATCACTTTCATGAAATTTGCCTTATACATATATGTACATATGTTATATATTTATGCTGATTTTTATGTGTTTAGTTATTTAGAGAGTAAATCTATATTCATTAATGAGATAACTAAAGAAGAATAAGAGTATCTGTACTCTAATTTGAAATAATTGGTTTGCATATATGCAAATATCAACAGAACTGAGAACGCATATAAGATGATTTTTTAAAAACTATCTTTTCCAATTTGTTTCAACAAATATTTGGAATATCCATGGAGTAATGCAGTTTAAACAGTAAATGCTTTCAGAGGAAATAGATTTTGAGACCAGTATTGAAAGAACATGTCAGGTCAAGACTTAAGGTAAAAAAACTGTAAAGAGAAGGCCTACAAAGGTAGAAAATGCACTGGAATTGTATGAGGGCAAAGAAACAAATGATGTTTACTGTAGGGAGTACTGCTAGAGTATGTTTTGTTGCATCATAGAAATTGTGGCTCTTGAGATGATGAGAAAGGGTACATCAAAGAAATATTGCATTGAATGTCACAGAATCCTAGGGGCCAAAGTGGCCACTTACCTCATTTGCTTGACAATAACAGTTGTTTGGGGGGATGCATAACACAATTTTAAATTAATTCTCCAACCAGTCAGTCCTAAAGGAAATCAGTCCTGAATATTCATTGGAAGGACTGTTGCTGAAGCTGAAACTCCAATACTTTGGCCACATGATGGGAAGAACTGATTCATTGGAAAAGACCCTGATGCTGGGAAAGATTGAAGGCAGGAGAAGGAAATGACAGAGAATGAGGTGGTTGGATGGCATCACTGACTCGATGGACTGAGATGGCTCCAGGAATTGGTGATGGACAGGGAAGCCTGGTGTGCTGCAGTCCCTGGGGTCACAAGGAGTTGGACATGACTGAGCAACTGAAGTGAACTGATAGAGAATCTGAAAATAGTAATAATTATCTGTGCTAACTGATAATGCTTGGATAAGAGCACAGAACATGAATTTTACAAATAACTCAAGATATTGTGGATAATGCCTTAATTCTAAGGAGGCTTGATTGCACTCTATTGGAGTTCATGAAAAAAGTTTTCTGTGAATTATTCAAAATATATAATTTAGAAATTTCAATTTACTAGGCTTTATTGATTTCTAAGCTTCTTTAAATCAGTGGCACCTTTTTTATAGCTTTACATTAACCATATTTCTCATTAATTATAGACTCATGTGATTTCTTGCTAACATGTTAAACTCATTTGAAATCTTGAAAGTACATTCAACTAAATCTTCATTATGACTGACAAGCTGCAATTTCATCTGACAATAATATTTTAAAAATTACCTGAAAATAAACTAATTACATTTTCCTCAAAAAAATTTAAATGATCATTAGTTTGTACACTTGATTTTTTTTTCTCATCATCCATAATTATTCTGTCAAGGTGGTAAATACGCACCCACAATTCTTTCTGTGTATAATGAGTCACTAAATTGCAATAGTTGAATTTGTAATTTGAATTCCAAGTAACAAAACTCCTATTAGAAATATTTGCAGAATTTGCATGTTATGTAAAAGTTCTTTAAGTTTAAAATGTGCTTAGCCTGAAATATATGAGCATTATGAGATGCTTTACATAGCGATGCAAGTGGCCTATAAATGCCTTCACATATTCCATGATAATGTAGTTGCTGCTATAAAAACGGGAAGGCACACTGTAACAAATATATCCAATTTGTAGTTCTCTGCCTTTAACATTGGTAGCATATTGAATGTGCATAAGGCTTCCTTGCTCATTTGATAAAAACATCACCATATCTAGGTCACAAACTGCTCAATTCAAATGTATGTCCTAGTATTTTACAGTACATTTGTTTCTCAGACCTCAGAGGCATAGAAAAGAATAGAAAACTGCTGAGTTTTTAACTCTTAATCAATTTTACATATTAACACCCATTAATTATTATTTTGACAGGAGGAAATTTTTTCCTGCTAAGAGATACTTAAGTGAGAAGAGTCAGTTCTTTATGAACTTGATGAAGAAAGGCCAGATACCTTCTTATACGTGCCTGACAATGTTTTAAATGTAAGATACCCAAAACAAACTTAGAACCATTCCACTTAAATTAGCTCCCAGTTTAGAACTGGTATTTTTATTTTTATCAGCAGTAGCATCAATGTCCAGTTATTTATATATTACAAAAAGAGGTGAGGTAGTTTGGACAAGGATGGTAGCTGCAGAGCTGATAAGAAATATTCAGAATTTGAAGATATACAAAGATACAGATGCACACTTTAATTTCAGTAAAATTTGACATGTTTAGTATAAATTTCTAAGAGTTTTAACCTACACATACAACTCAGTCAGTTCAGTCGCTCAGTTGTGTCCAATTCTTTGCAACTCCATGGACTGCAGCACTCCAGGCTTTCCTGTCCATCACCAGCTCCCAGAGTTTGTTGAAACTCATGTGCATCCAGTTGGTGATGCCTTCCAAATATCTCATCCTCTGTCATCCCCTTCTCCTCCTGCCTTCAATTGTTCCTAACATCAGGGTATTTTCCAATGTGTCAGTTCTTCGTATCATGTGGCCGAAGTATTGGAGTTTCAGCTTCAGCATCAGTCCTTGCAATGAATATTCAGGACTGATTTCCTTTAAGGTTAACTGGTTGGATCTCCTTGCTGTCCACGGGACTCTCAAGAGTCTTCTCCAACACCATAGTTCAAAAGCATCAGTTCTACAGTACTCAGCTTACCTTATGGTCCAACTCTCACATCCATATATGACTACTGGAAAAACCATAGCTTTGACTAGACAGACCTTTGTTGGCAAAGTAATGTCTCTGCTTTTAAATATACTGTCTAGGTTGGTCATAAGTTTTTTTTTTTCCAAGGAGCAAGTGTATCCTAATTTCATGGCTGAGGTCACCATCTGCAGTGGTTTTGGAGCTCAAGAAAATAGTCTGTCGCTGTTTGCATTGTTTCCCCATTTATTTACCATGAAGTGATGGGAGTGGATGCCATGATCTTCATTTTTTGAATGTTGAGTTTTAAGCCGGCTTTTTCACTCCCCCCTTTCACTTTCATGAGGAGTCTCTTTATTTCCTCTTTGCTTTCTGCCATTAGAGTGGTGTAATATGCTCATCTGAGGTTATTGATATCTCTCCTGGCAATCTTGATTTCAGCCTGTGCTTCATCCAGCCTGGCATTTCGCATGAATGTACTCTACATAAAAGTTAAATTAAGCAGGTTGACAACAGACAGCCTTGATGTTCTTTTTTCCCAATGTGGAACCAGTCCACTGTTCCAAGTCTGGTTCTAATTATTGCTTCTTGAGCTGCATACCGGTTTCTCAGGTGGCAGGTAAGGTGGTCTGGTATTCTCAGTGACAATATACCGTCTTGATGTACTCCTTTCCCAATCTAAGAAGCGAGAATAAGGGAAAAATGGAAGCTGAAGCCATGATGAGAACAGCCTTCACAGTTTCCTAGCTATACGAAATGTTTGGGGAAACGTGAAGTGCTGACTGATAAAGACACACAATGTGAGAGTTGTAAATTCGGTTTTATTTCAAGACTTTCTGAGAACTACAGCCCAGGAGAAAGCCTCTTGGATAGCTGTGAGGAACTACTTTGAAGAGGTAGCAAGGAAGGTCAGAAAACTATAACGATTTTGGTTAAGGAGTTATGTTTGATAAAGCACACAGAATGATAGAAGACTGCTGCTAGTCATGAAGAGTAGCTATCTCTGTTAATGATCTTATTGCTTTCCTAGGTAGGAGAAGATGCAAGAAATTGGATGCATAAACTTTTATCTTAAAAATATCTATCTGAAGGCCTACTGTGCCAGTTTTTTCCAGAACACAGAGTACCTCATTTCTGATCTCCACTCTGAAGTCCTCTCCAGTTCAGAAAGTACAATGGCTAATGAATAATCCTTGTAGAGGATGGCCATAAGTGTCCTTCTTACCGCATATGGAATAGAAATGTGGTATCAAAGGCTATGAAACAGTGTCTCTCTCTGTCTCCATTTGCAATGGTTCTTCCTTGTTCAGCCAGGGAACTTCAAGGTATAAACTGTTTTCAATATAAAAGAGAAATGATTTACTGATTCTAATTGGTCAGTATTCCTCTTGGAATTATTTTTTTACTTCTCTCTGCTTATGGATTTTTTGTTTGCTTCACTAGGAATTTTAATGTTTTCTGACAAGATCTTTTGTTATGTTCCTTTGGGAATTGTTAAAAGTCTTTTTTCTCCTTTTCTTTCTCTGCTGTGCTTAGTCACTCAGTTGTGTCTGACTTTTTATGACCCCATGGGACTGCCAGGCTCCTCTGTCCATGGTGATACTCCAGGCAAGAATACTGGAGTGGATAGCCTATCCCTTCTCCAGGGGAATTTGCCCAACCTAGGAATCAAACCAGTGTCTCCTGCATTGCAGGACGATTTTTTACCAGCTGAGCTACCAAGGAAACCCTTTAGTCTCTCAAGTCAAATTCTGTGCTTGACTGTCTCCTGCCTGGGACTTTCCAAAGTGTTACTGATTTGTAGATCAAAAGACAGTAGTTAATCAGAAACACAACTTTAAATGAGCTTTGAGTCTTAAGGAAATTATGTGGGTTTTTTTTTTTTTTTGGTCTTTGTTTTTTTACTAACACTAAAAGGAGTTTCTTTTTCAATTTTATGCTTTAAAATACATCTAATTGAGTTTTTTAAACTTTTAAAACTTTTCTCAGCAATGTGTGTTAGTTGCTCAGTCGTGTCTGACCCTTTGTGACCCATAGACTGTCCATGGGATTTTCTCCTCTGTCCATGGAATTTTCCAGGCAAGAATACTGGAGTGGGGGGGGGCATTTCCTCCTCCCAGGAGTCTTCCCCACCCAGGGATTGAACCCAGGTCTCCTGTATTGCAAGCAGATTCTTTCCTGCTGAGCCATTAGGGAAGCCACAGATATTATACCTTCAGTTCAGTTCAGTCGCTCAATCGTGTCTGACTCTTTGCGACCCCATAAATTGCAGCACACCAGGCCTCCCTGTCCATCACCTTAGTAAAGCTTTAAAAAATAGTTTAATTTAAAGAGCTCTATGCCCCAGTCTTTTTAGCAGAGAGATATGGCAACCATATACTCCACCATCTCTCCTTACCCCTTGGGGGATGGGGTGGTAGTCAATCTTTCATCAGTGGCAACAAATATGGTGAGCGATAGAGAACACTTCTCATCAATAGGAAGATGCTTTGATATGTGTTTTTATATCAGTGCTTTGGGAAGGCCTATGCTTTAGTCTTGAACTTTAAAAATTCATTAAAAAATTCTGAAAATTATATTTTACTCTCGACAAATTAAAATGTTTATCTTAGGGGAATGCTGAATAGTATATTATTGTAAATTCTAATATATTAACTCTATTTCATATATTTGAATATCCTTAAAACTAAATATTATTATACTTGAGAAATAACAGAAATCTTAAAAATTTTCCTGTCATTTGAGAAAAAAATTTTATGCCATCTGTGACAGTCATGTAATTCAACACAATTTACACTGATTTTAAAATAATTCCACATTTAAGAATTATATCTGAGTATAAATGCAAATTAGTCTTATTCAAACATTAAACCTGATATAATATAAATTAATTGTAGTAGGATAATTTATGTGCTAATTCACTGAAAATGCTAATGCAAATTAGTTTAAAAGGTATTTTCCTGATAAAGTAAAAATCCAAAGATAGGGTAATCTCAAGGGTTGGTATGAGCATATTTTGAACATTCCCTCAAGGGTTGAGATTCCTTACAAACCCACTTGGCCAGCATTAACTTTACTTTGGCCAGTTTTCCCATGGTTACAAACTTTGTTGACATCTCCATGAAAAAGGAAGACAGACTTTTTCCAAACATGTAAAATAATACTTCTCTTTGTTCTGATTGGTCAGTTCAGAGAGTAGTCTGTCTGCCCAAGCCTGGGCCAGATGCAATCAATCACCAGAGACAGAATTGAATTTACTATCAAGATAACAAAGCATCAGTCTCATTAATTGCCTAATTTTTAATAAGGCCCTAGGTATGTATTTATATGCTCATGTTTTCTTTTTTGAAAATTTTGCAAAATAAAATATTTTAATCCAAATTAGTTAAGACTGCTGCATCTGAACTTTGACTTTCTGTGTCACACTACCTTTATTTCTAATAGCATTCAAGTTATGAATATTTGGAGGTTTCTGCTAAGGAGAATTTGATTGGAACTTTGGGGCTTCCTTGGTGGCTCAGATGAAAAAGAAACTGCCTGTAATGCAGGAGACTCAGGTCCACTTCCTGGGTGAGGAAGACCCCTTGGAGAAGGAAATGAATACCCACTCCAGTATTCTTGCCTGGAGAATTCCGTGGACAGAGGAGCCTGGTGGGCTACAGTCCATGGGGTCCCAAGGAGTTGTACATGACTGAGCAACTAGTACTCACTTTTATGTAGTTTAGGATTAGTGACATTTATTAATGTGATTTATAGTCCACTTTAAATTTAATAGATATAGTTAACACTTTGCTACCCTTCCAATTTACTGTCCATTGTACTTAGTCTGAAGTGTAATATGAATATATTTTAAGGTATCTGGCATGGGAAGGGCATGGATAATGGTGGGAAAATTTTTTTAATGTAGGAAATAAAAAATAATCTGTGAAATATTCTCTCAACACTAGAAGAGTAAAATTGTTAGCTCAGGATAGAGCTCTCATCTATAACTTGTTAAAGTGGAAGATTATTCCTGTCTATAATATATTTTGTATTGTAGAATAAATAAGTCTTAACAAATCATATTTTTTCCTTTTTGGTGGAAATTACACAAAACAGATGGAGGAGGAAATGGCAACCCACTCCAGTATTCTTGCTTAGAGAATCCAGTGGACGGAGGAGCCTGGTGGGCTGCTGTCCTTAGGGTTGCACAGAGTCGGACATGACTGAAGTGACTTTGCATGCATGCATGCATTGGAGAAGGAAATGGCAACCCACTCCAGTGTTCTTGCCTGGAGAATCCCAGGTATATGGGAGCCTGGTGGGCTGCCATCTATGCGGTCACACGGAGTTGGACACGACTGAAGCGACTTAGCAGCAGCAGCACACAAAACAGAATTTATCAGAATTCTTTAATTTGTAGGGCACATACCAGAAGCAAAACTAAAAACAGAAAGTGATTATCAATAGTAAAATCAAAGTTTTTTTATTTTAACTTTTCATATTCTGAATGAACAATTGAAGTATATTTTTATTCTCTGTATAGAAAATAGTACAAAATTATGTCCATACAAATGCAGATGAAGGGCTTAAGATTTTGAAAATGAAGGAATATGTAGAGATGAATCAAGCAGTTCATTAAAATTATATTTTTTTTGCTTTAATTTTAGTCAGTTTTTAATTTTTAAAAACCTATTAATTTTCTTATTTTTAATAAATATTTAATCATTCATATTTTTACATTTATAAACTGTATTGTTCTTCTAACAGACAGCCTACAAATTTAACAGTTTTCAGAACATACAATATCTTGATCCTTTTAACCAAAGGAATGCTATAGAAACAAATCAGGATTCAACTTTGGAGTAAAAAATAGAGTTGATTACTGGAAATGATTTGAGGTCTTCTATGATAGTGAAGATAGAGGTTGGGTGGACCACCAAGATGTTCCAAGTCAGCATAAATGATGCAATGTTGGTTAATATAAAAGTTAAATTGTAGTTTAAGAAAATATTGCTAAGTACTGAAAAGAATATGTATATGGCTCTTTTTTCCTCCAAATAAATATACTAGAAGTATGAATTTATAAATAAAGAGAAGCTAACTAAACATTTAGTTAGTCATCTAAATATTTTACTTCAGAAAGAATGCATATAAATATTAAGATAGTTGATAGAGGCATCTTTTCTGTATCAGTCTCATCTCAACAGAAAATATATGGACCACAGAAAACAGGTTAGTTTTGATGTGCTTATTGACATAGATAAAGCACTAGGTGTGTGGAAAATTCTGAAAGAGATGGGAATACCAGACCACCTGACCTGCCTCTTGAAAAACCTATATGCAGGTCAGGAAGCAGCAGTTAGAATAGGACATGGAACAACAGACTGGTTCCAAATAGGAAAAGGAGTACATCAAGGTTGTATATTGTCACCCTGCTTATTTAACTTATATACAGAGTACATCATGAGAAACGCTGGGCTGGAAGAACCACAAGCTGGAATCAAGATTGCTGGGAGAAATATCAATAACCTCAGATATACAGATGACACCACCTTTATGGCAGAAAGTGAAGAGGAATTAAAAAGCCTCTTGATGAAAGTGAAAGTGGAGAGTGAAAAAGTTGGCTTAAAGCTCAACATTCAGTAAACAAAGATCATGGCATCTGGTCCCATCACTTCATGGGAAATAGATAGGGAAACAGTGGAAACAGTGTCAGACTTTATTTTTTGGGGCTCCAAAATCACTGCAGATGGTGACTACAGGCACGAAATTAAAAGACGCTTACTCCTTGGAAGAAAAGTTATGACCAAGCTAGATAGCATATTCAAAAGCAGAGACATTACTTTGCCAACAAAGGTCCGTCTAGTCAAGGCTATGGTTTTTCCTGTGGTCATGTATGGATGTGAGAGTTGGACTCTGAAGAAAGCTGAGTGCTAAAGAATTGCTGTTTTTGAACTATGGTGTTGGAGAAGACTCTTGAGAGTCCCTTGATCTGCAAGGAGATCCAACCAGTCCATTCTAAAGGAGATCAGCCCTGGGATTCTTTGGAAGGAATGATGCTAAAGCTGAAACTCCAGTGTTTGGCCACTTCATGCGAAGAGTTGACTCATTAGAAAATGCTCTGATGCTGGGAGGGATTGGGGGCAGGAAGAGAAGGCGACAACAGAGGATGAGATGGCTGGATGGCATCACCGAGATGTGTATAAGAGACAGAAATTATTATTTAATACTAATTTATTAAACATTAAACCATAATTTAAGTATTAAATTAAGACATTTCTATTCATTTTTCTCTTGTTAATCTTTCTCTTACTGTAGAGGTCTCAGCCAAGAACTCAGAAGGGTAGATAAAAAATTATTTTCCTCTTCTACAAGAAACGTGGGCTTCTCAGATGGCTCAGTGATAAAGAATCCATCTGCCAATGCAGGAGACACAGGTTTGATCCCTGGTCGGGGAAGATCCCCTGGAGAAGGAAACGGCAACCCACTCTAGTATTCTTGCCTGGGAAATCCCATGGACAGAGACGCCTGGTGGGCTATGGTCCAAAGTGTCACAAAGAGTCGGACNGCTTCTCAGATGGCTCAGTGATAAAGAATCCATCTGCCAATGCAGGAGACACAGGTTTGATCCCTGGTCGGGGAAGATCCCCTGGAGAAGGAAACGGCAACCCACTCTAGTATTCTTGCCTGGGAAATCCCATGGACAGAGACGCCTGGTGGGCTATGGTCCAAAGTGTCACAAAGAGTCGGACACAAATTAGTAACTGAACAACAACAACAGCAAGCAACATAACTGACTGACGTTCAATAGCAGGTTAGTGAACGGCTTTGCAAAACTAGAGTCCTGGGAAACTAAAAAACAATGCTTTAGTAGAAACCTGCATAGGGGACTCTCAGATCATAAAAGCTGAGTATTTAACCTAAGGACATTTCTCAAAGGAAGAGAACCCTGATCCAAATTTGGAACCCTGTGAATATGAAGGTGATTGCAGCCATGAAATTAAAAAATGCTTACTCCTTGGAAGAAAAGTTATGACCAACCTAGATAGCATACTCAAAAGCAAAGACATTACTTTGCAAACAAAGGTCTGCCTAGTCAAGGCTATGGTTTTTCCAGTGGTCATGTATGGATGTGAGAGTTGGACTATGAAGAAAGCTGAGCACCAAAGAATTGATGCATTTGAACTGTGGTGTTGGAGAAGATTTGAGAGTCCCTTGGACTGCAAGATCCAACCAGTCCATCCTAAAGGAGATTAGTCCTGGGTGTTCACTGGAAGGCCTGATGCTAAAGCTGAAACTCCAGTCCTTTGGCCACCTCGTGTGAAGAGCTGACTCATTGGAAAAGACCCTGATGCTGGGAAGGATTGAGGGCAGGAGAAGGGGATGACAGAGGATGAGATGTCAGGATGGCATCACCGACTCAATGGACATGAGTTTGGTGATGGACAGGGAGGCCTGTCGTGCTGTGATTCATGGTGTCGCAAAGAGTCGGACCCAACTGAGTGACTGGACTGAACTGAATATGAAGGTAGAGGGGATGAGAGGAATAGGAAAGGGCTTCATTGGTCACTGACCATGGACAAAGGAGCTCGGTGGGCTATATATTGTCCATAGGGTCACAAAGAGTCAGACTCCAGGGAAGTGACTTAGTATGCATGCACCATACAGACAAAGGCATAGATTGAAAGAAGGGTATGACTTTCTGGTTCAAGGTCATGCAAGTGATTTTCTAGGGTTCTATCTTTGTTTATTCTAAGCTAAGTTCTAAGTTCACAATAGCTTATTTTGAATAATCCTTTTATCATGGAAAATATTTTTATCAACAAGTCCAAACTTATAGTGGTTTGAGTGATTCTACATTGGGGAACGTCAGAGAATATACATGTAGTCATGGATAGATGAATGGACAGATAGATAGACCATCCCTCGGCTAATTTTTGAAATGAGAAAAAGTGTATAGAAGTGGAATTTTATAAACATTTGTGGAATCAGGAAATATGAATTTTCCTAAGAATTTTATGTCAGAAATAATTTCCTTTTTCATTTTTTTAATGTAACTTTCTATAGAGAAGAGAAAAAGATAATTTAGGGAGGAAACTGAGAAGAAATATTCAATATCTTTAATGTCAATGCCAATAAAAACTATGAACTTGTGTTTTTTGAAGCAGGTTTGCACTAGAAATTTGTGTCAGAAAGTACATAATCAGATAACTTCCCCCCAGTCTGAAAGAGTATGCCTCCCTAAGGGTACAGCACTGATATAGTTTAGGAGATGAGGAAGGAAAGTTTTCAGTTTTAGTAACAAGTAGACAAATATAGTTGTTTGTGACTTAAAATAGCAACCCATTAAAATTAAACTGAAAGCTGTCCTTACTCCAGGATTGATTTTAGGAGGAAAGAAACTAGGTGGCATCATTAGCCCAGGAGGCTCTGAAATTGTGACAAGATGTCCTTTCCAGGTGAGTGCAGCTTTGAGAAGGGCACAGAGCTCCAATGGGCTTCCCAGGTGGCTTAGTGGTAAAGAATCCACCTGCCAATGCAGGAGACATAGGAGACTCAGGTTTGATCCCTGGGTGGGGAATATCTCCTGGATTAGGAAATGGCAACCCATCCCAGTATTCTTGCCTGGAAAATTCTATGGACCAAGGAGTCTGGTGGGCTACAGTCCATGGGGTTGCAAAGAGCTGGATGACTCAGAGACTGAGCACACAGAACTTCATCATCACTGGAGTGTGGTGTGAGTGTCAGCATGCACGTCCTCTTTGCTGGCTCCCATGAGTACAAGACGTGCGCATAACAGAACCCAAAAGCAGATGGGGAGAGAAATGCATCTCCATCTTTGCTAATGGTAGTGATTAAGTGGAAGTCCTAATAGTCACCACAGTAACATCAGTCCTGAGCACTGGCCATGAAAGTTTAAAAAAGTAACTCTCCAGGAACTCAAGAAAAAACTCTTATCTATGAAAAGTGGAAGCTAGACAGGAAAGAACTTGGAAGGAAACTCTTCTACACAGGAAAGAGTGGAAAGGGGAACTTAGCTACCATTTAACTTTTGTAATTAGTTACCATTTAAACTAGCATTCAAGCTCCTGGGTGTGAGAAGTATTACTAAGTGCTGCTGATGAGTGTAGCCTTGCAGGGCCATAGTCAAGTGTTGCACTTTGTATTCATGGTTCATAATCAAGGAAACAGTACAAAGAAGCAATTATTAAAACTGCATAAGTGAGAGAAATGTGATTTCTTCTTGTGTGTACTCAGCACAAAGTCAGAAGAATGTTGGTTCTTATATTTTGCTCGCCAGGACAGTGACCCCAGGGGCTGCTATAAGCCAACTGTTTTTATATTTAGTTCTCCAGGATAGTGACCCCAGGAGTTGCTAGAAGCCAACTCTCTAGAATGTTCCTGATTAGAAAAATAAGAATTAGCCTGTCTCTAAATATGTCTTTCCTGTTTCTCCATATTCTTATGAACTTGTCTCAGTTGGAGGAAAGAATTTTAAAAAATGTAGTAGCAGCTAAGGCTTTTATTTTTAGAATATAGTATGTAAATGGGGCCAGAGAATAGAAGAAGAAAGGTAAGTTAAAAAGCTTAACGGGAGCAAATCCACTTATGGATATAAGCAAATCCTTATATTCACAGACATAACGTTATACAATGAGAATACAACAGTTCATGGGGTACTGACCCTTCTCTACAGAACCTCACAATCTGAAGCAGCAGATAAAATTGACTTCCATAGACTGCACATTCTCTCAGTACCAAGCAGTGTGAACCCTGCCTTAGATACACATGGACTTTAATCCATAAAACGCCAATAAGAGAAGTATTTAATCTTTGCTTTTGCTAAGAGGAAATTGAGGATGAGAGAATTATAAATAACTTTTCCAGCTTGAGAGACATGGAGCTAGGAGTCTAACTCAACAGTTTTCTTCTTTATTACTATCCCATATAAGTTTGAACCTTCTTCTTTTATTAACCTTCTAATACTTATATTTATATTATGACAGTTTATCGGTGCTAATTTTATTATAAGATTACAGCTTTGAATGGAGTTTTCATCCACCAACTAGCAAATTAATATAAAAGCACATAGGATATTGCACTTATAATTGCTTGACCTCTGTATAACCACTATTAGTGAACTTGTCACAATATCATGTAAGTTCAAGTCTTAAATCTTAATTTTAAAAGTTATATACAATCTTAGAGCTAGAGAGAAATATATAAGGTGACATTCCAACTTTTATTCATGTTGATGAATGTAAATAATACAATGTTTTTAAAGGGCAAATCCGAACGAGTAGGTGCTCAAAAAATAAGTTTACTAACATGAAATTTAGCTTTCAAGCTCCTGCTATTTTGGTTAATATTCCTAGGAGAAATTTGAAAGTAATCAACAGTTATTTGTTTTTAACTATATCATAACCTTTAAAAAAAAAAACCTTCAAGTGGCATATGAGATATTTTTGATTATGTTTCAAACATAACAGTCTTTATAATGGCATTATTTAACATCTGAGTGCCAACAGTTTACCTTCTGTTGTGTGAAGAGAGGAAGGCATGAATTTCTTTTTTTTTTTTTTTTTTTGGCTTCCAATCAACAACAAAGTGTGAGGGAGAATAACAGATGCTGAATATTTAGTCGTGAAATTTGAGGATTGAGCCATGACATGACTGTCCTAGATAAAAAAAGTTGAGTACCTCTGTGCCAGCACATTTCAAATGATATATATCCCACATATTTTTCAGGATATGAAAATGTAGAATCTGAAATCTACAACAGAACAATAGTGGGGAGTGATATTAAGTATTTTATCACCACAGCTAGTCTGTTTAATTTCTGCAACACTATATCTATAACCTGGGCTTTCAAGGTGGTGCTAGTGGTAAAGAACCCACCTGCCAATGTAGGAGATACAAGAGACATGGGTTTGATCCCTGTTGGGAAGATCCCCTGGAGGACAGTATGGCAGTCCACTCCAGTGATCTTGCCTTGAGAATTCCATGGACAGAGGAAGCTGACAGGCTATAGTGCATGAGGCTGCAAAGAGTCAGATACGACTAAAGCTATTTAGCATGCACACCTACAAGTCTTGAAATTCCTGTTACCGCCATCTGCATTTTAGAAGGCTATGCCTCCTTATTTTATAAGGAGAAAGGAGATGGAGTAGAATTCTCCAGTGTAGCATGAGGCAGGATGTTTTACAAAACTTGAATTTATGATAGGATGAGAAATGAGTGACTCGCTTTAATACGTTTAAGCCTCCTGTTGAGAAAAAGAAGCAAAATTATAGGATCTCAGAATATGAAGTTCGCTCATCCATTAACCTACTAGGTTTATGGATGAGAGAACTGAAGTCTAAATGGTAGAAGAGTCAATAGTGGAGTCAATAGCTTTTGAGGTTTCCTGGGTAGCTTTCCTGGATATTTCCAATAGGGCTTTCTGTACATTTCCATTCCAGCTCACTGAAAGCAGTGGAAACTATAAAACATTTGCTAGCATATTTCCCTCTAGTCCCAGAGTAGGCTCTCCTTAAACAATATATGGATCCCTCACTCAGTTTTCTTTACCAAATTCCTATCTTCCTTCATTCTTCATATTTGTAAATGTAGTGAGACCTATTTGGCATCAATATTTTTTATTTTAGCCCAGGTGCATGCAACCAAGAGATGGTTTGTGAAGTTAGAGAGCTGACAGAGACTGATAGTCTCTAAAAGAAATTCTTAAGTGTCATGGGTCATCTGTTTACACTCCCCAACTTTTCTCTACCGCTTTCCTCTTAATTTTTTTGGCAGGAGGAACTCATTTTCTTTCTTTTAAAAAAATTAATTTATTTTTAGCTGCACTCAATCTTTGCTGCTGCCCACAGGCTTTCTCTCAGAGATTGGAATACCAGACCACCTGACCTGCCTCTTGAGAAATCTGTGTGCAGGTCAGGAAGCAACAGTTAGAACTGGACATGGAACAACAAACTGGTTCTAAACAGGAAAAGGAGTACATCAAGGCTGTATATTGTCACCCTGCTTATTTAACTTCTATGCAGAATACATCATGAGAAGTGCTGGGCTGGAGGAAGCACAAGATGGAATCAAGATTGCTGGGAGAAATATCAATAACCTCAGATATGCAGCCGACACCACCCTTATGGCAGAAAATGAAGAAGAACTAAAGAGCCTCTTGATGAAATTTAAAGAGGAGAGTGAAAAAGTTGGCTTAAAGCTCAACATTCAGAAAACGAAGATCATGGCATCTGGTCCCATCGCTTCATGGCAAATAGATGGAGAAACAGTGGAAACAGTGTCAGACTTTATTTTGGGGGGCTCCAAAATCACTGCAGATGGTGATTGCAGCCATGAAATTAAAAGACACTTACTACTTGGAAGNGGAAACACAAGCTGGAATCAAGATTGCTGGGAGAAATATCGATAACCTCAGATATGCAGCCGACACCACCCTTATGGCAGAAAATGAAGAAGAACTAAAGAGCCTCTTGATGAAATTTAAAGAGGAGAGTGAAAAAGTTGGCTTAAAGCTCAACATTCAGAAAACGAAGATCATGGCATCTGGTCCCATCACTTCATGGCAAATAGATGGGGAAACAGTGGAAACAGTGTCAGACTTTATTTTGGGGGGCTCCAAAATCACTGCAGATGGTGATTGTAGCCATGAAATTAAAAGATGCTTACTCCTTGGAAAGAAAGTTATGACCAACCTAGACAGCATATTAAAAAGTAGAGACATTACTTTCTCAACAAAGGTCCATCTAGTCAAAGCTATGGTTTTTCCAGTGGCCATATATGGATTGATAGTTGGGCTATAAAGAAAGCTGATCACCGAAGAATTGATGCTTTTAAACTGTGTTGTTGGAGAAGACTCTTGAGAGTCCCTTGCACTGCAAAGAGATCCAACCAGTCCATCCTAAAGGAGATCAGTCCTGGGTGTTCATTGGAAGGAATGATGCTAAAGCTGAAACTCCAGTACTTTGGCCACCTCATGTGAAGAGTTGACTCATTGGAAAAGACTCTGATGCTGGGAGGGATTGGGGGCAGGAGGAGAAGGGGACGACAGAGGATGAGATGGTTGGATGGCATCACTGACTCAATGGACATGGGTTTAGGTGGACTTCGGGAGTTGGTAATGGACAGGGAGGCCTGGCATGCTGCAGTTCATGGGGTTGCAAAGAGTCAGACACGACTGAGTGAATGAACTGAACTGAACTGAATAGGCTTTCTCTAGTTTTGGCAAGTGGGGGCTACTCTCTGGTTGTGGTGTATGGGTTTCTCATTTCAGTGGCTTCTCTTGATGAGCAGTACAGGCTCTAGGAGCAAGGGTTTCAGCTGTGGACTATGGGCTTAGTAGCAGATGAGGGATCAGTACTTCTGATGCAGGGGCTTAGTTGTTCTGTGGTAAGTGGAGTCTGCCCAGACCAAGAATCAAACCCAAGTCTTCTGCATTGGCAGGCAGATTCTTAACCACTGGACCACCAGGGAAGTCCTACTTCTTTACTCTTGAATTAAATGTCATAAAATGTGAATGGTATCAGTTAGAAGTAATGTATATTTTGAATACTTCATATATTTTGGCAATTTTTTCCCTACTCATTTATTATGCCCCTTTGTTTCAGATTTAATTACCTACATATGACATACACATATTACAAATGTATAAGGTCTAAGGTGGTGATTTTTGAGGATGAGGTGTCAGAAAGGAGGATTCTAGGTATAGGACTGGAAGATTCTGATGAGATTAATGATAAGGAATTAAAATCCTATATGTCATTTCACTACAGTAATGGGACAGGAGACACAAAATCACCCATTTCTACTATGACAGTTACTTAAAAATGCATTTTACATGGGTTTGTAATTCAAGTTTTCCCAATTCCATTGTACATTATCTATGAAAAACAGCTTTCAATAGTTCTACCAAATTCATCTGCTACTGCTAAGTCGCTTCAGTCATGTCCGACTCTGTGCGACCCCAGAGACGGCAGCCCACCAGGCTCCCCTGTCCATGGGATTCTCCAGGCAAGAACACTGGAGTGGGTTGCCATTTCCTTCTCCAATTCATGAAAGTGAAAAGTGAAAGAGAAATCGCTCAGTCGTGTCAGACTAGTAGCGACCCCATGAACTGCAGCCTACCAGTGTCCTCTGTCCATGGGATTTTCCAGGCAACAGTACTGGAGTGGGGTGCCATTGCCTTCTCAGACCGAATTCATCACCATTTGATAAATAAAGATTCCGATCATTTCAAACAACTATTGGAATCCCAAAACACACAAAATAAAAGCCTAGATTTGAAAGGCCTGGGAAATAATTTACTTAGTAACAGCAAAACCTATTGCCCAGAAAAGTAAAACTAATAATGCCAGCATATAAAATGAGAAAGCAAAATGCTGTGACAAGATACAGTATGATAACATAAAAGGTTCCACTTTGAAACAATAAATCAGTTGATGTATTGATGGTACATCCCATTGTGCTGGAAAGGTTGGATATAATAAACTGAAAAACAACAGCTTCTCTCTCCAGGTTGATGAGTCAACAGATTTCACCAATAAATGTCACACTATAGCATTTGTAAGGTTTGTAAATGATGCTGAAATTCAAGAAAACTTTTTCTGCTGCAAAGAACTGCATGAAAAAAGGCAAAGGCAAGATATATTTAAAGTTTTGTAAACAAAGGATTTGTCCAGGAGGAACTGGCTTGGCATCTGATTTTGCTAGTGTCCTTCCAATGACTGACCTTACAATATATTTCACCTCTTATAAAATAATGCCACAATGCACTGCTTTCTTCAGATAGGTGTTGATATTCTTGGAAATGCAAATGTTTAAAAATGTATGAATGATGGTACAAGAACGGTTAACTTTCTTAGACAAACAATGGCTGTTCACTTGGGACTGCTTTGAAAACTGCAAAAATCTAAAAAAAGAGCTGAGAACTCTCCTGCTATAGATAGCTATCTGGTGGTTTAGCAAAGGTATTCTTCCCAGGGTGTTTGAGTTGAAAGGTAAATTGCACACGTTGCTGAGTGTTTTGAAGATGAAGAATGGCTGCAAAAACCTGTCTGCTCAGCACACATTTTTTACCACATGAACCAGTTGAACAAGCCCGTGTAAGGCTCTTCAGAAAATGTTTTGACTTCCAGTGATGAGAGTCTCAGATTTAAAAGAAAACTAAATCTTTTGAAAAATCGTGTTGCAAAAGGAAATCTTGAAATGTTTCCACTGCCTCTTGGTCCCGAGAGTGAGGAAAGATATTGGTAGATCTTGTCTCTTTGAAAACCCTCTTGAGGAGCCACAGTGTAAAAGTACAGCATTGCCCCCAGAATTCACTTTCCCTCTAAGTGCTTAACATGGTGACGACCCTGCTTAACATGGTGATGACCCTTTCTCAGCCTGGGAGCCTGACTTGAAGAAAAGAGGTAGAATATTGTTGAACTGCAGTTCATACATTTAAGTTGAAATTTCCCAATCTGTCCCAAGACAAGATCTCACTTTCTGAGAAAGGAGAATAAATTGTCATTTATAGGAAAGTGTTGAGAAACTTACATTAGTTTTCAACCCTTACATGGGTGAGCAAGTTTATTCTTAACAATAACCAAACATTAGGATAGACATCACCTCCCGTCAGTTGAAAATGAGATCTTTGTATACTTATCTCAAGTTTGACTCTATATCAAAAAGATTAAAAAAAAAAAAAGAAACAACAAAAAAACAAGAGTTCTTAGCAAAGAGGTAAATTAATTATTTTTGGTTTGAAATAATGCTTCATATATTTGTATTTGACTATGTTTCTACAGAAGATATTTAAATACACATTAAATGCATAACTGCTTGGCCTATATTTGGGCCTGGTATGTCACTCAAAGGGAAAAACAAAATTTTTCCAAAGTCTTATAAAAAATTTGGCCTAACATTATACTTGTGTTAATATTGCTTTGAAAAAAATGTTTTGGTAGATAAACTATTAATTGTTGCCCATAATTTTTCTGTTGTAAATCCTACAAATTAAAATATACCTTTACCTTTAATTAAACATACCTTTAGAAATATGAAATTTCATGTTGATTTAAGACAGTTATTTCACTGACATATAATATGTTTTACTTCTGGAAAAAGAGGATTATTTCACAAATAACAAGGTCAAAATATCTAATTTTTTCTTAGGAAAATTAGACTATAAATGTCATTTTCATTGTATATAAGGGAAAAATAAACTCCTGTACTTCTTAGATAACATTTCTCACTAGCATCTCATTCAAGAAATTTATGAGAAGTCTTTTAAGCCTACTTGNAATTATTTTTGGTTTGAAATAATGCTTCATATATTTGTATTTGACTATGTTTCTACAGAAGATATTTAAATACACATTAAATGCATAACTGCTTGGCCTATATTTGGGCCTGGTATGTCACTCAAAGGGAAAAACAAAATTTTTCCAAAGTCTTATAAAAAATTTGGCCTAACATTATACTTGTGTTAATATTGCTTTGAAAAAAATGTTTTGGTAGATAAACTATTAATTGTTGCCCATAATTTTTCTGTTGTAAATCCTACAAATTAAAATATACCTTTACCTTTAATTAAACATACCTTTAGAAATATGAAATTTCATGTTGATTTAAGACAGTTATTTCACTGACATATAATATGTTTTACTTCTGGAAAAAGAGGATTATTTCACAAATAACAAGGTCAAAATATCTAATTTTTTCTTAGGAAAATTAGACTATAAATGTCATTTTCATTGTATATAAGGGAAAAATAAACTCCTGTACTTCTTAGATAACATTTCTCACTAGCATCTCATTCAAGAAATTTATGAGAAGTCTTTTAAGCCTACTTGGATTAGGTTAAATAAGAATCAAATAGGAAATCTAAAAACAAAGAGAAGAAATTACTTGAAATTTTGTCTCCTTATACTACTCACTTGCTTTAGTTAGTATCTTCTGGGGAGAAGGGGAAAAGAAAAAAAGATAGGAAAAAGAAATTTTTTTTTTCACAGCAAAATGACTATTCTCTACTCAAGACAACACTGGTTCATATTCATATTGAATTTTGCATTGTTTTGATTCTTCAAAGGCCATCACAATGGGTTAAAAGTAGTGGGATATACAATTTATAATGTTGAAACAGAAAAAGTTACAGAATAGGAAAAAAAGAGATGGAAGTGAATAGTCCAACTATATACCAATAGACAACTCTAGAACAAGTGTTTGCTGCAGGGATTAAAAGGAATCTAAAATGCTCCATAATCTCTGTCCTAGAGGTGAATGTTGTAAGTGTTAGTGTTTTACCATCAATCAGATTTATTTCTTATTAATTAATGAGCGTTTGATGACAATAAGATGAAAGGAATCATATACATTAAACACAGCGTTTCTTCCTAAACTATTTTACATCCCAAGTTTACAGAATGTTTGCACCTTAAAAGAAGAGCTTTGTAAGTGATAACACATTGAAAATATGCACTTTTCAATTTTTCGAGCTAAAGATTTCAATTAACAAAATTAGTATGACTCTGTTCTAAATATATTCTAAGGCTCATTTTTGTGTGTGTGACATTGATAGAATATACAGCTATTAATTCTTTGGAAATTGGCAGCAGTGAGATTTTTGTTAGAGTCAAACAGAAGTAAAATGAAAGAAATATTTTAATGAGGACTTGATCCATGACTCATTTGGTCTGTGGTTAGAGGGTGTGTTTAAAATAAAAAAAAAAAAAGTCAGAGATCTGAGGAATATGAAATTTAATATAATTAATTAGGAAAAATAATCCTGGCAGTATTAATAATCCTTATATCCTGAATAAAGAAAAAAATACCATGAGCACAATTTCCACTTGATGAGCTTAGAGTATTTTCTTTCAAAGAGAAAGAAAAGAAAAGTAAGTAGATTTAACCATTGAAAGTTCTGGTCAATGAGGCCTTAGCTCAACATTAAAAACAAGATATTAATATTTCAGTTCTTCTTCTTTGGTCTTGATAATACTGATTACATTTCCTCAGTTAAGATCCCATTCTTTCCTCCAGAAAAAAAAGAAACACAAAAACTTAAAGGTTGTTAAAATTTTTCACCTGTTAATGTCACTATAAAAAATGTTTGAATTTGTATAGACAGATCATTTGTATTCTGAAGCAATAAGTGCGGTAAGGACAATTACAGATTGTGAGACCCCATTCTTCAGTCCCACCGTGTGATTTAAATTTAAAAGATAGCCTTTGGTTATCATCTCCCTAGAGGTGCCTCCTGTCCAAGATCTTCCACAAACTGAGCATATAATCAGAGTGATATGGATATAATTTCCAAAAGAAATCTCTTAAATTTGAAGTCAAAATATTTATTTAGTTTAGAAAACTGATTTCGGTATGGAGTTCAAGCCCTGACTTTTCCTCAGAATCCCAGATTCATGGGTCACTCACTACTTGACTTGTTGATGTGAGTATCTAATGACCTGATTAAAGGGACTCAGCTAAAACAGAATTTTTTTAACTGAAAAAAGTTTGTCATAGAACAACATTGTATATATTAAAGTTGTACAACATGTTACTTTGGTATGTTTATATATTGTAAGGCTGTTTGCCTCTGTAGTGATATTTATAACATTGTGTATGTGTGTGCATGCTAAGTTGCTTCAGTCATGCCAACTCTTTACCATCCCATGGACTACAGCCCTCCAGGCACCTCTGTCTGTGGAATTCCCCAGCCAAGAGCACTGGAATGGGTCACCATATTCTCTTCCAGGGGATATTCCCAAATCAGGAATGTAACCCATGTCTCCAATTGCAGGTGAATTCTTTACTATAAGAGTTGCCTGGGAAGCCCATTTACCATATCACATAATTAAAATATAGTATCACTGTCTGTAGTCATTATACTAGGCCTTAGATCTATATGACTTATTTACTATTCATTCCAAGTTTGTCTCCTTAAACAAATGAATCTTATTCTCTCACTCCTCCATCCCCTGGTAACCATCATTTTATTCTCTATAAAATAAAATTCTTATTTTGTTCTATATCAGCCTCTTTCAATCCTGTACTTCATTTAACCTTTCCCATTGGGTAGCAAATGGGATCATTCTTCTGCTTAAGTCAGTCACCAAGGAGTCTTAATTAATTTCTTATCTTTTAATTTTTATGATATTTTTTATCACTATGAGCAGGTCCTATTCTATTCTGTCTCTAAAATATATCTGGTTATTTCTCTTCCCTCCAACTTCTACCTCAGTCAAGCCACCATCATCTCTTGCCTCATAATTGTGACAGTCATCTGTATTCTCAACAGGCTGCTCTTTGCATGGTGATCAAAGCAGTATTTTAAAATAAAAATCTAATTTGTCATACCTTTGCTTCCTAGGTGGCACTGGTGGTAAAGAATACCCCTGTCAGAATGTGGTCCACTGGAGAAGGGAGTGGCAAACCACTTCAGCATTCTTGCCTTGAGAAGCCCATGAACAGTATGAAAAGGCAAAATGATAGGATACCAAAAGAGGAACTCACCAGGTCATTAGGTGCCCAATATGCTACTGGAGATCAGTGGAGAAATAACTCCAGAAAGAATGAANTCCCATCCCTCAGGGCCATCCCAGTGCAGCACCCTGTTTCATGCATCAAAACTGGACTGGTGATCTATTTCACATATGGTAATATACATGTTTCAATGCTGTTCTCTCAAATCATCCCACCCTCAACTTCTCCCACAGAGTCCAAAAGTCTGTTCTTTACATCTGTGTCTCTTTTGCTGCCTTGAATATAGGGTCTTTGTTACCATCTTTCTAAATTCCATATATATGCATTAATATGGAGAAGGCAATTTTTTAAAACACATGTTATAAAGTATTATGATATTATTATTGTTTTTACCATGACCAACTGGCTTACTTAAAGAAGGAGCTAAGATACATAGCATCGAGCAAGTCTGATTATCAGTGTCACTGTTTTTTTCCCAACACTGTTTGCTGACTTGGGGTCTCTGAGTCATACTTTGATAATTGACTCAATTATTCAAGCTTTTTCATTGTCATTATTTCATGGTGATCTGTGGTCACTGTTCTTTGGTGTTAATACTACTATTTGCTGAAGTCTCAGATGATACTTTGCATGTTTTAGCAGTCAAGTATTTTTAAATTAAGCTATGTACTTTTTTTAGACATAGTGCTATTGTACACATAACAGACTACAGTATAGTATAAATGTAACTTTTATATGCACGAGGAAACAAAAAACAAAAAAATCTATTTGAATAGCTCTATTGTGATTTTGCAATATTCACTTTATTGCAGTAATCTGGATGCAAACCCTCAATATTTCCAAATCATGCTTGTATATGGAGAAAATCTGAAGGATTAAAAAAATTCTTAATCATCAGTTTTACATTATAGAGGGAGGATTTAAAAAGTGAAAGAGAAAATCAGTTATAAGGATATTTTATTATCTAATGAAATAGATGTTAATTCTAAAGACTATTACTTGGAGAGCACCACGGGAAATTAATATTTAATATTAACTTATTAATGCTTGGCTTCACTGTAAGAGGTTAAAAGGTAAGACTTGCAAATAAATTCCTTCTGTCCTTGCTATCCAAATAACTCTTGCTGGAGCTATACACATAGACCTAAAAAAAAAAAGTTAATTGATATAGAAATTTTCCTGTAATGTATTCTGTCCCATGATTTCCCAGTGTTCTCTCTTCTTGATCATTCTGTCTTCTTTCTACTACTTTCTTTCATTACTAAAGAACATAAACATTTTCATTTGGTCAGCAAAGCAAATATTGTATTTCTATCAAGTATGAGGTTTAATTAGGGTTGGTAGTTAAACTGTCTCTTTATCATCCTTTTCGAGTCTGCAACTAAATGGAAAAATTGAAGCAATTTTGTGTACTTGGAGGAAGTATACAATTAAATTCTTTCTTTTTCATGATTTGCAAATTTGGGTCTGCCATGTAACTTCTCTCTGCTTCATTTCATCTATGAGTGAATTACTTTTATTTATCTCAGCTGAAAATAAGATGAAGGGCATATGAGATCATATCTTTTTAGTATCCACCAAAGGCACAGGGCTAAAGGCAGTGATTCTATAAATAGACTATTGACCATTTCTAAATGATCCAAATAGCTCATCAGTGTGGACTTGCTACATATTTTTCTTATGTGCAATCCCATAATGTATTGAATTGTCCCTTTCTAAATTCAGTTAAAGTGAAAGGTAAATGAGTATTTAAAATATCAATCCAAAATCCAATATCATCACTCAGTTGTGTCTGATTCTTTGCAACCTCATGGACTGTATCCTGCCAGGCTCTTCTGTCCATGAGATTCTCCAGGTAATACTGGAGTAGGTTGCCATTCTTCCTCCAGGGGATCTTCCCAACCCAGGGATCAAACCCGCGTCTCTTGTGTCTTCTGCATTGCAGGTAGATTCTTTACCAGCTGAGCCACTAAGGAAGCCTCTAAAATATCAATATTAACTGGAAAAATCATATTAGAGGGACACCTCTATGATTCATGTTCTTTCCAATTTAATTTTAAACCAGGAGATCTATTTTTATCTTTAAGTTAAAATAAGGCTCAAGCATCTTCATCTTCATTTCCCAGTTCCAATGCACAGTGTTTCTGATAAGGATTGACAGGATATTAAGGAGATTAAGGGGATATTTAGTAAAATGTGTCCTTTGTGGATTTTAAATCTCTCATTTTAATACAAACAGTACTTCACTCTATGTCCCAAAGTTACATCTCTCCAAATTCTATCTTATCTTTGCAGAGTGCATTATGTGTGTGTGTGTGTGTGTGTGTGTGTGTGTATTCCCTAGTCAAGCTCAAAGCAGGCACCTAAAAGGCTGAGACAATACCCGACTTTTCCCTTTCACCCTTGAGAACTGGCTCTTGTCCTTGAGAACTGACAACTATTTATCAGGTAAAATGCAATTCTCACTTTAGTTTCATGGATTTTTAAATTTTTCCACTTTTGTGTTTCTTGCATCTGTGACTGGAGCAGTCCCTGGGAAGATGACTGTATAGATCTCATCTCTATTCTAAGGACAGCCTGCAGGAGATTTTGATGATTCAACTTGGGGCAGGATATTTCTAATCAGATTTTTAAAAGCTCGCACTTATACAAGCCAGAGCAATATTTTCATAAGAAATGCTTTGGTGCCCAACTGTGTTATTGCAAGGCACAGAAAAAATTTCAGAAAAATCTTCTTTAGGTTTCTAGTGATGTGACTATTTCTAGGACTTTCAGAAAATGATCTCTTATTTTGTTCCAATTGTTTTCCAGCAATGACTAAGAGGTTAACTAATCTCTCACATAGCTTTAATATAAACCAAAATCTAATCACCCTCAACTGTGCCACCTCAAGTGTTTGGCAGGGATTGACAGGAAAGAGTCATAGGTGATGTCATCATCTACAACCATCTCTCTCCCTTCAGTCACCTCAGGCACATACCCTGCTGGTTTAGACGACTGAAGACTTTCTCCAGCAGTGTGTTCCCTCTCCCTTCTTCTCCTCCCCATTCTCCTCCTCCTTTTCTTCTTCCTCTTCCTCTTCTCTGGACTTTGTATTCTCCTTCTCCTACTCTTTCTCTCCTTTCATGTACCTTTTTTTCTTTTTTTGACCTTCAGCAAGAAGAAATGAAACTTTTTGTTCTATGCTAGCAAGGTGGATGGATTCCATCATTCTCTCTCCTTTAAGGACCAATGAGAACAAGGAGAAGGTATTATCTAAATTACTACTTACTAATTTCATCATTAGTAGTAATGAGTAGTACTAAATGTTAAAAGGGCCAGTAAGTAAAAGTTGAAGGGCTCTTGATGCTAAGTTGCTTCAGTTTTGTCTGACTCTATGTGACCCCATAGACAGCAGCCCACCAGGCTCCCCCGTCCCTGGGATTCTCCAGGCAAGAACACTGGAGTGGGTTGCCACCTCCTTCTCCAATGCATGAAAGTGAAAAGTGAAAGTGAAGTCACTCAGTCGTGTCCGACTCCTAGCGGCCTCATGGACTACAGCCTACCAGGCTCCTCTATCCATGGGATTTTCCAGACAAAAGTACTGGAGTGGGTTGCCATTGCCTTCTCCGAAGAAGGGCTCTTAGAAATGTGAAAAACAAAAAATTGTTTGTTAGTAGTAATTAGATATAATCAGTAATATTAATTTGGAGAAGGAAATCGCAACCCACTCTAGTGTTCTTGCCTGGAGAATCCCAGGGACGGGGAAGCCTGGTGGGCTGCCGTCTATGGGGTCGCATAGAGTCGGACATGACTGAAGCAACTTAGCAGCAGCAGCATCCATCTTCTTAATATTAAGAAGATGGAAATGATAATAATTATTTCTTCTTTTCATAGTTGCAACTCTAATTTGATTTGGATTAATCTATAAATCCAGTTATTTTGCTCTACAAATGGAATGCTAATATGGATGTAGCAATCAGCATCTCAAAATTTTAATTAAGTTAGAATTGAGTTGAACTGAATCTAATTGTTGAATATTTCATAGAAATCACTGTAAAATACTATAGTTGTATCAAAAACCTACTGGAATTATATAGATGAAGAAGATGTAGTTTTATAGAATCTTATATAAAAATGTAGTCTTCCTTGACTTTAATTAACAATATGACATATATGACTGAGACTTAATGTCACCTTTTTCTATATTAATAGAATCTGAGAGTGCAGAGAAAGGATGTGATAGTTTAACTATTAGTGTAATAGTGTAATTAATCTCTGCACTTTTAGAGAATTCTGCTTCACTCAAGACTCATTTTTTTCTAAATGATCAAAATGATGAGCTGACTTAAAATAAAATTTTTATCATATATTTTAAAACAAAAGTGTTATCTATGGGTGGAGATAGAATAGAGGGAATAGTATAGTTTATTTACTTGAAGGACAGTTTAATGAGCAGTGAATATGATCATTCTTACCCTGTTACACATTCCTCATGTCAATATTTTTGTTTAACTCAATTCACATTTATTGAATGTTTGTTAGTTGCTAAGTCATGTCTGACTCTATGTGACCCCATGGAATGTAGCCCACCAGGTTTTCTGTCCATGGGATTTCCCAGGCAAGAATACTGGAGTGGGTTGCCATTTCTAGCTCCAGCGGATCTTCCTCACCTAGGGACTGAACCACTTCTCTGCTTGGCAGACGGATTCTTTATCTCTGAGCCAGCAGTGAAGCCCACTGAATTTTTACTGTACTTATTCCTGGCAAGATAAAGGGGTTGAGAATAGAGACAGATACCAATTCTGGCTCTTTGACTCATTATTATGTGACCTTGACAAGTGTATCACTTTTCTGAGTTATGTCCTCAATTGCAACGTGAGGTTGATCAGACCTGTTTATCAGTTGGTGCCAAGTATTAAGTTAGACAATGAACAGAATGTAACAGAGGCCAGTTCACAGCAAGCACATGACATATTCTTGTGAGTATTACTAGAACTAATATTCAAAGTTTTTAAAAAGATCCCCAGGGGAGAGAACTAGGACCAAAATCCTAAAATTGTTGATATAAACAGTAACTCTGTTTCCCATGTTCTTACTGGTACTGAAGAGTTTCTTAAGTCACAAATGTCTCAGTAATTTTGATAAAATATGAATCCTTTCTCCACATATATTCACAAACAAACACACACTTGTGCACAAAGTAGTGTTAAATATTTCAGAAGTTGGATTGACTCATGAAAATCCTTATCTCAGGATATATTTTCAATAAATAAAACCTAAGTTAAATTGGCAGAGAAGGCAACGGCAACCGACTCCAGTACTCCTGCCTGGAAAACCTCATGTATGGAGGAGCCTGGTAGGCTGCAGTGCATGAGGTTGCTAAGAGTCGGGCAGGACTGAGAGACTTCACTTTCACTTTTCACTTTCATGCACTGGAGAAGGAAATGGCAACCCACTCCAGTGTTCTTGCCTGGAGAATCCCAGGGACGGAGGAGCCTGGTGGGCTGCTGTCTATGGGGTCGCATAGAGTCGGACACGACTGAAGCGACTTAGCAGCAGCAAGTTAAATTGGCATAATTTAAAGTTTCACAAAGAAGGGCAAGGAATGAAAAAGATATTTGAGAATCCTATTGGGAATGGTGCTAACATTGTGCTTCCTATCTTTCTTAGTCATGATGCAGTAAGGACAAAAGACAGAGATTGGAGACATTCTCTCAAGTTCAATTAGAAATTTGAGTCACTGAGCAATAGCCAAAGGACTTGCTAAATATTCCTTAGATATAGGATGGAAATGAGTACAAAGTCAACCCTCATTCATTTACTGATTTTTAGCAAATTTGTTTCCAAGCATTACACTGACATCAATTTGAGAGTTTATGTTTTGTGGACAGAATATGTTCTATCAATTTTCTAAATCTTATCAACCTATGGACTCTTTTGATAAACATAAAAATATGAATCTCTCATTTAGTGTAATTTGAAATGGCACAATGAAAAATATTTGAATAAACATTAAGGTACTGATGATTTTGAAAATAGGTTTTAAAATTAAATTGGCTCTCAAGACTCCAACACACCTCTCTCATCTTGCCCTCATTAACTCCAAAGCTTGTTATATGCTTAAATAATTTTAAATATTTCTGGCCCAGAGGGAAGCAAGAAAAAAAGGGGATTAGAGCAGTTTTTTGAATTATTCTAATCAATATATATATATATATATATATTTGCAATTGTCTGTCTGTCAAAGAGTCCTTTTCCTGCCTACTCTTAATAGAACCTAGTCCCCAATCCCAGGGACAGACATGTGACCCAAGTTGGAATATTTGTAATTTTTAAACTGGATTCAAGAGATTGGTCTAGTAATGGGCCTAATAATCCAGGAAAGGACAATTCAGAATCACTCCCCTGGATTTTTAACTGGAACTGTCATATCTGTGTGTTGGATTTGGGGGCATTGTGCACACATGCATGTATAGGGGATGGAGGACAATTCTTTTGCCTATGGTCAGAACTGCACACATACAGCACCTGAGCACACTTCTATATCACAGAGACAGAATGAAAATGCACATAGAGAAAAGCAGAGGTGAGAGACAGCAGGGACTATCCTGAGTATCAAGTTTGAATATGTCAGTGATACTGTCATATCATATCTACAGGTCTTCCTTCAGTTCTGTATGTTGTCATGTCAATACATTTTATTTTTAATTAAACAGGATCAAATTGGGTCTCAATAACTTACAATTGAAATGGTTAATACAATTACTAAATATTTAAGGTTACTGTTATTATTTGGAGTCTTCAAACTTTTATTTAAAGCAGCGGAATCTTTCTCGTATACAATGGTATTTATATTTGATCCTTCTTTAACAAGAAGTAGCTACATGCATTGAAGCAGGTAGAGAGCACCCTGATCTTATAGTATCTTCTAGAACTTTCCTCTGCCCCAGAGGTGACACCTCTAATGTCTGCAAAAATGCCTTGGTCTCTATAAAACACTGTCTAAAAGTGACTGTCATGGCCTAAATCAAATCCCTTATGATTATACAGTGGAAGTGAGAAATAGATTTAAGGGATTAGATCTGATACACAGATTGCCTGATGAACTGTGGACAGAGATTCATGACATTGTACAGGGGAAAGAGATCAAGACCATCCCCATGGAAAAGAAATGCAAAAGAGCAAACTGGCTGTCTGAGGAGGCCTTAAAATAGCTGTGAAAGAAGACAAGTGAAAAGCAAAGGAGAAAAAGAAAGATATAAGCATGTGAATGCAGAATTCCAAAGAATAGTGAGGAGAGATAAGAAAGCCTTCTTCAGTGATCTATGCAAAGAAATAGAGGAAAACAACAGAATGGGAAAGACTAGAGATCTCTTCAAGAAAATTAGAGATACCAAGGCAACATTTCATGCAAAGATGAGCTCAATAAAGGATAGAAATGGTATGGACCTAACAGAAGCAGAAGATATGAAGAAGAGGTGGCAGGAATACACAGAGGAACTGTACAAAAAAGATCTTCATGACCCAGATAATCACAGTGGTGTGATCACTCACCTAGAGCCAGACATCCTGGAATGTGAAGTCAAATGGGCCTTAGAAAGCACCACTATGAACAAAACTAGTAGAGGTGATGGAATCCCACTTGAGCTATTTAATATGCTGAAAGATGATGCTGTGAAAGTGCTTCACTCAATATGCCAGAAAATTTGGAAAACTCAGCAGTGGCCACAGGACTGGAAAAGGTCAGTTTTCATTCCAATCCCAAAGAAAGGCAATGCCAAAGACTGCTCAAACTACCACACAATTGCACTCATCTCACATGCTAGTAAAGTAATGCTCAAAATTCTCCAAG
>SJYA01000944.1:495125-559595 GCA_006410615.1 Neotragus moschatus
CAACATCTGCTGGATCATGGAAAAAGCAAGAGAGTTCCAGAAAAACATCTATTTCTGCTTTATTGACTATGCCAAAGCCTTTGAGTGTGTGGATCACAATAAACTGTGGAAAATTCTGAAAGAGATGGGAATACCAGAGCATCTGACCTGCCTCTTGGGAAACCTATGTTCAGGTTAGGAAGCAACAGTTAGAACTGGACATGGAACAACAGACTGGTTCCAAATAGGCAAAGGAGTACATCAAGGCTGCATATTGTCACCCTGCTCATTTAACTTCTATGCAGAGTACATCATGAGAAATGCTGGGCTGTAGGAAGCACAATCTGGAATCAAGATTGCCGAGAGAAACATAAATTACCTCAGATATGCAGATGACACCACCCTTATCACAGAAAGTGAAGAGGGACTTAAAAGCTTCTTGATGAAAGTGAAAAAGGAGAGTGAAAAAATTGGCCTAAAGCTCAATATTCAAAAACGAAGATCATGGCATCTGGTCCCATCACTTCATGGGAAATAGATGGGGAAACAATAGAAACAGTGTCAGACTTTATTTTTTTGGACTTCAAAATCACTGCAGATGGTGACTGCAACCATGAAATTAAAAGATGGTTACTCCTTGGAAGAAAAGTTATGACCATCTTCTTTTCAGTACGGTATGTCAAATATCCTCTGGAAAATAGAGTATCTGTCATCTGATGTGTTGTATGAAAAATTCAGTGACTGAGTAATTAGCACTTTAGAGAAATATGTATGATTTCACTATTTCCAAATGTAAATATAGAATTTGGTTATATATATATATTTTTGAAAAGAGTATACAAGTGATTTGTATCAGGCTTCCTTGGTGGCTCAGTGATAAAGAATTCACCTACCAATGCAGAAAACATGCGTTTGATCCCTGATTTGGGAAGCTCCCACATGCTGCAAAACAACTAAGCCTATGTGCCACCACTATTGAGCCCGTGCGCCAAAGCCCATCAGGTGCAGCTACTGAGCCCACATGCTACAATTACTGAAGCCTATGGACTCTAGAGCCTGTGCTCCACAACAAGAGAAGCTACTGCAGTGAGAAACCCATGCACTGCAACTAGAGAAGAGCCCCCACTCACCATAACTAGAGAAAAGCCCACATAGCAACAGAGAAGCAGCACAGCCAAATGAATAAGTTTAATTAATCAATAAAACATTGATTTATATTATGTCATTAGGTTTTCAATTTAATTTTCACTTACGAGGACACCAGGTTTTAATATTATACAAAACTTAACAAATCCAAGCTTTAAACTGACTTCTTAATTCTGAAATGAAAGTTGTATAAACGATATTTATAAAGAAAATTCTATGAAGAAGAAAATGGGGAAACTTTGTCTAAAAAGATAGTCTTGATTCAAGATAATCAGTCTTGCAGAGCATAAATACAGTATGAAACTTTACCTTTGTAATAGGGAATATAGTTATGCTTTATAGTCAATTGTTCCTAAAAGAGGAGATGGTTATGAGTTTCAGCTTCAAGTAATGAGCATATTTTATCTTAGAGTGCCTTTCATATATAAGTCAAGAAAGTTGATACAATAATGATGATTATGCTTTTAATTTGAACTTCATGAGGCATCATTTATTGCAATGAAACAAATTAGAAATGAAAAAAATATAATCAGTACAAACATAGTCACTAGAAGTCATCAACTTTTTTGAATACATAGTAGCTAGTCATTATTGGTTTTGTCTACCCAGCATCTTCTTTTCAGTACAGTATTTCAAATATCCTCTGGAAAATATATCCCACTCACACTCAGGCAAAAAAGTTGAGAAGACTGCATTTGAGATTTAACCTGGTCAAACAAAGTCTTAAATAGCCTTATACACAGAGAATGGGTAAAAGATGAGCATATGGCCCAGATTCATGCAATCCGAGGGAATCCTAGAGCTTAGAAAGGAGCCACTAGAAAGAGATGCTCCATATTTTAAAAACTGGCTGAAATTAATGTCTGTATTTATGGTCAACTGATCTTTGACAACATTGCAAAGAACATACAACGTGGAAAAAATAGTCTCTACAATAAATGGTTTTGGGAAAACTGGACATCCACATGCAGAATAATGACATTGAACACACATCTTACACCACACATAAAAATCAACTCAAAATAGATTACACTTATATGTGAGACCTGGATCCATAAACTCCTAGAAGAAAACATATGGAAAAATCTTCTTGACCTTGATGTGAACAATGATTTTTTTGGATATGACACCAAAAGCAAAGGCAACAAAAGCAAAAATAGACTAGTGGGATTGCACTTTAAAAGCTTCTGCATAGCAAAGGACACTGAGTGGGACAAAATATTTTCAAACCATATATCTGAGACAGAGCTAATATCAGATTAACCAAATAGCAACCAAAGAGCAACAACAAAAAATTAACCCAATTAAAAAATGAGCTAAGAATCTGAATAGATATTTATTAACAGAAGACAAACCGATGATCAACAGGTATGCAAAAAAGGGCTTGATAATCATTGTAGAAATGAAAATCAAAATCACAAATATTTCACCTCATATCTGTTAGGAGGGCTGTTATCCAAAAGACAAAAGATAATAAGTGCTAATAAGTATGTGGGAAAAAAAGATATTTTGAATTCTGTTGGTGGGCATGTAAACTGATATAACCATTAGGAAAAATTTCATGCAGATTCTTCAAAAGTTTACAAAGAAAACTGTCATCTGATCCACCAATCCCACTTTTACGTAAATATCCAAAGGAAGTGAAATCATTATCTCAAAGTGATATCTGTATAATCATGTTCAATTCAGCATATTCACAAAACCAAAACATGGAAGCAACCCAAATACCCCTGGATGGATAAATGGATAGAGAAAAGTGGTATACATATTATGAAACATTATTCAGCAACGAAAAAGGAGGAAATCTTGCCATTTGAGGCAGCATAAATGCTGGAAGACATTATCCTGAGTGAAATAAAGATAAAAACAGAAAGACAAATACTGCTTGAACTAACTTATGTGTGAAATTTAAAAAAACTCAGAAATGGAGAATAGAAGCTGTTTGACAGGGCCTGGGGAATGGGAAAAAATGGAGGATCCTAGTAGAAGGGTGCACAGTTTCAGTTTTGAGGGTTGAACGAGTTCTGGATGTCTAACGTGTAGCATGGTGAATATTGGTTGAAATACCCTATTGTATACTTTAATTTGCAAGGAGAGATAAGAAAGCCATCCTCAGCGATCAATGCAAAGAAATAGAGGAAAACAACAGAATGGGAAAGACTTGAGATCTCTTCAAGAAAATTAGAGATACCAAGGGAACATTTCATGCAAAAATGGGCTCAATAAAGGACAAAAATGGTATGGACCTAACAGAAGCAGAGATATTATGAAGAAGTGGCAAGAATACACAGGAGAACTGTGCAAAAAAGAGCTTCACAACCCAAATAATCCCGATGGTGTGATCACTCACCTAGAGTCAAACATCCTGGAATGTGAAGTCAAGTGGGCCTTAGAAAATATCACTACAAACAAAGCTAGTAGAGGTGGTGGAATTCCAGTTGAGCTATTTCAAATCCTGAAAGATGATGCTGTTAAAGTGCTGCACTCAACATGCCAGCAAATCTGGAAAACTCAGCAGTGGCCACAGGACTGGAAAAGGTCAGTTTTTACTCCAATCCCAAAGAAAGGCAATGCCAAAGAATGCTCAAACTACCACACAATTGCACTCATCTCACACACTAGGAAAGTAATGCTCAAAATTCTCCAAGCCAGGCTTCAGTAATACGTGAACTGTGAACTTCCAGATGTTCAAGCTGGTTTTAGAAAGGGCAGAGGAACCAGAGATCAAATTGCCAACATCCTCTGAATCATCTCCTTTAGGATATACCGACTGGACCTCTTCACAGTTCAAGGGACTCTCAAGAGTCTTCTCCAACAACACAGTGCAAAAGCATCAAGTCTTCGGAAAAAGGAAGAGAATTCCAGAAAAACATCTATTTCTGCTATGCCAAAGCCTTTGACTGTGTGGATCACAATAAACTGTGGAAAATTTCTGAGAGAGATTGGCATACCAGACCACCTGACCTGCCTCTTATATGCAGACCAGGAAGCAACAGTTAGAACTGGACATAGAACAACAGACTGGTTCCAAATAGGAAAAGGAGTACGTCAAGGCTGTATATTGTCACCCTGCTTATTTAACTTCTATGCAGAGTACATCATGAGAAACACTGGGCTGGAAGAAGCACAAGCTGGAATCAAAATTGCCAGGAGAAATATCAATAACTTTAGACATGCAAATGACACTACCTTTATGGCAGAAAGTGCAGAGGAACTAAAAAGTCTCTTGATGAAAATAAAATAGGAGAGTGACAATGTTGGCTTAAAGCTCAACATTCAGAAAACTAAAATCATGGCATCTGGTCCCATCACTTCACGGGAAATACATGGGGAAACAGTGGAAACAGTGTCAGACTTTATGTTTCTGGCCTTCAAAATCACTGCAGATGTTGATTGTAGCCTTGAAATTAAAAGACACTTACTCCTTGGAAGGAAAGTTATGACCAACCTAGATAGCATATTCAAAAGCAGAGACATTACTTTTCCAACAAAGGTCCGTCTAGTGAAAGCTATTGTTTTTCAGTAGTCATGTATGGATGTAAGAGTTGGACTGCGAAGAAACCTGAGTGCCGAAGAACTGATGCTTTTGCACTGTGTTTTTGGAGAAGACTCTTGAGCGTCCCTTGAACTGTGAGGAGGTCCAGTCGGTCCATTCTAAAGATCAGTCCTGGATGTTCATTGGAAGGACTGATGCTAAAGCTGAAATTCCAATACTTTGGCCTCCCCATGCAAAGCATTGACTCATTGGAAAAGACCCTGATGCTGGAAGGGATTGTGAGCAGGAGGAGAAGGGGCCAACAGAGGATGAGATGGCTGGATGGCATCACCGACTTGATAGACATGAGTTTGAGTGAACTCCAGGAGTTGGTGATAGACAGGGAGGCCTGGTATGCTGTGATTCATGGAGCACAAAGAGTCTGACACGACCGAGTGACTGAACTGAACTGAATTGATACTTTAACTTTCCTGAGTTGATCTGAAGTTTTCTCACCATAAAATATAACTATGTGAGCCAGTTTATATATTTATTAGCTTGATTGTAGCTCCTCTGTCCATGGAGATTCTCCAGGCAAGAATACTGGAGTGGGCTGCCATACCCTCCTCCAGGGATCTTCCCAACCAGGGATCGAACCCAGGTTGCCAACATTGCAGGTGGATTCTTTACCATATCAGCCACCAGAGAAGCCCAAGAGTACTGGAATGGGTAGCCTATCCCGTCTCCAGGGGATTGTCCTGACCCAGAAATCAAACTAGGTTCTTGTGCATTGCAGGCAGATTGTTTACCAGCTGAGCTACAGGGAAGCCCAATCATTTCATAAGGTATATCAAAACATTACATTGTGTGCCTTAAGTATATACTTTTTTTTTTATCGAGTATATATCAAGGCTGAGAAAAAAAAGTCAGAGTCGAGAAATAGTGATTTAACAAAGGACTAAAGCCAGAGAAGGTTTTATCCAAGAGACAAAGGTTTATGAAAAATTTGAGCTCAGTATCTGTGCTAGGGAATGAGCAAGGTACGAGTTTGTTAAGAAGAGTAAGGGACATTTGATAAGAGCAAATGTCACAAATGTTACTATGACTTCTTATAGCCATTCTATACATTATCTAGGAGAAATTTAAGATTTCGCCATGTTTATATAATTTTTTCCTATTTCAAATGCAAGTGTAGATTATTTTTCTTAGTGTATTGACAATTTTATTGAGAATAGAATGGATGGAATTAGATGAGTATATTCAAGCCTACATCTGAGTTGAAGTCTAATAAATAATTAAGTTTTATAGTAAATGTCAGTAACTGAAAAACATTTACTGGACCTTTTAAGTAGTAATTCACCAGGTCAAGGAATGAGGAAAAAAAATATAGACTTATGAAATAGCATGAGGCAGAAAAAATGCCAAATTTATGAAAATAAGAGACCCATGTGACTGTATTCTAGTAATTATAAAAGAATTTACCAAGAAATAAGTCTGGAAAGGTAAGTGGTGGTAGAATAATGAGGATTTCAATATCATGCTCATGACTTTAATCTTTTTCCTGCACAAAATGGAGAGTTCATTGAATATTGGTAAGGATGACCATTTTTTTGATAGAAATCTAGCTCGACTGTGAATAAATATGAGGGGAAATGGATTGGAGGACTAGAGATATTGACAAAAATGGATTAGGAAATTAGATACTAAAAATAAGACTGGTAAAAACCTATGTGGGCTTCCTCAGGTGGCTCAGTGGATAAAGAATTCACCTGCAATGCAGGAGACTCAGGAGATATGGGTTCAATCAGGAGATCTCCTGGAGGAGAGCATGGCAACCCACTCCAGTATTCTTGCCCAGAGAATCCCATGGACAGAGGAGCCTGGTGGGCTACAGTCTATAGGGCTGCAAAGAATGGGACATGACTGAAGGGACTGAGCACACAGCCATGCAAAGACTATGTAAATAGAACAGAGACCACAGGTAGAGTGCCAGAGTGTTCAGGGAGATGGAACTGATAGAATGCTACTGATTTGGTTGTAGGTTTCTTCTACAGCTGCATTATTTTTCTTATCTCTGTCTTCTATTTTGATGGAAAATGATTATTTTAAAAAATGTTATTTTTCCGCATTGTACAAGTCAAAATCCTCTGACCAATAAGTCTCTAAAATCAATCTCTCTAGTCCCTTCTCTGATCTCATCTGCTGCATCTCCCCTTCATTCTCTTAATTCCAGCTAGGCTGAACATTTTGCCCTTTCTTGAATTTGTCACACAGGGACCTGGCTCAGACCTTTCACACTCACTGTTGCCTTCCCTTGGGACATTCCTTATTCATAAATCTGCATGTCTCCTTCCTTCACCTCCTCTGGTTTTTATGCAAATACCACCTTATCTACATTTTCCTGGAAGGGAAGCAGAGTAGAGAGCATTTTTACAGCAGTGAAACTACTCTATATGATTTTATGAAAGTGGATATATGTCATTATAAATGTGCCCAAACCGATAGAATGTACAGCACCTAGTCTGAATCCTGATGTAAACCATAGGTTTGGGGTGTTGATGACGCATTAGTGTAGGCTCATTAGTTGTAACAAATGTACCACTATGAGAGGTGAGTATTGATTATGAGAAATTTGCACACTGGTGGGACAGGGCATATATTGAGAAATCTCTGTGCCTTCTATTCCATTTTGCTGTGAACTTAAAACTGCTGTAAAAAGTAGCCTATTAAAGAAAAAGTTAAAGGAGGAAGAGTAGGCTGGGATAAAATTTCTACCTTATAGGTAATGTTCTCTTCTTGAACAAATGTGTCTCCTCTGCATAAATCTAGTAAACTGTCTACACATAAAAACAACAGACATTCATTTCTGCCTTTATGAATGGCTTGCATTTTGGCTGTGCCTGTTACCACTGACATTAATCAGTCATGTACATTCAGAGAAAAGAAGTGCCCTAACAATTGAGAAGATGATGTGGGCAATTATGTTTTGATTAGCATAGTATAGCATTAACATTGAATAATCCTTTAAAAAAAGCAGTGGAGATTTCATTTCAAAATTTAATATAAACATTTATTCATCATTTTAATTTAATAAGCAATGCAATGCAGGTTTTTTCTTACATATTATATAAATATATATGCATATACCTTCTAAGAAATAGCATAGGCTGAAATAAAAATTAGTGAGCAGTTAAGAAATAATCAAAATACAATAATAATAGAGTACAGAGGAACATATTCAGTGCAAAATTTCATAATTCAGACAAAAAAGATGAATTTTTTTTTTGCACTCCTCCCCCTACAACTCCCCCCCAAATGGAAGAAATAAAGCTCAGGCAAACAGGGGCATTTATAATCAAGTTAAATACTGGAAAATAAGTAGCACCTTTTATTAATGATTGTCAATATCTATTTCCAGGAAGTCTACCTTGAGTATTTCTGATTTTGTAAAGAAAATAAAACTAGCTACTATGTACCATGAAGTTTAGCTGTTGCATATTTCAGCATTTGCATAGACTGTTTACTCATAAAATAAAGATAAATCTTCACAACAGAGTCTCAATTTTAAGATACAGAAAATGCTGTGTGTTTGTTTTCCCAATCTTTAAAAACTAGCCAGAAAATTCCTTTGATATACATTGAGTTTAAAACAATTAGCCAGAAATTTTCTAATATACATTCAGCTGGCATCATAGAATACTGTACTATTCATTCAATAATCTGGGTCCATCAATTCATTTCAATTAAAGAATTATTTTGTGCCTGGTACTTTGCTAGGCATTAAAGTTGTTATTGTAACTAAGATAATATCCTTGTCCACAAGGAGCGCACAGTCTAGTAGGAAAGAGATAAATTTGAAAATATATCCAAAACTGCAGGCAAAATATGTGCTCCCACTGAGTAATCAACACCTAGTTCCAAGTTAGTTATACAGTGAAACTTAGAAACCACAGTAGAGATTTCTCTAAAATATCTGTCCATATGATATCATAGTATAAATGAAAGGCAGCAAATGATTCAGTAGTCAAACAAGCTTGCTTAAAAATGCAGTTGAAATAAATTGAACTAGGTATACTTTAAAAATGATCAACAATATAATATATTCCTGATTTAAATAAATCATTGCAAAGAATTAGACATGACTCAGCAACTAAACAACAGCAACTACAACACTGTTTAAAAACAAAATACATAGTTGTATGAAAATTCCAAGCTCTTNTATAGGGCTGCAAAGAATGGGACATGACTGAAGGGACTGAGCACACAGCCATGCAAAGACTATGTAAATAGAACAGAGACCACAGGTAGAGTGCCAGAGTGTTCAGGGAGATGGAACTGATAGAATGCTACTGATTTGGTTGTAGGTTTCTTCTACAGCTGCATTATTTTTCTTATCTCTGTCTTCTATTTTGATGGAAAATGATTATTTTAAAAAATGTTATTTTTCCGCATTGTACAAGTCAAAATCCTCTGACCAATAAGTCTCTAAAATCAATCTCTCTAGTCCCTTCTCTGATCTCATCTGCTGCATCTCCCCTTCATTCTCTTAATTCCAGCTAGGCTGAACATTTTGCCCTTTCTTGAATTTGTCACACAGGGACCTGGCTCAGACCTTTCACACTCACTGTTGCCTTCCCTTGGGACATTCCTTATTCATAAATCTGCATGTCTCCTTCCTTCACCTCCTCTGGTTTTTATGCAAATACCACCTTATCTACATTTTCCTGGAAGGGAAGCAGAGTAGAGAGCATTTTTACAGCAGTGAAACTACTCTATATGATTTTATGAAAGTGGATATATGTCATTATAAATGTGCCCAAACCGATAGAATGTACAGCACCTAGTCTGAATCCTGATGTAAACCATAGGTTTGGGGTGTTGATGACGCATTAGTGTAGGCTCATTAGTTGTAACAAATGTACCACTATGAGAGGTGAGTATTGATTATGAGAAATTTGCACACTGGTGGGACAGGGCATATATTGAGAAATCTCTGTGCCTTCTATTCCATTTTGCTGTGAACTTAAAACTGCTGTAAAAAGTAGCCTATTAAAGAAAAAGTTAAAGGAGGAAGAGTAGGCTGGGATAAAATTTCTACCTTATAGGTAATGTTCTCTTCTTGAACAAATGTGTCTCCTCTGCATAAATCTAGTAAACTGTCTACACATAAAAACAACAGACATTCATTTCTGCCTTTATGAATGGCTTGCATTTTGGCTGTGCCTGTTACCACTGACATTAATCAGTCATGTACATTCAGAGAAAAGAAGTGCCCTAACAATTGAGAAGATGATGTGGGCAATTATGTTTTGATTAGCATAGTATAGCATTAACATTGAATAATCCTTTAAAAAAAGCAGTGGAGATTTCATTTCAAAATTTAATATAAACATTTATTCATCATTTTAATTTAATAAGCAATGCAATGCAGGTTTTTTCTTACATATTATATAAATATATATGCATATACCTTCTAAGAAATAGCATAGGCTGAAATAAAAATTAGTGAGCAGTTAAGAAATAATCAAAATACAATAATAATAGAGTACAGAGGAACATATTCAGTGCAAAATTTCATAATTCAGACAAAAAAGATGAATTTTTTTTTTGCACTCCTCCCCCTACAACTCCCCCCCAAATGGAAGAAATAAAGCTCAGGCAAACAGGGGCATTTATAATCAAGTTAAATACTGGAAAATAAGTAGCACCTTTTATTAATGATTGTCAATATCTATTTCCAGGAAGTCTACCTTGAGTATTTCTGATTTTGTAAAGAAAATAAAACTAGCTACTATGTACCATGAAGTTTAGCTGTTGCATATTTCAGCATTTGCATAGACTGTTTACTCATAAAATAAAGATAAATCTTCACAACAGAGTCTCAATTTTAAGATACAGAAAATGCTGTGTGTTTGTTTTCCCAATCTTTAAAAACTAGCCAGAAAATTCCTTTGATATACATTGAGTTTAAAACAATTAGCCAGAAATTTTCTAATATACATTCAGCTGGCATCATAGAATACTGTACTATTCATTCAATAATCTGGGTCCATCAATTCATTTCAATTAAAGAATTATTTTGTGCCTGGTACTTTGCTAGGCATTAAAGTTGTTATTGTAACTAAGATAATATCCTTGTCCACAAGGAGCGCACAGTCTAGTAGGAAAGAGATAAATTTGAAAATATATCCAAAACTGCAGGCAAAATATGTGCTCCCACTGAGTAATCAACACCTAGTTCCAAGTTAGTTATACAGTGAAACTTAGAAACCACAGTAGAGATTTCTCTAAAATATCTGTCCATATGATATCATAGTATAAATGAAAGGCAGCAAATGATTCAGTAGTCAAACAAGCTTGCTTAAAAATGCAGTTGAAATAAATTGAACTAGGTATACTTTAAAAATGATCAACAATATAATATATTCCTGATTTAAATAAATCATTGCAAAGAATTAGACATGACTCAGCAACTAAACAACAGCAACTACAACACTGTTTAAAAACAAAATACATAGTTGTATGAAAATTCCAAGCTCTTTCATTTTTGGTTAATTTTTTCCCACATATTTTATTTGCATAGTTCAGTACTACATAAATCAAAAATTACAGACATATATTCCATGGTCAAATCACAGCCACTTTAAATATATTCTTCTGTAAGAAGGCAGAAAGAAGAGAATTCTATCTTTAAACATTGACAGGCACTTACATTAATTACATTTTACTGATTTTTTTAAAGAAAATCAAATATACAATTATGATTTCAGTCATGTAGAAACAACTGACTGGATTACCTTTGGTGTCAAGCAAAGCTATCTTTCTCCTTAATTCACTAAAATAGTAATTACAGTTGATAGACCATGTGACAGTATGATAGCAGTCTTGAGGATGCCTACAGAACCAACTACATTTAAATTTTATTACTTAAAAATCATAAAAATACAGCCTAAAGTATAATTTATATTTAAAAAATAATTCTATAGATTAACCCTTAAATCCAATCTCTGAAGAATTCTTGCAAAATTTAGCTAGATGAAGCTATTGCCAAGAAATGCCTTTGTCTGTCTTCTAAGAAACGTCATTAGGTATAATTTTCATCCCAGTAGTCTTACTTTTAATATTTGCCCAAAGGTAATAATGGGATAAGAAAAAACATGGGTTGAAGAAATGTAAGTAGTAAATAGAATGTTTTCAAAAATTCTTTTAAAATGGGGAATTATTCATTCTCAGAAATATAAATCAACATGCTAGTTTAAAATATTTGGAGGAATGTGCTTTTAAATAAAAAGCTTGAAATCAAATGTAAAGTTTAGTAAATATCTGAAAAGATCCTGCTCTTCCATCTTCAACAAAGGGATTTCTATGGCTAATACATTAGCAATATGTGACATCATTTTTATCATTACAAAGAAAGGACCTTATATCACACTGACATACTCACTGTAGCTGCAGACACCACCACCCCACCCTGACACAATGACAATGAATGTTTAGTATCTGGATATCAGGTTAGCTGTATCTAACCAAACAGATCCAAACATGTCAGTGACTATGATGTCAGTTTAGTTGAATCTAACCAAGAACACCCAAACATGTCACAGATACAGCAAATGTATTTAAGGTCTTGTTTATAAAAAATTTATTGCAACACATCAGTTTATCAAAACTTTTATTGAAGTATGTCCTTAGAGTAAATATTCTTAATGAAATAAGCAAACAAATACCGAGAGTACTGTTTTTACACTTTGAGTGAATTCCTAATAGCAACCACTCTTTCCTTTCACCAGGGATTTTGTATTCAGAAGTGCTTTTTCGTTTTTTTTTTTTTTTTTCTGGAATGAAATCAAAAGGGAAAAGTCTAGAAATATCTAGACTAGATAAGAAGAGGCTGCAAGTCGATGGTATATCTAAAAATAAACTCTAGTCTTATTGTTGCCAGACATCTGTTGTAGATTTTAGTATTGTTTAAATGGGTGAAATGACCATTTCAAAAGCACGAATTTTTTAGATAAATCTTATTCTATGAAGTTTATTAGCTAATCTTCAGATTCTTAGATCAACAAATACTGCTGGCATGCTCCTTCTCCTCAAGGTTATATACAATAGCAAAAATGTCTCTTAAATTAATAATTTAACAAATTTATGTTGCACACTCTATGCTCTGGCATTATATTTTGAGAAAACAAGTAAGTGAATGATGCTTCTAAAACAAACCATGAATATAAGTGAAATAAAAAGAATTAATGAAATATTGACACATGGATTCTATAAACAAGTTATGGTATTATTTTAATGACTCACATATTTCTGTAACAATAGATATTGTGCAAAATCATTCATCCTAGTACTTATGGCCAATTCACTTAGACTTCTCTGCTATGGGAAACGGCAAATATTTTTCAAATTAAATTTATAAACGTCATTTTGCAAAGTACGATTCAATTAGGAGAAATGTATTCATTTTGGAAATAAAGAACTTATCAAGTAAGGTTAGAATATGTGTTCAAGGAAAACATGTGTTCAGCCTATAAAATTCACTTTTACAAATAGAGTGACTAATGGAGAAAAAAAAGTGAATTAGAAGTTAAAAGACCTGGTTTTATTTCCAAGTCTGCATTTACTCAGAGGACAAATATACGTTTAGGCAAAGACCTTATCTGTCAAAATGCAGATATCTAACAAACCTAACTTTAATATATCAAAATCAAAATACAGCAAAAATCAAAACATAATTGCATCTAATGCTTAGAAAATAAATACTTTAGTTTACATACCCTTTCTCACCAAATCCAGAAATTTCATCTCTAGTTAGAAATAGCATGTGGCAGAAAAATAAAATCCATTAAATAATACATCAGAAACTTGTACTTAAATGAACAAATTATATAAACGGAGTCTAATTTTAAAACATCTTTTAGATCATATAAAAAAATGACTAAAAACTCAAGATAAAACTCTTAGTCATAAGAACATGTTTCAAAATTTCACCCTGAATTTCATATGGGATAAGAATCCCATTCTTTCGTTCATCTGAACAAAACCTTTTTCTGATATATATATATATATACACACACACACACACACACATATATATGTCTTAACATAATGTTTAATACCAATGTTTTCATACAGAGCTGGCTAGTTTATTTTGCCATATTTGAATTTAAAACAATGAAACAAATTTTTTTTTTTACCATGTGAAGAAAAGTATTTGCTGATATGGTAATGAATTTGGGATCACAGACTCACTGCCTACTGAAATACTCCTAAATTTTACTCATCTTATTAACAAGTACACATAAAGACTAAAAAGTGGGAAGATCATACAAGTAGGGTAAGTATAACTAAACCCACCAAAGAAACAAAAATGCTATATTAAAAATGCCCATAATCAGATAAAAATGCTAGAGAATTTGGCCTAGAAATTACAAAAATTGATGAAAGAATAATAATTTTTAAAAATTATTTAGAAAAAAGTAATCATAGGAAAAAAGGGAGGAAGATACACAGAACGGGGTTGGGAGCAATATTTGGTCTAAAAATTTTTCCATATGCTCCATTAAAGAATTATTTTTGCAATAGTCATTTTCCTTTTAAAGTAGAGACCTAAAATTGTGACTCCCATGGGCATAAGAATTCTTTCATGAGCTGCACATATGTGAGAAAGAAATAAGGCAAAACAGAAGACTAAGACAGACAAGATCATAGGACCTCACGAAGCATTCAGACCTAAACTGTACAATTTGATAACAATGAAGAGAAAATCAGAACTATGAAGAAGGATGTGAAATCAGAAAATTATTCATTAAAAAAAATCACCAGTAAAGATAGTTTATGATTTTGATTATGTATGCACTATAATTAATTACTAATTATTAACTGGGCTTTTCAGGTTTTAAGTGCATTTCTCAAACATGAGATCATGCACTTGAGAAATATGTAGAAATCAAAACCTAAAATCAAGCGAAATGAATATATTATCATTTCAATTTTTATCTCAATGATTTTGATGCTCTTTGGCATTGTGAATTGTCATGGCGAGAATCTAGTTGTTACAAGCTACCCATCAGCCTACAGGGTGACATATATTGATGCTATGTTGTGATGGTAAGCTGTGTTTCTCAAAATTTCAGGCACTTTAAGAAAGTTGGAAGCATCCAGAACAGTAAATGTCAAGGACAGGATGATCTATTTTTCTAGATTCTTAAAAGTCACATTTAATGACCTATTTATCACGTATAAGGAAGTTTCATAACAACAAAATATATTCTTCATCCAGGAAACCTGAAGACTACTCTCACATGAGTTCCCTTATTGGTGAAGATGACTGGTTTTAGCCACAAGTATCACTGTTGACTTCAGGAATACAGTCATTCCTGCAAACCAAGTAAGACAGATGTAGCATGAATGACTGTGAAAGATCTAAGACATTAGAAGCGCAACATGTGCACTAGGAGTCAAATATAAGTTAGCGACTAAATGGCAACAATCTGTAACAGAGATAAAGAGAATATTCTAAGGATGCCAGCCAAAGGTTCAGAAGAAGACAAAAATAATGGCATTTGTTCTGTCTTTAGAAGAAAGGGACAGAAAGGAGAAAAACAATACAGACGTTCAGGAAAACTTGACAAATTAGTTACGGCGTAGGGGCAGTTGCACTAAGTGGTGTAAATAAATATAATTCTGTGTAGATGAACCAAATCTATGTATCTCAGAAGCTTTTTACAAATTTTTGTTGGCTTAGGATAATCTTGGACTCTCCTGGTGTCTCAGATGGTAAAGAATCCACCTGCAATGCTGGAGACCTGGGTTCCTGGGTTAGGAAAATCCCCTGGAGAAGGGAACGGTTACCCACTCCAGTATTCTGGCCTGGAGAATTCCATGGACAGAGGAGCCTGGTGGGCTGCAGTCTATGGGGTTGCAAAGAGTCAGACACAACTGAGAGACTTTCACCACTAAGATAATCTTATAAGTGAGAATCACTTATAATTCTGAACATAATGTTTCATAGTAAGTGCTTTTATTTTTGAGTCATAATAAGTAGCAACTAATACGGGAATTACTTATCCATAAAGAAAATAGCATTTTTCTTCTAAACCCAACCTCAGGGAAAATATATTATACCTGAGTACTATAAATGTTTCATTTTTTCCAAAAAATGTCACATTGAAGCAATTGTGGCTATTATATAATCATTACCATTATTTAGGATAATCTGCATTGGCTAGAAAAGTAGGCAACTTGAAATCATATATTCAGGTTATGGCAAATGCAGTCTTTAATAAACACTAATTAAATCATAACACAAATTGCAGCAGAGTCTCACTGGTTTACCATATAGTGTTTATTCTTTCTGTATCTATATTTATCTACTTTTTTAATCTGTAGCTACTGTGGGCAGGCAGTATGGCAGTGAACAGCCTAGGGACTCTTTCTGCTTTTATGTAAACCTGAGTTTTAGTTCTGGTTCTGTCACATACTACTTTTTAACTTTAGGTAATTTGTTGAGGTTCTTGGTATGTCTCTTTTTGTCTTGTTTCTTTCATCTATTATATCCGGAAAATATCTATGATTTGATTTGGATACTAAAAGCTTTAATAGGAATAATGCAGGAAATATAAATATCTGTTCTCTTTCCACTTTATATTCTTTTCCCCTATTAATTTGAACCTAAATTATCATGATTATTTATAGCAAGAGCTTGCAACACTGTTCATGTAAAGGTGTTTTTAAAAGGTATTTTTGGATAGAAAATAAGTTTCAAATAACTGTTTAAGTAACTCTCTACATTTTATAACACCAGTGTAAAAACTTACATTTACAACGTACATCTTATGGTCTTTTTTTCCCCCTATATCCTAAACTATCATGTACAGCCAGAGATGGATGAGTAAAAATACCTAAATTTTTAAAGTGTACATTCAGATATATCAAACCAAATTACTTTATGTATTTTCTAGTGTCTAGGAGAGACTCCATCAAATAAGGTGGTTATAATTTGGTATTAACAATTCCCTGGTGGCTCAGTGGTAAAGAATCTGCCTGCAATGCGGGACACCTGGGTCGGGAAGATCCCCTGGAGGAGAATGGCTACCCACTCCAGCATTCTTGCCTGGAGAATTCCATGGACAGAGGAGCCTACAGGCTACAGTCCATGGGGTTGCAGAGTCCGACTTGACTAAGCAACTAACATATTAATGCTAATGAAGTGAAATTTATGAGCCAAGTCAATTCACACTGAGAAAATATCATGTCTTCCAATGTGAAGCACACTAGAGCCTGACCCACTGTCTCTTAAATATGTGTTTATTGGGTCCAAAAAGAGTCAGAAAAGAGGTTGGGCACATGTCAAGAGATGTCTATACCCTGTATTCCATTCACAAATTAATGGAGACATATTTAAGATTAAACAGTGAGTAATACTGGGTGTCTTAATCTAGCCAGTGATAATGAATTATTTTGGTACCCAGGTTTATGATAACCTTCTTTCTGCACAATTCCATAATGAAATGGACTAAAATGGATTTTAATGGTTTCTGACTTTGTTTTGTGATAGCTTGAACATCTAAAACCTGTCATTCCCTCGGGGAAGAAGTGTGTTCTGCAGACACAGAAGCCAACTATATTTCCCACTCCATCTAGGCAGCTTTATAATAGTAAATGTTCTAGGTTGGTATTCTCTTCTCTGTCTCTGAAAGGTTCTGTTCAAGCAGAAAATATTCTAACAAGTTTAACTGATTTGAGAGAGTAAACAACTTGAAACATTTATTTTATCTTAACAATTCTGAATCCTGAGTGTGTTTAAGTATATTCTAATTTTCAACATTTATGGATGAGAATTAAGCTGCATGCATACTTGTAACTTTGTGCAGTATGACTGGCAGGCATGACTGTATACCTCACATGATGTGCTTTGAATGTGCAATTTCAATTTCCTTTTTTTTTTTAAACAATTTAATGTAATCAATCAATGTTAGAAATGAAATTAAAGAAGATGATAAAAGTGCAATAGAACAAATAAAAATTGGTTTTGTCTTGACAAGAACCTCATCAGCAAGTAAATAAACCTTCCATGGAGAAACCACTGGAATGCACCCACTGGTAGGTGATAAACTAGCCCTTTAAAACCCCATAATCATTACTTGCCCCAAGGATCTATTATCTGTATTAATTTAAATATATATCTTCAGATAATTCAAGACATTTTTTGGAAACATTTAAGATTGGAAAGCTACTACACAATTTATGATGTCACATTTCTTATGACTAGTCAGAGTTGAGTATAAACATACTAATAATATGAAACAGCTCATTCAAGATTCAAGACTGAATGAAGCTAAATTAAAACCAACTACATACTGTCACAATTTCCCTGATTTATTTACCTATGGTATTGGCATATATTGTTTCAGTTAATATTTTAAAAATACAAATACCTCTTTCCATGCAGAAAAGTGCATGTGAAATGAAATATGGAATTGTATACAGCTTGATAAACACAAGCTACATGCTCAAACAGTAGGTAAAGCTTACAAATCAAATCTCTAGTGTTAATTATCACAAAAGCTTGATACCTAAGCACAATCTTAAAGGAAATAAGAATACTTATTTCCTTATTCATCTGCCTGTACTGCAATGGTAAGAAGAAAGAATGCCAAAATCCTTTTGAACATCTTAAGAATGACATTCAGTAATCAAAGGCTAAATGTTTTTTATTAATCGTGATCTTAATTTAAACTTCAGATTTATAAAGGTGAATGTTTATACCTTTATACCTAGTGCATACATTGTTTCTTGTTTAAAAGTACTTTATCACTCAAAATGGTATTAGTTCTGAACTCACAAATCTATCATATGCCTCTATATCCAAGAATAATTCAGTCTCAGATTTTTCACATGGTTATGAAAATGAGAAACTGCTAAATTAACCTGGGTTCCCATATTGCAAGCTTCTTTCTATCAAGTTATAAACTAAATCTACACTTCAAAAGTGTATATAATGTCATATACAACCTCCAGGTCTAGAAGCCTTTTTTAAGTGTCCTGGTTTAGTTATGTTTACAGGCAGCAGGAAGTCTAGTTAGTAGAGGGTGGGATTTCTAGTGCTTCCTTTCCTATAATATGAGACATTTTCAGTGGCTGAGTGAAAAGCCTGTTTGGATTTCTGTTTTTTGCTTTTGCATGTTGGTGAGTGGAGGGAAATGAGAGAGCTTGGAGGACTCATTGTAAGTACCTTCCACTCTTAGCTTTATTCAGATGGAATAATCATAATAGTAACCCTCTTATCACCACTCTCTGTTGGGAAAAATGAAATTTCTGCCTGTGTGTCAGTCTATCAACCAAGATTTCAGTTGATTCAGTTGGTGTCTTAGAAAGACTGCTATTCTGGACTAAGTCTGGTTAAAAGAAGTTTCCATTTATTACTTTCTGGATTTTCAAATCAAAAGATAGAGCTCATTGCTAGGAGTTATTTACATTTTTAATTTGATTTACTTATTAGTAAATTCCGATTATTTGAGGGTCCTAGTCACTGGCACCAGGTACTGATGGCCCCCCTCAAAGAAATCATGTGCATGCATGGATCAAATTGGACATGGCTCAGAAATAATTATTTAAAAAATAGTTTTTACTGTTTTTCAAATTTATTTCATATATGCAAATGCTTTTGTTTTACAGCGGTTAATTACATTTTCAAATTAAGAGCACCCTCATTTTCATCCATGTTCTTATCTCTAACATCCACATTATAAGGTACTAAGCAGATATAATGCATTTTTTTTCTCCATGGATTTAAAAATATATATACAGTGATAATATTCTTTTTAAACTTGTCTTTTTTCTCCAGATATCTTGTCTGCTCACTCTTAAGTGTATGAAAGTTGGTGTGTATGAGGATGTTTAGGAAAAAAAATTAATTTCCTTCAATTCCGCTTCATACTTTAATATTGAATAAAAAATGAAATGTGGAGAGGGTATTCTTATAGGATTAAACATACTCTTTCTAACTACTTAAACCAGCATTTTGGAATTCAGATCTCTGTAACCAAGACTAGAAGTCACTGGAAGACTTTAAAATCATTTAACCACCACAACCAGACTCACGTATGGACATAAACCCCAAGCATGAATTCTTTATATGCTTAATCTCAAAATTTAACTACCCAAATAAGTTTTTAAAGACAAACATTAAAAATTTGTCATTAAGAAAAATCTCATCTCCATCCTTAACTATGACTCTTCATTTCAACTAAAAATCTTCCAATATGTTGAGAAAAAAAAATACTCCTAAGAAAGTTATGAACGCTGAAATCTGAGATATGATTCTTGTTAAATATTCGTTTCTCTTTCTGAGGGATTAACCTCTGCTTCTTCCCACTTTTCAGTTTTGCCACTTTTGATATTAACACTGGGACTTTGAGATGTCTTCAAGGGTTCAGTTTCTTGAGATTCCTTGGTATGTATATTCTTGCTTTCCCTTGCAAGCAATCTGTAGTTGGCAGCATTACCGATGAGCAGCCACACGCTGGCTAGGACCACAATAGCTCCACAGGCCAAATACATGTATTTATATTGTCCAGTTTCATCCACCAATTTACCTAAGAGACAAAGAGTGTTTTATAAGACAGCATTATAAATCAGCCATAAAATAATAACAGTTTCAAATAAATTCATTCCACACTGTGTATCTATTTCTTATTTAATACTAAATGAGAGTTAAATAAAGAAAAAACATTCTAGATTATGACTTCCACATATACATAGTAAAGGCATTTTAGAGGCACCTACTACATTATACTACCAGTATATGAAATGCATTGAAAGTTGTTGCCTTCAATAAAAGTGTGCTACCAAGACAAACTAGGTATATATGTATTTGTCTATATTTTCATACATACATGACATACATTTTAAACCTACATATGTAGAAACATATATACATATTTACATATGTAAACATATATATGGATATATTTATAGCATATATATTGAGATTGCTTCATCCTTTCCACATTTCCTATCTTTTCTATAAAGAGCATATATTACATTCTTTAGGGAAAGTCAAAGGCTTTGATGAGATTCTTAACGAGTTATAATATTTACTAAATGACTTCTCTATGCCTAGCACAAGGCTAAACACTTTATTTGTAATTTTGCATTTAATCTTTAAAAAAATCACTATGACATATTTTGACCATGATTAAAATGTGGCAGAAACTAGGATCTTACCAGAGTCTTTTTGCATCTCATATTCTTAACTACTCCGTAAAATGGCTTCACCAAACCTCTTAGTTAAGTGTCGTGTCACTTTTTGGACTAATCATAGTTTTTCACTTTATCTAAATCTTAATTATTAAGGCCAAACTAGTCAGGGAGAAAGTTTTTGCTCCATTTGATTATTGACAACATTGAAAAAATAGCCTGGTACCAAATAGTTGGAAGGTTTATTGACTTTTAAACAAGCTACAGCTTATATTGTTTATATTTAGTTTTGCCTCATGCTTATGCAAGCATCTAATTCTTAACAATATTTATTACTGGAAAAATTTTGTAGGCACAAACCCAAATTATTTTTCATATACATAGTCAGCTGATTCTGAAACAGACCTATTTGTTTAGTCAGAGTTTCCAACATTCTGACTAGAATTTAGTTCAGTTCAGTCACTCAGTAGCGTCCAACTCTTTGTGACTCCATGGATCACAGCATGCGAGCCTTCCCTGTCCATCACCAACTCCCAGAGCTTGCTCAAACTCATGTCCATCCAGTCATTGAGGCCATCCAAACATCTCATCCTCTGTCATCCCCTTCACCTCCTGCCTTTCAATCTTTCCCAGCATCGGTGTCTTTTCCAATGAGTCAGTTCTTCTCATCAGGTGACCAGAGTATTGGAGCTTTAGCTTCAGCATCAGTCCTTCCAATGAATATTCAACACTGATTTCTTTTATGATGGATTGGTTGGATCTCCTTGAAGTCCAAGGGACTCTCAAGAGTTTTCTCCAACACCGCAGTTCAAAAGCATCAATTCTTCGGTGCTCAGCTTTCTTTATGGTCTAATTCTCACATCCATATATGACTACTGGAAAAACCGTAGCTTTGACAATACAGACCTTTGTTGACAAAGTAATGTCTCTGCTATTTAATATACTGTCTAGGTTGGTCATAGCTTTTCTTCCAAGGAGCAAGCATCTTTTAATCTCAAAACTGTTTTCACCATCTGCAGTGATTTTGGAGCCCCGCACACCCCCACCAAAAGTCTGTCACTGTTTCCATTGTTTCACCATCTGTCTGCCATGAAGTGATGGAACTGGATGCCATGATTTTCATTTTTTCAATGTTGAATTTTAAGCCTGCTTTTTCACTCTTCTCTTTCATCAAGAGGGTATTTAGTTCCCCTTCACTTTCTGCCATAAGGGTGGTGTCATTGGCATATCTAAGGTTATTGATATTTCTCCCGGCAATCATGATTCCAGCTTTTGCTTCTTCCAGCCCAGCGTTTCTCATGATGTACTCTGCATACAAGTTAAACGAGCAGGGTGACAATATACAGCCTTGACGTACTCCTTTTCCTATTTGGAACCAGTCTGTTCCATGTCCAGTTCTAACTGTTGCTTCCTGACCTGCATATAGGTTTCTCAAGAGGCAGGTCAGGTGTTCTGGTATTCCCATCTCTTTCAGAATTTTCCACAGTTTATTGTNAGTCCTGGGTGTTCATTGGAAGGACTGATGTTGAAGCTGAACTCCAATACTTTGGCCACCTGATGTGAACCGCTGACTCATTTGAAAAGACCCTGATGCTAGGAATGATTGAGGGCAAGAAGAGAAGGGGATGACAGAGTATGAGATGGTTGGATGGCATTACTGCCTCAATGGACATGAGTTTCAGTAGACTCTGGGAGTTGATGATGGACAGGAAGGCCTGGTATGCTGTGGTTCATATGGTTGCAAAGAGTCAGACACAACTTGAACTGAATAGTGTTCCAAAAAACTGGTATGAAGGAACCAGTAATCAGCTTTGGTGAATGAAAGGGCAGTAATCAGCTTTGGTGAATGACAGGGCAGTATGCTCTCTGATTCTACCTTAGCCATACTTATGAGATGTGCAGAATGAGTGTAATTATCAATAGATCCTACGTCTAAGTAATGAAACTATTGTCAGCAGCTTGTAAGAGGAAGGACTCAAATTCCCAGGAATTGTGCTTTGAGATTCAAATTTCTTTACCTATGCCATCTTCCTTACTGTGCCCCTATTCTGTCACCTGGAATTTTGCTTTCACATGTTAACGCAAGTTCTCCTAGGAGTTTGTGGTCACCTATTTCCTACTTGGCATGGTAAAAGGAGCATGGCATTTGAAATGAAAAGATCTAAGTCTGTCTCAGCTACTTACTTATGTGTACTACTGGGCAAAATACTTAGATTTCTTAAATTCCAGTTCTTTCAACAAGAACATAAAAGGGTTTTGCTAAAATCAAGTGAGGTCTACAGCTCAAAAATGCTGTATAATGTTGTTGTGATGATGATTATATGTTAGTATTTATTTAAAAGTGACAAAATGCTGGATACTCTGTGAAGTATCATATATTCATTTTTTTAACAAATGAATGAATATATAATTCATTGAATATATGGTTCAAATGAATACATAGTTTATTTTTACAAATGAATATATGGTTCCTCCTACATATTTCCTTTTCCTCCCAAAGGAAAGAGCTATCCTTTTTCCATTTTTAAGACAAAGAGATGGAGGCATAAGGAAGGGTATTTATCCACGATCACACAGCTAATACGTGCTGAGTTAGGTTTAAAAGCTAGACCTGAATGATTTCAAATACCAAGAAATATTGGCTGATAATGACTTAAGATAAATCCCTTATAGTTATATTTAATGGTTGACCAGAAGCACCAGAGCTTTTGAGACTCAAATAAATGGAATTGAAGTTAGAATAACATAAAATACAGTTGATATTTATGATACAGTAACATCAAAACCATCTTTTTCCTAATACATGACTTTGTGGGCCCAGCCTGAATTCTATAGCCAAATGAAATATGGCTGACCCTTGAACAATGTGGGGTTTAAGGCTCACCCTCTACACAGCTGAACATCTATGTATCATTTATAGCCAGCTCGCCTTAGGATTCAACCAACCATGGACTGAGTAGTAGAGTAGACCCCTGAAGTTCAAATCCATGTTGTTCAAGGTCAGCTGTACCTAGTATTTCTTCACAAAGGAAACGGTATTCTCTCCTCTTCTTAGATATAAGAAGATTCTCATTTAGAATGTCAAAGATGTTTTACAAAGTCAAAAAAGAAGAGTTGTCCATAGGTTGTAAAGAGTGGATTTTAACATCACTATTACTGTAGGCTTTAATACATCTAATTTTTCAATCAGATGATGCATTAATCCAAGGTCAGACTGACTTAAAGTCATAAAAAATATTTTTACCTTTATATCTGTGAGCAAAAGGAAATAATTAAATTTCTTTATATATTGAAGTCTAATTTTTTCTAAAACTTGGGAGTGTAAATTTGTGTAGTGCAGTTTGCTGTTGAAGCTAATAAAGATCATATTTTCCAAATGTGCATATTCAGGTAGCTAGAGTCTATAGACATGCTTAAGAAACAACTATAATCAAATGACAGGAACTCATTTTAAAATATTTGTGTTCAGTGACAAATGTGTCTTTCAAATTTTTAAATAGAATCCTTTAGTAAGAAAAGGTAGGGAGGCTCATGCAGAGCTCTATCACTAATCAGAACACGAGCAACAATTCTATGTTAAAGGTAAATCAATGAATCCAGGAAACATCTTTTTGACACCATTTTTAACCTATTATGAGTGATCAGTCAGACACTAATAGTAATAAGTAGTGAAAGCATTTTTTTTTTAATGAAGCTATTTATATGCCAGAGTCTGTGTCCACACTATCACCTTCATGGCCTGAAGATTAAATATTGAAACAGTAAAAACAAACCAAAGAAGTTTTCTTTTTGACATTTATATCATAGCCATAACATGTCTGATAACTTGCTTTTTTCACTTCTTGAAATTAGTTTGATTGGTCAGCCTATAGTCAGGAGTTTAACATATCAGATGACAATACTTTAAAGTATATAGCATCTGATATTAAAAAAAAATCAAAGAAAATAAGAATGTTCTGTTGCTCATGCTTCTGACAGAACTCTGCAAACAGCAGAAGTGTTAAGAAGAAAATAAACTGAAAACAAATCTCCACTTACCGCAAATTAATCCCATTGTGAAGTAAAGCTCTACTACATTGGTACTATAAGAGGCCGAGACCATACCCAAACAGCATAACAAACCTCCTACCATCACCACTGGCCGGCTACCATATTTATTCACCAAAGCACTACTTATAGGACCTGAGGTAGAGAAGAAGTTAAGAAATATTCAGTTGCTGGGTTATTTGTTTATTTATAACAATTGTTAATTTTGAAAGTTGAGAAAACACATTTTAATGATCAAAGAAAAGTATTAGGTCATATGGAACAACATGAAAACTTTTCAGTACTTTCCAATCCATTTGACTGGTTGTCTTTACCCATATATCTACAAGCACATAAAATAATAAATTAGAATTGTTTAATATCAAGTTTGGTAGGACCATAATAATTCAAAAAAAGCTTTTTAATGAGACATATCTAAACTTGTTGTTGTTAATCTCTAAGTCATATCTGACTCTTTTGCGTCCCCCATAGACTGTATCACACCAGATTCCACTGTCTATGGGATTTCCCAAACAAGAACGTTGGAGGGGAGTGTCCTTTCCTTCTCTAGGAGATTTTCCTCACCCAGGGGTCAAACCCATGTCTCTTGTATTGGTAGGCAGATTCTTTAATGCTGAGCCACTGGGGAAGCCCTAAATATCTTAATAAATGCAGATAAATTTATTTAATAAAAATTTAAGGATTATATAAATGATCTATCTCTTAGAATTTTACTTTCTGGAATAATGTGTGTTTAGGTACACAGATATATGCCTTTAATTGAAGCCGACCTGTTTTTCTTTTTATTATACCCCACCGTGACTTTTTAATATCATACTTTTTATTTTAAGACCCCAACTGTTCACATATCTCATTAATTAGAAATGAGGATTCTTATACTGACAGTTTCCTAACATTCTCTGTTCATCAGGGGCCACCAAGGGTAGTAATGTTGCTTCCATGCCCTAGGTATGTTTGAATTCATTTCAGTTTGGCCACTCAGTCATATNTTTTTAATATCATACTTTTTATTTTAAGACCCCAACTGTTCACATATCTCATTAATTAGAAATGAGGATTCTTATACTGACAGTTTCCTAACATTCTCTGTTCATCAGGGGCCACCAAGGGTAGTAATGTTGCTTCCATGCCCTAGGTATGTTTGAATTCATTTCAGTTTGGCCACTCAGTCATATCTGACTCTTTGTGACCCCATGGACTGCAGCATGCCAGGCTTCCCTGTCCATCACCAACTCCTGGAGCTTACTCAAACTCATGGCCATCAAGTCGGTGATGCCATCCAGCCATCTCATCCTCTGTCATCCCCTTTTCTCACCTTCAATCTTTCCCAGCATCAGGGTCTTTTCAAATGAGTCAATTCTTCGCATCAGGTGGCCAAAGTATTGGAGTTTCAGCTTCAGCATCAGTCCTTCCAATGAATACTCAGGACTGATTTCCTTTATGATTGACTGGTTTGATCTCCTTGCATTCCCAGGACTCTCAAGAGTCTTCTCCAGCACCACGGTTCAAAAGCATCAATTCTTTGGCACTCAGCTTTCTTTATGGTCCAAATCTCACATATATACATGACTACTGGAAAAATCATAACTTTGACTACACAGACCTTTGTTGACAAAGTAATGTCTCTGCTTTTTAATATGCTATCTAGGTTGGTCATAGCTTTTCTTCCAAGGAGTAAATGTCTTTTCATTTCATGGCTGCACTCACCATCTGCAGTGATTTTGGAGCCCAAGGAAATAAAGTTTGCCAGTTTCCATTGTTTCCCCATCTATTTGCTATGAAGTGATGGGTTCAGATGCCATGATCTTCGTTTTCTGAATGCTGAGCTTTAAGCCAACTTTTTCACTCTCTTCTTTCATTTTCATTGATAGGCTCTTTAGTTCCTCTTTGCTGTCTGCCATAAGGGTGGTGTCACCTGCATATTTGAGGTTATTGATATATCTCCCGGCAATCTTATTTCCAGCTTGTGCTTCATCCAGTCCAGCATTTTGCATGATATACTCTGCATGGAAGTTAAATAAGCAGGGTGACAACATATAGCCTTGACATACTCCTTTCCCAATTTGGAACCAGTCTGTTGTTCCATGTCCAGTTCTAACTGTTGCTTCCTGACCTGCATACAGATTTATTGGGAAGCAGGTAATGTGGTCTGGTATACCCATCTCTTGAATTTTCCACAGTTTATTGTGATCCAAACAGTCAAAGGCTTTGGCATAGTCAATAAAGCAGAAGTAGATGTTTTTCTGGAATTCTCTTTGTGTTTTGATGATCCAACAGATGTTGGCAATCTGATCTCTGGTTCCTCTGTCTTTTCTAAATCTAGCTTGAATATCTGGAAGTTCACGGTTCATGTACTGTTGAAGCCTGGCTTGGAGAATTTTGGGCATTACTTTGCTAGCATGTGAGATGAGTGCAACTGTGCGGTAGTTTGAGCATTCTTTGGCATTGTCTTTCTTTGGGATTGGATTGAAAACTGACCTTTTCCAGTCTTGTGATCACTGCTGAGTTTTCCAAATTTGTTGGCATATACATTGCAGCACTTTAACAGCATCATTTTTTTAGGATTTGAAATAGCTAAATTGGAATTATTAGGTTATTTCTGTGGCTTGGTTAGACAATGATGATTCCCCAATTTTCAACCAGACCATTTGAAAAAGTAATATGAATCCTGATTGTTGTCTGAAAAAGCTTCTGTTGATACTTTCTGGTAATGTCAAGAAAGTACCACCATCAAAACTTTTAGAATGAGTGCAGCAGTTTAGATGGAACAGCCAGAGAAAATGGAGGCTCTCTCTATTAAGATAGGCACCTCACAAAAAAGGAACAACCTTAGTGTGGGAAACAGGCACATTGAACACTCTGACTCAAAAATCAGTTTTGAAGAGCTAGATACTGAATAGGATGATGTTTCAGGAGTGACTTATGCAATGTATTTTATGTACATTTTCTGATGTATGTGTATGTGTGTGGATATGAAATATTTAGGAGTGATAAAAATGATTAAATAATTTATGTTTATGTCTAAAAAACTATTTTGGAAATAAAAATTCTAAATATTAGAAGAGTTGGGTCTTATTTTAATATGCAGAATTTCTTTCTTTAGTGGTGCTTTATAAAATAGTGATGCAACTTAACAATCCTAGATTCAGTGAAAGTCCATACCTCTTTATAAGACCTGTCCAAATGTAAATCATTTGCTTTGATATTTCTTTTTAGCTGAAAATTATATTTCATCTGAAACTAACTTCTGTTTTGAGGAAAAACATTATATTAGGTCAGAATTCTCAGCCCAATATTTAGGCTAGAAAAAAACTAAATGATTTTTAGTTAATACTAAAACTTTAAAAATGTGCAATACATTTGAGAACTTCTATATGGATGGTATTTAAAACACACTGATATTCAATTATCAGTAGAGCCTTAGTCGAAAATTCCATGGATGGAGAAGCATGGTAGGCTACAGTCCTTGGGGTCGCAAAGAGTCAGACATGACTGAGCAACTTCACTTTCTTTCTTTCTATATTTCCTTTTGGAAAAGGAAATGGCAACCCACTCTGGTGTTCACGCCTAGAGAATCCCACGGACAGAGGGGCCTGGTGGGTTACAGTCTATGGGGTTGCAAGGAGTTGGATACAACTACGCAACTACGCATACACACACCTTATCTTAGTCACTCTATCACACAGCTATACTTAGTATTTTTATTCTTATGCATAAATAACAACACTCATGGCCAAATAGTATTAAATATTACTCCACAATATCTTTTGAATGGATATTGGTAATAACACATAATTTTATAAAAAGAACTCAACAGAATACCACATTTTGCGTTTAATACCAAACAAAATAAAACAAAAAAAGGCCATATATAAGACAGCTCTATAAGATCAATGGGCTCCCCTGCTGGCTTAGCAGTAAAGAATCTGCCTGCCATGCAGACTCCTGCATTGGATTCAATTTCTGGGTTGGGAAGATTTCCTGCAGAGGGAAATGGCTACCCCCTCCAGAATTCTTGCCTAGGAAATCTCCTGGACAGAGAAGCCTGGTGGGCCACTGTCCATGGGGTTGCAAAGAGTTGGACAACTTAGCGACTAAACAACAAGAGTAAGATCAAAAGGGTTGGAGAGGGAAAAATCAATGAAAATTGTAAAGATAATGTGAAAAGAATAGAATTCTGTCTCTATTATGGAAAAACTCATCTGAAGAAATTTTATATATATTATATATAAAATATAATTATTTATTATAACATATATAGTGGTTAGGAAATGAATGCTTTAAGTAAAAGCATAAAGTTAATTTCAAATAGCCTTTATGAGAAGGAGAGAGTCAGAATCCATTGATTAACTTGATTAATAACCAAATTTATGTGTGGATTCCTTTTTTAAAATATCAATTCAGTTCAATTCAATTCAACTCAGATCAGTTCAGTGCAGCAATTCCTGAACTCCTAGTATAAAGTCACTTGACAGACACCAAAGATAAAGTAGCAAAACACAACTATAATCCTCAATGCATTATGTTCCACAGGAAGAAATAATCAACAAGTTATTTTAAGAACTGTGATGGATGCTTTGATAGATACTAGATTATCAGAGGTACTTATCAATACTTGGACTAATAACAATGATTTCTTCCCAGTTTCTCTGATATTACATATTCTGTTTTATATGTGATGCCCGGATAACTAACAAATGGGTTAATTGATTACTATATTTTATAAATATGTTTGCCTACATAGTATAAGTTTAAATTTTAAAACAATCTATGAATCAAAACCTCATTTGCAACATATGGGAAATAATTATATCTATAGAGAGGGATAACCATATGAAGACTATTTCCCATTACTGTGACTGATTAAAGGTACACTAAAGAAAATATTTAAAAGTGTCAGCACTTTTTGGGGGGCAGGCTTTGATAAATTCTATAGTGGCATCCATCAAGATGAAATGAGAGTTCTAATTTTAACAAATAACTTTAAATTAGATACCATAGTTAAATGATATCCTGTAAAGAATACACTCACACAATTATAATTTTTTTCTAGCACAAAAAGATATACTTTATAAGTGATTTACTTAGAAATAATCAACATTCCATATCCCTCAATAGTAAATGCTTATGTCATAAATTATTTTATTTTGTAATGGTTATGGACAGAAAATTAAAATTATGATATGGAATAAAATATGCTTATTTTATAAGGTATCTCTAAATGCTTAATATTAGCCTAAGGAGACCTCTAACATTAGATATAAACATATAATACCATCCAACATCTCTCTTCAACTTTATAAGCAACTTGGTTTATTAAAATAACAAGAAAAAAGTTTCAAGAAAATAAATTCTGATTGTATATGATCTTTGCTAGACATGAACTAGCTTCACAAGTGTCCCTTATTGAGGAATCTTAGGCCTAATTATATTCTGAGTACATTCATTCATTCACTTATTAATTCAATCATGCCAAAAGTTTTTACTCAGCATGTGTTTTTTAAGTAATCATAGTCCTTAATCACTAGTTATGTCAAAAAGGAAAATCTACCTGCTGAGAGAGTTATATCTGAGCCTATATGTTGGTAGAGCAATGGTATTGCTCATCAGAATGCTTTGTTCTATTTGTTAAGCAGTTAAAAGAAACAGTATGCAAGAATAATAATATCTTTGTTCCGAAATGAACTGAGGAAGCTCAGTTGTGTCTGACTCTTTGTGACCCCAGAGACTGACTGTAGTCTACCAAGCTCCTCCGTCCATGGGATTTTCCAGGCAAGAATACTGGAGTGGGTTGCCATTTCCTTCTCTAAGGGATCTTTCCAAGCCAGGGATTGAACCTGGGTCTCCCACATTGTAGGCGGATGCTTTACCATCTGAGCCACCCAAAAACATAACACAAAAATATCAGAGTATACTAAATCAGACTCATCTAGCCACTTATCTTCTGATCCAGCTTTCCAATCTATCTCAGAATTTTAGTGTCACGTACAATGGCCACTTTCATGCTAGCTATGAAGTTGTAAAGGAGGACTTCATCAGAAAGCAAAGTAAGGATCAAAATATTATCCCCATTGTTCAGCTACTTGTTTGTCTTCTAAAAGTTACTTCTGTCTTTTATGGATGTGGCTCCACAACGCTCAGCAAAAGAATATTAATTCTAGCAAGGAAGTTTTTGTGGGTTCTTATAAATCATAGCATTTGCTTATTCTTAGAATTTCTGCTGGACTTAGAGTTGGTAACACACACATGAATGAAAACACTTGCTGTCCATTTTATTGATTTGAGTCTTCATACAATCTGTCCTAAGGTAACTGTCATATGGTCATAATAGTGTTACTCTCTCAGTCGTATCTGACTCTTTGAGATCCCACGGACTTTAGTCCACCAGACTCCTCTGTCCATGGAATTCTCCAGGCAAGAATACCAGAGTGGGTAGCCATTCCCTTCTCCAGGAGATCTTCCTGACCCAGGGTACTATTATTATTTATCAAATTATTACTCTTTGTAGGAAACATACTGAGAATTCTACATGCATTACTGCATATGATTTTCATGGCCTAAATAACTAATTGCCTAATTAAAGCTATTAACAGTTGATAAAACTGAGATGTGCAGTGTTCAGATTATTTTTCCAAAGTCAACATCAATATTCATGGTAGGATGTGGATATGGGCCCAAGATCATCTGATTATAAAACTTGTACTTTTAACTATTGTGCAGAAATAGCAGAGCTAAGGCTGCCATCCTTACAAAAGCCTGCTTTCAAGATTGGCTCCTGGCTGGCATCTGGGAACTTGGATTTCAGAAATGTTCCCACCACTCCCTAACAGATAAGAGTGGCTCACTACACCTGCATTGTTTTTTTACAAACAATGCAATTTATGTGGTACGCCTGCTTTCCTTCTGGGAGTCTGAAATTTTGGTACATGCCAGATGGGAACAACAACCCAGTAGAAATCTTAAGCATCGAATCTCTAATGAAGTTTCTGTAGACCTCACTTCACACGTGTTGTCACAACTCGTTGCTGAAGGAATTAAACCCATCCTTTGTGATTTTATAGGGAGAGGACTCTTGGAAATGTGGATCTCATTTTCTCCATTCTTGGTACACCATACTCTTCTCTGGTTATTTTCTCATTTTACTTCCTTTCATTTTAGTAAATAACAGTCATGAAAAAGACAATGTTGAATCACTAATTATTGTTGTTTAGTCACTAAGTTGTGTCCAACTCTTTTGTGACACCATGGACTGTAGCCCACCAGGCTCCTCTGTTCATGGGACTTGTCAGGCAAGAATACTGAAGTGGGTGGCCATTTCCTTCTCCAGGTGATCTTCCCAACCAAGGGATCAAACATGCAACTCCTGCATTATAGGTGGACCGTTTACCATTGAGCCACCAGGGAAGCTCAATTACAGAAATGCAAACCAAAACTACAATTAGATATCACCTCACACCAGTCAAAATGGTTATCATCAAAAAAAAAAAAAAATCCACAAACAATAAACGGTGGAGAAGGTATAGAGAAGGGACCACTCCTGCACTGTTGATGGGAATGTTTATTGCTATCGCCACTATAAAGAAGAACAGTTTGGGAAAACTAAAAAACTAAAAAAAGAGCTACCACCTGACCCTGCAATCCCACTCCTGGGCATATATCCAGAGAAAAACATGGTTCAAAAGGAAACATGCACCCTTATACTCATGGCACCACTATTTACAATAGTCTAAACATGGAAGTAACCAAAATGCTCATCAACAGAAAAATGGATAAAGATGATTTGATACATATATGCAAGGGAATATTATTCAAACATTAAAAAGAATGAAATGTTACCATTTCCAGCAACATGGATGTACCTAGGGAAGGTCATACTGAGTGAAGTAAGTCAGACAGAGAAGGAGAAATATCATTATGACATCCCTTATATATGGAATCTAAAAAAATGATACACATGAACTTACAAAACAGCAACAGACTCATAGACTCAGAGAACAAATTTATGGTTGCAGGGGATGGGGGAAGGATGGAGGAAAGAGTTTGGGATGGACATGTACATGCTGCTATATTTAAAGTGCATAACCAACAAGGACCTACTGTAAAACACATGGAACTCTCCTCAGTGTTATGTGGCAGCCTGGACGAGAAGGGAGTTTAGGGGAGAATGGATACATGTATGTATTTGGCTGAGTCCCTTTGCTGTCCATCTGAAATTATCACAACATTGTTAGCCAGCTATACCTCAATACAAAATAAAAAGTTTTTTATTTTAACTAAAATGGCATTTTTAAGTCCTTCAAATCTTTCTAGCTAATCATCAAAAGTGTTCTTAAAGACTCAATAAAACTACTATATCTCTCCTACTGTTAACTTTAAATTTTGTATATTGTTTTAAACACAGATCTTTGTCACATATTTTTAAAGTATGTGACATACAAACATGAATATGTGAACTGGTATATTCTTTGGTATATTGTTATTCTGTTCTGTAAACATGAACTCATAGTGCTTATTTTTATTTCTTTTGAATATTGCATGAGTACATGATGAATGTGAGACAATTTGGAGAGTATGTTATTGTGGAACATTTCATAAAATATATTTTATCAATCTAAAACCATGAATTGGGATTGACTATCAATTTGAGTTCTATAAAATTTTTATACATAGCATAAATACCAACAGAAGAAACGATAAACTGCTATAATTTATTTTTCATTTGCTTTATTTCAAATTTGTATATGTGGTATCCTGTCAAGTCAAATGACAAAAAGCACTAGTGCAGGACGAGGAGAAAGTTGTTTGCAATTATAGAAATTTATCTGTGTTTACTATGACAGTATTTTTCTTACTAATGGAGGTTTTCTAAATTTGAAAGATTTTTCAAAGGAATTTTTCGAAATATAAAATTGCTGCTATTTTCATTTGAGCAGAGGGTAAGATCTTCTTCATTCACTACTTACTAATATGCCTGAGGTTTATTCCTGCACTGAAATTGGGACTGAAAGTCCACTTGGTTTCTCTCTCCATGTGATCTCCTTTCATTTGGGGTCAGTGAAAAAACATGAGGAAAAAGTTCCTAATAATTCAGTTCAGTTCAATTCAGTCACTCAGTCGTGTCTGACTCTTTGTGACCCCATGAAGTGCAGCATGCCAGGCCTCCCTGTCCATCACCAACTCCCAGAGTTCACTCAAACTCATGCCCATCGAGTCGGTGATGCCATCCAGCCATCTCATCCTCTGTTGTCCATTTTTCCTCCTGCCCCTAATCCCTCCCAGCATTAGAGTCTTTTCCAATTAGCCAACTCTCAGCATGAGGTGGCCAAAGTACTGGAGTTTCAGCTTTAGCATCATTCCTTCCAAAGAATACCCAGGGCTGATCAAAGCAGCTATTGCATTTACTTTTATGAAGGATGAAGATAAAAACGTCACACATGTAAATCATCTTCAAGGAGCAAATGCTCAATGATAACTATCTCAGTTTACCTAAATAGAGTTCAGCTAGTTCTACACAAGATGAATCTTACATCAGCTGAAGAGATTCATTATGTATTCACACAATACTCAACTAGGATTTTTAGCCCACCAGGCTCTTCTGTCCATGGAATTCTCCAGACAAGAATACAGCAGTGGGTAGCCACTCCTTTCTCTAGTGGATCTCCTGAACCTAGCAATCAAACCCCATTCTCCTGCATTGCAGGCAGATTCTTTACGCCAAACCCATCAAGAAAACCCATAAGATGGTACACAAAAGTTTTAAAAGAATGGCTTGAGTAGTCATAGAAACCAAAACTGGCACCCCACTCCAGTACTCTTGCCTGGAAAATCCCATGGATGGAGGAGCCTGGTAGGCTGCAGTCCATTGGGTTGCTAAGATTCAGGCATGACTGAGAGAATTCACTTTCATTTTTCACTTTCATGCATTGGAGAAGGCAATGGCAACCCACTCCAGTGTTCTTGCCTGGAGAATCCCAGGGACAGCAGAGCCTGGTGGGCTGCCGTCTATGGGATTGCACAGAGTCGGACACGACTGAAGTGACTTGGCAGCAGCAGCAACAGAAACCAAAAAGGGGGTTGGTGGCTTAGAGTTAAGAATCTCCATCATGAAGTGTACACATGGAGCAGCTATAGGGTTGGTTTGGTTTTTAATCAGAAGGCCTGGTTTCAGGGATCTCTCTGGTATTCTGGTAGCTAAGACTCCATGCTCCTAATGGAGGGGGATGGGGTTCCATACCTGTTCAGGGAACTAGATCCCACATGTAGCTAAAGAACCTGTATGTTTCTAGGAAAATGGAAGATTCTGCATGCTACAACTAAGATCCAGTGCAGCTAAATAAATCAGTTCAGTTCAGATGCTCAGTCGTGTCCGACTCTTTGCGATCCCATGAATCGCAGCACGCCAGGCTTCCCTGTCCATCACCAACTCCCGGAGTTCACTCAGACTCACGTCCATGGAGTCTGTGATGCCATCCAGCCATCTCATCCTTGGTCGTCCCCTTCTCCTCCTGCCCCCAAATCCTTCCNATTACTTTACTAGCATGTGAGATGAGTGCAATTGTGCAGTAGTTTGAGCATTCTTTGGCACTGCCTTTCCTTGGAATTGGAATGAAAACTGACCTTTTCCAGTCCTGTGGCCACTGCTGAGTTTTCCAATATTCAAGATTTCTGTCTGTTTCAAGCAACTGATTAACAGTATGGTCATTTCCAAAGGATACTAAAATACATTTCTGCTCATGGATATTTTTCCCTTATAATTCTAATTGTGCACAGGATAGTATATGAAGTCCTTTCCCTCCCTCTATTCTTAAAAATTAGTTTTAAATAACACTGCCAGAATGCATTTCATGAACGTATCTGTATAATGTAAGCCCTAAAGTTTTAGATACTACACTACTTTGTTCCTATCCTTCTTAAAAGATAGTATTAATATTCTACTTTGTGACATATTTATTTGCATATTTGTTTTAATCAGTAGAATTTCAGCTCTTGGAGGCCAGTGGTGTAATATTGTATTATAATTTATTTAGGCATAGGATAAATATATTTCATATAGTAATTTTTTAATTAGAAATTGTTTTCTAAGTTCATCGAGGATTTTCTTTCTTTCTTTCTTTCTTTTTGGCCTCACTGTGCAGCATGTGAGATCTTCTCTGACCAGGGACTGAACCCGTGCCACTGCATTAGAAGCATAGTTTTAACCACTGGGCCAACAGGGAAGTACCTAGGATCTTCATATGATGCCACCATCACTACATTGGTATGATATCAGGATTTATCATAGCAGAGAAGATTTTAAACAGGAAATTTAACTATTGGGTTTCTTTCTTGTCTTACCTAAATCATAGAGGAAACAAAAATACAACACATATGCCAGATTAAAGGTATTTTAGAGATGTGTGTATCATCATGATTCATCTAACTCTTCTCTTTAAAATTGCTTTTGTTTATGGGTAACAATTAGTTTTAAGCAAGCAAAAAAGTTCTAACTAAAGGTATGAGAACCACCTGCTCCAATGGCCCTATCATTGTCTACTACAGATATAAATGTATTTGTGTCATCAATCCAAGGTACATAGTACCATGAGACTGTACCCCTAGTATTCTTTGTGCATATTTTATGTAAGTTCTAGCATACTATAAAAGTAACAACAAGCAATAATAATTAGTATCATCTACTTATTCCAGAGTATATAGTCATCATCAGAGAAATCATAACTAATATTTAATTGAGTCCTCCCTTGATTAACACTATTAGTTACTTATTGTACTTCTATTTTCTCCTACTTCCTCTCTTGAGAGAACATGGATTCCTTGCAAGAATCTATTTTTCACTGTGTAGGCACATGCTCAGAGAAATAAACTCTATACTGTGGTGAGATTTACTACAAGAGCCAGTCATGGTAATCTCATTCCCTTCTCCATTAAATGTGCTATGACACAATTCTGGCCAAAGAGTGGAAACCTATTAGGAATTTCTGGGCATGATTTTCCTCTGCTTATAAACAGTTACCAAGAAATCCCTACATGTTGTCTCATTTACATATGTTTCCTTGAACCACAACAGCCTTCTTGTGAACAGAAAGAGAGCTGGCTTGAGACCAAAACACAGAAGGTACCAGTTTCAAGAGCATCACAGTAACCTTGGAGCCCTAATGACGCCATTCTCTATTTCAAAATTCTTATGAATGAAGTGATATGTTTAGGTAGTGTGTGGGTGCATGCCTGCTCAGTCACTTCAGACTCTGCGACCTTATGGACCGTAGCCTGTCAAGCTCCTCTGTCCATGGCATTCTCCAGGCAAGAATACTGGAGTGGGTTGCCATGCCTTCCTCTAGGGGATCTTCCCAACCCAGGCTTTGAACCCACAGGAGTGCATTGCAAGCAGGTTCTTTACCACTGAGCCACTGGGGAAATCCATTTAGGAGTGTGGAGGCCTATTGAGTGTTTATGCTGAAAGCATTCCAGTAGATAAACCTGTAGGAAAATAGATTATTTTTTTCTTAAATATTATGGTATAATATAGGACAGTTTGGGAAATACCAAAAGTAATTATAACAAAAATATTTGATTCAATCACTTGTCTGACTGAGAAGTTGTTATTCAATTTTATTTTGAAGAATTGGGTATTTTGTTTAATATCTTGTTTTACAGGTTGCCTGAAATAAGTGGCATGCAAATTTATTGCATTATATGCATTCATAAATTAAGTTGACAAGGGTTTATTGCTGTTTCAAGCTTCATGGAAATTTAGATAATGTATGACATTGTCTAGACATGTCTTTGTATTTGGCTTATATTTAACCTCTTTATACAAACTATTATTTACACACATACACACACACAGACAGATTCTTACACATACTTATTAATTCATAATACAATTTTAAGTGTAAGAATAGTTTTAAATCTCATTACTTATAATTAATTGTAGGGCATATACTTTCTAACCTTTGTAACATTGCGGTTAATCTAGGAGACAATACTATCCAAAAAACCTATGCTGAGATATTTTATGTTTTGGTGCTATCTAAAACCTCTATAGGACTTCCCTGGTGGCTCAGACAGTAAAGAATCTGCCTGCAGTGAAGGAGACNATCTCATTACTTATAATTAATTGTAGGGCATATACTTTCTAACCTTTGTAACATTGCGGTTAATCTAGGAGACAATACTATCCAAAAAACCTATGCTGAGATATTTTATGTTTTGGTGCTATCTAAAACCTCTATAGGACTTCCCTGGTGGCTCAGACAGTAAAGAATCTGCCTGCAGTGAAGGAGACTTGGGTTCAATCCCTGTGTGGGGAAGATCCCCTGGAGAAGGGAATGGCAACCTACTCCAGTATTCTTGCCTGAAGAATCCCATGGACAGAGGAGCCTGCCAACCCACAGTCCATAGGATCACAAAGAGTCAGACACAACTGAGCGTCTAACACACACATACACAGAATCTCTATGAATGGATCCAGCTATATTAGTGTTCACAAAGCAAATGTAAATAAATGAATGAATAAAATCCTTAACAAATAAATGGTGTATGTTCTGAATGAGAAGTCAACAAGTTCCAGAAACTATTGTACACAACTTGTAGCAACAACACCTGCAGTGAAGATCCACAAAAAAGAGAACTGAATGGATATATGAAATGTGAACACTGGTTTTCAGAAGCAAACATCACAATACTCCAAGAAAATAGAAAGGTATTTGCGGTATATTTTAACTTTTAAAGATTTTTTTAAAAAATCCTAGAAAATAGTAGAAATAATATAAAGTATAAATAAAGTAATAAAGAAATAAAGTAGAAAATAATAAAATAAAAAAATAATAAAAAAATAAAAAACAAAGGAGTAACTGTAAACATACAGAAATATGAGCTTAGATTTAGAATGGGAAGTATATTAATCATTTGCCCAGAAGTCATTTTCCAAAAAGCTTATTATTGATCATGGGCTTTCCTCTTGAAACTGTTAACTGACTGCCTATCAGCTTCAGAATAAAAGCCAAATACCTAAAAATTACCTGTCTTCAACTTCACAATTTTCCACTTTACTTTTTACATTCTTTCATGATTCATTGTCTGCTTCTTATTCTTCTCTCACCACTAATTTCTACTCATGTTTTGTTCTTCCTTTAAAGACTCAAATCCCACCATGTCTATGATGGTCTGTCCTTGGAGCCTTGCTCTCATGTTTCCAACCACTGACACTATCTATTATCAAATGTAGGAACAAATATCACCACCTTTTCCCATGAGTTCTTAATTAAAATCATGCCTTAAAATATATTTTCCTACCCAAATTTTGTTATTTCCCACAGATGATAATCTCTTTGAAGGTCAAATGTTTCCATTTGCTTCTCTTTTCCTATAGTACCAAGCATAGAGTAGTATTTATACTTGATAAGTGTTACTTGAGAGTTTAATTTTACTCTAATGTTGATATGTATTTAAATATATGGTAACCTCTATTACATGAAATTAATATTTTACTTACTCTGAAATATTCTGTTATAAATAAATACAAAGAAATGGCACTTAAAAAACCCAGTGGAAATTTCATGTTAAATTTATGTTTGAATATAATGGAAAACCAGTAGGGCCACACAGTATCTTCTTTAAAAATACCATCATGGTTACCTATGATAATGCACAGTGACGTGCATGATATATGAGAACCATTACATGGAGCTGGTATACTTCTCACTTAATCCCACTTTATTGCAAATGTGTTCCTTTTTTTTTTCATTTTAAAATGGGCATATTTTCCTATGTGACATCAAGAAATAAAACCCATCACAAAGAGAACTCTTAATCCCCATGAACTGAGGTAAAGCAACTTACTTTTAATGGCTGCAATGCATCATAAATTCAAAATAAATTAGTGGCCATTAAGACACAGGCTCCCCATCATTTGTATTACAAATGATGCTTAGACATCAGGCATTACGGGAACCCCCCTTCAGCTGAAGAATGATATTGATATTCTTCAGCCAGAGCACATGAAAATGATCCAATGAAATACACCAACTTCAAGAAGGATATAGCATGTTAGGCTTGTGATGAGAATATTATTTAGGTTTCTTAGTAGCAAAAATATTTCTTCCACTATAAAAACTATGTTTCTGAGGCAGAAATTAAATATGTTTCAAATCAAAATGACTTTTCAGGAACCTTGTAGTGGTATACTATTTATACCTTAGCTGTTTGCACTTAAATCACAAAGCACATCGAGACCATTCAAAATATATTCATGAGCTATAAAAGACAATCTTGCTTTCACTTTTATATCATGTTTTAAATTATTTTCAAGATGATTTAATTATACAGGAAATGTACTGGGTTTTATTATTGGTATCCTAGAAAAAGAAACTTCTAGCTGAATTTTAAGAAACTAGAAAGGAATGTATGAATTTATAGCAATATGTGAGGATTAAAAAAATATGGCTATAAATCTCAGGAAACAACTTTTCTTTTTTTAATATAAATTTATTTATTTTAATTGGAGGTTAATTACTTTACAATATTATATTGGTTTCGCCATACATCAACATGAATCCACCACAGGTATACACGTGTTCCCCATCCTGAAACCCCCTCCTCCCTCCTCCCTCTCTGTACCATCCCTCTGGGTTGTCTCATGCACCAGCCCCAAGTATCCAGTATCATGCATCAAACCTGGACTGGCGATTCGTTTCATATATGATATTATACATGTTTCAATGCCATTCTCCCAAATCTCCCCACCCTCGCTCTCCCACAGAGTCCAAAAGACTGTTCTATACATCTGTGTCTCTTCTGCTATCTTGCATACAGGGTTATCATTATCATCTTTCTAAATTCCATATATATGCGTTAGTATACAGGACTGGTGTTTTACTTTCTGGCTTACTTCACTCTGTATAATAGGCTTCAGTTTCATCCATCTCATTAGAACTGATTCAAATGTATTCTATTTAATGGCTGAGTAATACTCCATTGTGTATATGTACCATAGCTTGCTTATCCATTCATCTGCTAATGGACATCTAGGNAAAAAAAAAAATGAATGAATCAATTCCCAGACCTACTTTTAATTGTACCCACAGATGTAGGGCTTCCCTTGTGGCTCAGCTGATGAAGAATCTGCCCACAATGCAGGAGACCTAGGTTCGATCCCTGGATTGGGAAGATCCCCTTGAAAAGGGAAAGGCTACCCACTCCAGTATTCTGGCCTAGAGAATTCCATGGACTTAGTCCATGGGGTTGCAAAGAGTCAGACACGACTGAGTGACTTTCACTTCTCTTCACTTCACAGAAGTAGACAACTGGATAGCACTATCCAGGTATCAAAGTCAGCTATCTTATTTGCTATTTGAAAGCTGTGTTTAGCTTCTCCTAAACTGTCATTCTGTCTTCAGATGCCTACTTTGATCCGGCCAAGTTTAAATGAGAAATAACAACTTGGTTTACATGAAAAGTGAATGAAACAAATTGGTTAACAAAGTGAGGACTCATCACTTTCTTGCCTGATCATTTTAAAAACCATAAAGACATGTGATTAGTAAAACCATCTAACTATAAAACTCTATCACATAAAGATGAAGAAAAAAGAAAAATCTGGGCTTTTTGTAGAGAAAGATGAGTCATAAATGTTTTAGTTTTCACAGATAATTAAAGAATGAAGGCTATAAAATTATAGTCAAAAGAGAGGAAGGAAATGGTGAGTGAATGATATGAGAATCAGAAAATTACACTTAATAAAAAGACATGTGAGAGAGATAGAAAGAGAATGAAGATACCATTTTTCCAGACAATTATTTATTTATTGTCACAGAAGACTTACATGAAGTAAGAAGTCAGAAAGAAATGACAGAAAGAGGGAAGGAAAAACCCACTTGATCTGTTTAGTAGTCAACATATGAGTTATAATGCCAACAGGTAACCTCATCTCCTACGGGTATACTGAAATTGTACAGATTTTAACAGGAAGATCAACACTACAGAAAAAATGACTTCAAGGGGAAAACTGGATAATTATGAACTTAATTATCCAAGCCACACACAGGCATGATTAATGAGAATATGTTAAGTAGTGAGTGATGATATATATGGGGCATGACTCTTACCCAACTTAATGGCACCACTAACAGTCTGAAGTGGAAAAGTACTCCATAATTTTTAAGTTACAAAAATGAACTATAAGGCAACAGTTTAGACAAACTGGAAAAACAATCCCAGACAAATATCTAAGCAGAACATACACTTATTTAATATTTCCTTTTTTCAGAAGTTGGTACACTTTCAGAATTTCTAGGTTTTTAATTTCCTGTATAAAGTATAACACAATATATAGAAGTGTGGGTCCCTTCATGGGGAACATGGCTGAATATCATCCCATAGGTTTCACAGTGTGACATTCATAATCTAGAACATTGTGTGAGGATATTCTGTGTCTTATAAATTCAAATACTATTTTCATCAATAATTTAAGAGTATACTCATTGCCCGTGGACAAAATCATACTGACTGTTTGCCATGCCAGTTCAAGCTATTATCACTTATTATGATAGACTGATGAATGCTGCATAAATACCAGGTCATAGCCATCAGGGACACTTTGTGTGCATTGCTAAGAGGAGAATATACAGTGGATGCTTTCATGTCATAGAAGGAAATATTTAGGAACAGAGAACTAGACTTGAGTGATGCCATCACTCTTCTAGCTGGCCCTAGTCCCATTTGCATCAAATCCTGTTCATTCTAATCACCCCAGAAGTGATCTTTCATAGCCCTGCTGCTCCATCAAATCTATCACACGATACTCTCTTTTCTCTACCTTTCTACTGTGCACTATGGAACTCACATTCTATGGTTTGTTTGATTTTTCTTGTTTTGTCTTTTTTCAGTGTCATGGCTGTTCCATTAAGAAACTATTTCCCTAGATGCCCTTTCAATTCAAAAATATTTTATCTCCCACCCAAGTACTTAGGGCTAGGAGGTGGCATATGTGTTCTCCCAGTTTTCTATCAACTTTTAAACTCCCTATCCACCTTTGCGCTTTCTTTTATAAATCTCTGGTTATAACATGCTCTCCAAACTCTTTCTTACTATTATCTATTGGCACCTGGGTCTCTCCCTCTCACATTCATGGCTGGCTCACTGCCATCACTTTTCTTAGGGACATCAATATACATGTAGCTATGCATTTTATCGACCTTTTTATTTATTTCCCCTNCGTGTTCTCCCAGTTTTCTATCAACTTTTAAACTCCCTATCCACCTTTGTGCTTTCTTTTATAAATCTCTGGGCTTCTTTGAAGCTATTTCCATCAAGTTATAACATACTCTCCAAACTCTTACTATTATCTATTGGCACCTGGGTCTCTCCCTCTCACATTCATGGCTGGCTCACTGTCATCACTTTTCTTAGGGACATCAATATACATGTAGCTATGCATTTTATCGACCTTTTTATTTATTTCCCCTGACCTTTTGGCTTTGTTTCTCTTTTGGGGTTGAATTCTACCTCAATGATGCAGTGAATGGTCATAAACTGGAGTTTATCATCAACCAACAAGACACTACCTTCCCTCTAGTTCCAGTATAAATATCGCTTTCACCAACTTGGGCCTTTCATTTTACTTGCTCTTACTCTTACTATCAACAATTTCCAGTCTCATTAAGGTTCCAGCCCATAGATGCTATTGCTTCCGTCTTCAGTCTCCAACATTTATCAAGTTCTCCTACACTTCTTTCCCTTGTGGAATTTAAATTGGATGGTTAATTCTTAGAAAAACTCCTTCAAAACATCCTTGGCTCATTTACTCCTTCCTCCATAATGTTTATCTGGAAAATACCTAACTCAGGATGAACTCAGGAAGATTCCCTTTCCCTTACTTATTTTACTCAAGACCTGAAAACTGGTGTAGAAAAATCATAAAACTATATGGACTGGTGCCTTTAAATTTCATGACCTCAAACTGCAAATGTAATCTCAATAGTGTTCCAGTGCTGCTCTATACTTTTCTAATAATCCAGCTTTGGGCTTACCAGGTGGCTCAGTTGTAAAGAATCCCCCTGCCAATGATGGTCAATATGGTGGAATCATAGGAGACATGGGTTCAGTCCCTGGCTTGGGAAGATACTTTGGAGGAGGAAATGGCAACCCACTCCAGTACTCTTGCCAGGAAAATCCCATGGACAGAGGAGCCTGGTGTACTACAGTCCATGGGGGTCACAAAGAGTCAGATATGACTGAACAACTGAGCATGCAGGATTTCACGTACCACTTTCTCTGTCAGTACCCACCTCTCCACAGTCAGTCAATGGAGACCAGAGAAGTCATCACAGGGATTAAGTCATCTTTCCACGTCTAAACACCCAACTCTACTCCAATATGCACTCATTCATATTCCTTCTCAACACAACATGTATATCCACCTCACATTTTCAATGATCTTGCTAACAAAAGTGCAATACTCAGAATCACCTGGCTAAAGTTCCCTCACCATTGGACAGTGTTTGGATGGGTATTAGAGCAAGTTCTGCCTCATGACTACTCCTTTGGAGTATCGTTCTTATCTAGATGAACAAAAGAATTTAGTGTAATTACTATTGCAGCCTAGAGGTTCTTTCTTATTAAGGTGACTCTGCACATCTCTATTTTGATCCATTTATGCATTGGCCATAAAATATAAATCTCTGGATAATCTTATTTCTAAATACTACATCACATGAAGTTCTCCATTTTTTTTTCTTTTAAGAGATGTAAGTAATGCTTATTGAGTGGTGAGTTTGGAGAGGAGTTGAACTGAGGGTACTAGGTCTTAGGATAAATGAGACAGAGTACAACCTGTGCCATCACCGCAAGCCACCCTGAGAGCCTGAAGATGGAAGATTCTAGACTAGAAGTCAGGTTTTCCGGTGCCCAATTCAGTATGCTTTTAATTTTCAATGTTGTTTACTAACTGCTCACTATTAAGAGGGTTGTTAGAATCTGGTGGATCAGAAACTGGCTAATAAGATTTAGACCATATAATTCAATATCAAACTGAAAAGGAGAGATTAGTGACAACAAACATAATTTCTGAAATCAGTATATTTCCCTTCCTTCCTTTTTTCTCTACCTTTTTTCTCCTTTCTATCTTTTGAACTGGAACATCCACTTATTAATAAAAGTCATATATTTAATATGTCTCTAAATCTAAACCTAAAAACTTTAAATATTCTCCTTTCAAGACAGTTTAAAATACTGATTAAAACTCACACTTTGGCCAATTGAAAATAGCTATTCTTTATATTCCGAAGGCCTTCCTGAAAATTTCAAGTTGCTTGTATTTTCTACATGAATGCTATCGGAATCAGATTCTGGTTTCACTTTTCACTTTCATGCACTGGAGAAGGAAACGGCAACCTAATCCAGTATTCTTGCCTGTAGAATCCCAGGGACAGGGGAGCCTGGTGGGCTGCCATCTATGGGGTCACACAGATTTGGACATGACTGAAGCGACTTAGCAGCAGCAGCGGCAGCAGCAATCTGTAGGTCCGAGGCAACCCAAATCAGCTACATGTACTCATTTCTCACTATAACCAAGATAACTTTAAACACAGTCAGGGGAAAGATTAGATTGAGGTGAAAAATGCTTCTGAACTTTACTCATTAACAAATGGCTTTGATCCTTTTCTCTTAACTGGAACTTTATTGAGATGGTTCAGTCCACATTCTTTCTGTGGTCTGCTGAGACCACACTAGATACAATGTGGCAATTTGAGTCACCTCTCTAAAAAGAAAGATGTTTTGTTCTGAACAGTGCCAAATAAACTGTCAACACTCAAGAAATAAATTACAATAATAAGAACATGTAGGAGGCAGTTCAGGGAGAAACAAGTGAAATGTCTAAAAGGCTAAGGCACTGATTTATGAGAGATGATTAAGAGAACAAAAAATGAGTAGCTTGATCAAATAATACTAAGGAAGGTTAATGGAATAACAGCTCATATTCTTTTTGAAAGACTTAAACATATTGAAAAGTAAAAGCATTTATTATTCACCAAGTATGATAATAATAATAATCACTATATAGTTGACACTTTAGCATAATTTTCAAAATACATCTGACATATCATTGAATATAATTAAGCAGTACAGAAATTATTTTAAATCCATAAGACGCTTTTTGGTGACGAAAATAATTTGACCAAGAGAAGTTATTTCTAATGGAAGAATGCTATTACCATTTTTCATGGGAAAGATAGAGTCTGACCTAACAAAGAGAAGTAATCCTTAAAGAACGAAAGATGGCGCCACAAAAGCCTGGAAGTCTGTAGCAGGTGTCCTCAGCCCAGCCCTGTTATTCTCTGGGTAGCTTTTAGAAAAGGCATACATTTCTTCATCTGCTTTTTATTTGTAAGGTAAGTCAGCATTAGAGTGAAGAAAATCTTTCACTTTGTAAAAGTCTACAAACTCATGTAATGCTTCTTGAAATAACATTAAATTACATGGAGGTGGAAGTGGATTTTAGGTGTTTAATGTTTACTAGTTTAATGATAAACTATACTGATAATATGACATTAAGAACTAAACAGCAACATTCTACTTGTTTAGTTATAGTAGTAGTAGTGTTAGTCGCTCAGTGGTGTGTCTGACTCTTTGGGATCCCATGAACTGTAACTCATCAGGCTCCTCTGTGCATGGAATTTTCCAGGCAAGAATACTGGAGTGGTTTGCAATTCCCTTCTCCAGGGGATCTTCCCAACCCAGGGATCGAACCCAGATCTCCTGCACTGCAGGCAGATTCTTTGCCATTGGAGCCACCAGGGAAGAGGTTTATTTAGTTATAACTATAAGCAAAGAATTATTCCCTATATCTCTGTGATTAAATACGGAGGCATTCTTGAGGAAAAGCATTTATTCAACAATATTTTGAAGTTATTGTCCTTCAGCCATGGAATTTCAATAGATACCATTTTAAAGCAATCTGTTACACAGTAGGAAGTATACTACACTTTCCATAATTTATCCAATTTACTGATATTATCATAAACTAAAACTGTTCTATTATCATCTTTATTTTACAACTAAAAATCTTACGTAGAATTTTCTGTCATTGTTTTACTCACATGCAGAAAATTCACCTATGACTCAATTTTAAAGAAATTATCCCTAAAAGACAAAAAAAAAAAACCCTCCAACATCTCTTTAAATAGACTTTTAATAAAAATATTCTAATGATATAATTAACTGCTTATAATGATCCATATAATTAAATTGGAGTCCATTTATGTCTTAAATTCCAATCCCATTTATTTATTTTTATTTTCCACTTAAAAATCTCACTGATATAAGCACCCAACTAGCTCCAACAAGTCTACTATAAATTCTATCATATAAAACAACATATATTTCCCTGGGAAGTATGAAATAATACATCAGATTAGCAAGTTAGATTATAATTCTCTTTAAATTATTTTTCATTGTTATTAAAGCCTAGAGACTAACCTCAAGAAAGATGTGAAATGTGGTTTTTAAACATATTGTCAATATTAACATTATTATGCTTGTTTGATAATCGTATTTTCTTCTCTCCTCGTATATGTACATGCCTGAAAGCTGACACTGAACTATGACAATAAACAGCCTTCAGGGAGACACCTGATATGCTCTCTGGCTGGTGTGAAAGGGGAAACAGCATCCTGCTCTGCCATGTTAACTGTACTTTTTCTTTCACTGCCACCTAATCCTCAGCACTAGCACGAGATGGACACAAAAGCAGTACTAAAAATATAAGAGAAGTTGCTTTGCACTTCTATAGTCTTCCGGGTTTTTCGGCTTTCAAATTTTCTTGCAAAGTGTATACAACTGTTTACACTTGTAAACAAAGCTGAGGAGGCATCTGTGCATCAAAATCATATAGATGGATATCCCATGACATAGACATTATATATACATATATTCTTTATCACCACAATTACAACTTTCATTGTTAGTTTTTATAACCTGTATGCCTGTTTAGGAATGAAAAAAAGAAGGATATGTATAATATTCACTAACTATAAGTAGGAAAACACTTCTTATACAAAGAAAGGCAATGGACATTATTTTTAAATAAATGCAAACAGGGAACAACAGTGGAAAAAAACTATTATTTTAGAATTTTGTAATAGAAAGTACCAGAGGATTTGCAGAATTTATGAGTATTTTCTGCGTATTTATACCATAACCTCATAATAGCACAGAAAGCCATAGGATGCAATGTCTTACACTCAGACATCTCACATTTCCACATTTTATGTTATGGGAAGGGATCAATTTTGCATACAGTCTCTGTTGCCATTATACTAAAGTGCCAATTCTTTCTAAACATTTCAAATCCATTTTATCCTCCAGGATATCTTGCTTTTCCCTTTATACCAACTATTCTTTGACTATTAAGACAGCCTTTTATGTCTTTTCTCTGAACTCACAGTAGTTCATATTTCTGTCATTAGAAGTATCACATAGATTTAATGTTTTACTTCTTTTTTGTCTTAACTGAATAAACATTTTTACTTTATGACATAACAGTAAATTAGATTAATTATGAAAAGTGTATTACACTTTCTATCATATAACAAATTGCTTAAAAGACTGTGTCTTTTTATTTGGGGACAGCAACAATTTCTGGCACACAGAACAGTTCAATACATAATAATTAAATGAAGGAAAAAATAAACATGAACGAAGAAATTTGGGTTTTGAGAATGTAAAATCACACCATTATTGAGTACCATAGCCAGGAAGAGAGTTCATTTTCTCATGGCTAAGTTTATGATTTTCAATAATTTTGACAATGATCCATTTGTTCATTCTTTCAAAATATTAAGCACCTACTATGTTCCAGGACATATCTACCCAGTGGGGCTATAGCAGTGAACAAAACACAGAAAAAAAATCCCTGTTCTTATGAGGTTTGTATTCTAGTTGTGGGGTGTTGGGGGGGGCAGGGGGGAGGTTCCAACACAGTAGCCATTAATCAACTAAGGCTTTTTAAAATTTTAGTTAAAATAAAAAACAATAAAAATGCAGTTCATTTCTCAAACTAACTTCATATCAAATGTTCAATGGTCACATGTGGTTAATAGATAACATATATTGGATAATCAGATTTAAAGGAGGACATTTGTATCATAACAGAAAGCTTTCTGATAAAAAAAAAAAAACTAAATGAATGTGACAAGTGTTACAGAAGCAAAAGAATAATGCAAAAACGGAGGACAAAATTGTGTGGATGTGATGTTGAAATTTTAGCTAGGACAGCTCTAGATGATGGTCTCTCTGGGAAGGTGAATTTTGAGTAAAGACCTGAACGAAGTGGAGGCAGGGGTGTAGCAACACTTAAATGATATTCATCAAGAAAATGCAATTCCAGGTAAAGGGCAGAATAGATGTAAATCCCGGAGGTGAATAGGTATTTATTACAGAAGAGGTGTAAGTCACTTCTCAGCCTTTTGTCTAAGATCAAGTGTAGTATGGGGGCTTCCCAGGTGGCACAATGGTAAAGAAACCGAAATCTGCTAATGTAGGAAATGCTGGTTTGATTCTTGGGGCGGGAAGACCCCCTGGAGGAGGAAATGACAACCCATTCCAGTATTCTTGACTGAAAAGTTCCATGGACAGAGGAGCCTGGTGGGTTATAGTCCATGGGGTCGCAAAGAGTCGGACATGACTGAGTGACTGAATACCTGAAGTGAAAGCAGGCTCCTATGAGGCTGACATATCCTAGGAATAGCAAGTGGACCAGTGGACCAGAGCAGAGTGAGCAAAAGGGAGAATGATGAGGTCAGGGAAGTAACATAGGAGAGGGATATTCGGAGGGAGGTGGGAAACTATGGAAGCTTAGGGTAAGTCTGCAGAGAGGAAGGACAAGACTGGACTTAGGTTACAACAGGATTTCACCAGCAACTATATTCAGAAACAGGGACACCAAATCATAGGCTACAATAATAATCTAAACCACAAATAATCATAGCTTGGACCAGGTAATGGCAGCAGAGGGAGTGAAAGGTGATCAAATGTAGGATTTGTTTAGAAGGTAGAGCAAAAGATGTGCTAACTGGGATTAAGAAAAAAATAAACCGAGAACTCAAGGATGGTTCTAAACATTTTGGCATGAACAATATGTTCGGGGGAGAATTTCAGATCAAATTTAGATAGGTTAAGTGAGAATGCCTATGAGGCTTTTGCATGGAAATGTTGAATCTTTCTACACAGGTCTAAAGTTCAGGAGAGAATGGGACTAGAAATATAAATTTGGGAGGCATTAACATAAATAATAGCTCTAGTCATGAAAAAGTGTGGGTCACCTACACAGCAAGTATATATGTAGAAAATAAGATTCAAGAGGCAACCTTTCCAATGTTGAGAGTTTAAGGAAATAAACACTGAGCTGCCACAGAAAAAACACAAGCATGGTCTTTTACAAGTAAAATTAAGAAATTTTAATAAAAGACAATCACTACAATATCAAATACTGCTGAAAAGTCCAGGGTGATGAGAACTGAAATACAATCACTAAACTGATAACATCGGCGTGATGATCGGTCTCCAAAGTAGCAACTTCAGATGAGTGGTGGGAATAAGAACTGATGAGAGTGAGGGCAAAGAGTTTAGGAAGAGAGAAATCAAGAGATACTAAATACAACAACATTTTAAAGAAGTTTTACTTAAAGGGAAGGAAATAAATAGAGTGTGGTTGACAGAAAATATGTGTAGAGAATGTTTTGCATTTGTTTCATTTTTTTCCCCCACGTTGGAAGATGAACTATCATGTTTCTGTGGTATGGGAATGGTCCTGTTGTAAGAGACACTACTGCCAATGATGGAGGCAGAAGTAGTTCATCTGTAGTGATCTTCAACAAGTCAGAGATAAAAGAGGAAGCACATGAGTAAAGGGGTTGGCATTAGCTGGGATGTAGACAATATAGGTACAAAGGTAAACTACATAGGTTTAGATGTACGCAGTTGGGAAAATGTGGTAGTAAAGCATGTGACAATTCTTCTGAGTACTTAAACTTTCTTAATGAAGTAAGAATCAAAGTTATCATCTGGGAAAAAGAATGAAGAAGGAGGGAGATGGGACTTCATTGGTTGTCCAGTGGCTAAGACTCCATACTCCCAATGCAGAGGGCCTGGGTTCAGTCCCTGGTCAGGGAATTAGATCCCACAAGCCTCAACTAAGTGTTTGCGGGCCACAACTAAAGATCCTGCATGCGGCAAAAAAGATCCAAGATCTCGCATGCTACAACTAAGACCTGACACAGCCAAATAAATAAATATTAAAAAAAAAAAATGAAAGAGGAGAGGGGAGGGGTGAATTAGGAATTTGTGATTAACATATACACTCTACTATATATAAAATAGATAACCAACAAGGACTTATTGTATAGATTGTATAGCACAAGGAACTTTAAGAATGAAAATTCAGTGAAAATAATCATCTCATGGAAAGGGAGAGAGACTAGATTAGAGTAACAGAATACAGAGTATGGCTACCAAATATGATAATAATAAAGAGACCAGTACATTCTGCAGTAGTCATGTATGGATGTGAGAGTTGGACTATAAAGAAAGAGGAGTGCCAAAGAATTGATGCTTTTGAACTGTGGTGTTGGAGAAGACTTTGAGCCCTTTGAACTGCAAGGAGATCCAACCAGTCCATCCTAAAGGACATCAGTCCTGGGTGTTCATTGGAAGGACTGATGTTGAAGCTGAAGCTCCAATACTTTGGTCACCTGATGCGAAGAGCTGAGTCATTTGAAAAGATCCTGATTCTGGGAACGATTGAGGGCAGGAGGAGAAGGGGATGACAGAGGATGAGATGGTTGGATAGCATCACTGACTCAATGGACATGAGTTTGGGTAAACTCCAGGAGTTGGTGATGAACAGGGAGGCCTGGCATGCTGTGATTCATGGGGTCGCAGAGTCGGCCACGACTGAGCGACTGAACTGAACTGCACTGACATCCTGCAGCCTATTTTTTTTACAGTTTCATTGTGCTGTGCAAATGCAGGCACAGACCTGGTGAAGAGCCAACTTGAGGCAATTCTGGTTTCATCAAGGGATGCAGGGAAATGAGTGGGTAGTGAGGCAGGCAAGTTGAGAATGTATGCAGAGAAGTGATCATCATCGAATCTGATCTTTAGCTAGGTAAGGTGGGTAAAGCTAGTACACTGACAAGTGGGTCAGTATCAATACATATATGGATAGTACCAGTCACCTGAAGGATTACTAGAGTTGGGTACTGGAGGAAATAGACAAAGACAGAATCCAGTAGTGGAGAGTAAAATACTAGAAAACTGAGAATGTGAAAGGTTTAGAAGTCACTGGTAATGGCAAGTTTAAGCATGTCAATATGGAGTTAGGTTCTCACTCGAAAGAGACTGAATGATGATGGTGATAGATTGATGGCAACTACTACTTCCTGAACTACTTTTTCTCTTACAACAAACTGTCTATGTTGGAATCCATAATCCTCTTTCATTTTGTAAAGAAAGCACTAAAGCTTTCTTTAGATAACACACTTATGGGAGATATAAGATATTTTCTTTAGATAGCATATTTTAGGAGATATTAGAAACATGGCATTTCTAGGCCTATGAGACTTCAAAGTTGCACTTTTTCTCTGGGTTATTTTAGTGACATAGGAAGTTCATACTACTATGACTGGTCCTTTTCAGTAACAGAAAGATACATTTCTATTGTCATGAGAACTAGTTATGCCTTCAGAAAATTATATTTTATTTAATAAAACAGATCAAATTCATAAGAAAAAAAAGTGATATCAAGAAATTTTAGTCAACTATAAGTATACAAATTTAACGGCAATATAAGAAAATTCCAAACTAGGACAAATATACTCTTCTCCCAATTTTATATTCTTTTGATAGTGATGCCATAATGGATGGAATATATGACTGATGCATATTATCCCAACCTGGAAATTAAGAAAGAAAAGGATAAGGGTCTTTTAAAGATTTTTTTAAATTTATTTTTTAATTGAGGGATAAGGTTCTTTTATCACTAAAACAGAAAGTAAACAGAAATATGAACTTTAAAGTCAGACAGACCAAGTATGAGTCTCTTTTCCAATATTTCCTTGAAAGATTAGCATGCTATCTTATTCTTAGTAAATTCACAATTCAACAACTTCAATAAGGGTGAACTGATAAGGAATATAATTAAAAACCTTTGTTGCCATTTATATCTAGATCTACCATTCATGAGTTTATCTAAACTTTGATTCTTTTAAAATTTTGGTCTAATTCATTTTTTATTGGGATCACACATTTTATTGGATTATGATGCTCTTATAAAATTTGTCTTTTTCAGGCTGTCTTGGATCCTACATTTCCTTCTCTCTCACTGAAATTCCAATATCGTGGAATTTAGTTACATCTATTCACATAATCCATACCCTTCAGAACTTTATATTCTTTTATTATCTCTCTTCTTGGACTTGATATTTCTACACTATAAAGATAAAATCTGATTTGTCTGTCTTGATAGAAGAGCTATCCTCTATTTCAAAAATAAACACAAACCACGTATGTGTTTCTGATCCTTTTAGCTTCTCTGTTTTGAATTTTCTCTGGTTGCATTATGTTACCATGTATGGTGCTCACTTTGCATACATATTGTGTTAAAATCTGTTCAGACAATATGCAGCCATTCACAGCAAAAGATGATTCAATGGCTTCTCTGCAATTATGATGGATTTGGCACCTCATGTATCCCACATCAGATAGCTTTTCTCAGATTATTGCATGAAAAAAGACTAGAAATGAAAGGAAAGAAACGTAGAATACAGAACATTAAGTTGGGACTAAAATTTTAAAGTTAATTTGACATTTGTATAGAGGAAAGATAGGCAAAACAAGATCATAGTAATAGAAAGATGAGCTTTTCATCTTATTTATATACTTCTTTTAATTTGAAATCAAAGGCAAATTTAGCATTATCATTTGATACTTTCTCTCCTTAATCCATTTCCCCCAGTTTCTACACTGTAGATGCTGTGCAGGCCTTTGGATAATTTTGATTTTTTGAAACAGCTTAAATAAGCTCAATGTTATTTGTTCTTATTGTTGTTCAGTTGTTCAATCATGTCCGACTCTTTGCAACCCCATAGACTGCAGCATGCCAGGCTCCCTTGTCCTTCACTATCTCCTGGAGTTTATTCAAATTCATGTCCATTGAGTTGATGATGCCATCCAAACATCTCATCCTTTGCTGCCCCCTTCTCCTTCTGGAGTCAGTCTTTCTCATCATTATTCCAATGAGTCGGCTCTTCACATCAGGTGACAAAAGTATTGGAGCTTCAGTTTCAGCATCAGTCCTTCAATGAACATTCAGAGTTGATTTCCCATAGGATTGCCTGGTTTGATCTCCTTGTAGTTCAAGGAACTCTCAAGAGTCTTCTCCAATACCACAGTCAGAAAGCATCAGTTCTTTAGCACTCAGACTTTTTTATGGTTCAACATTCACCTCTGTATATGACTACTGGAAAAACCATAGCTTTGACTACACACACCTTCATTGGCAAAGTGGTCTCTGCTCTTTAATTGTTGTTTAGGTTTGTCATGGGAGAAGGCAATGGCAACCCACTCCAGTACTCTTGCCTGGAGGGTCCCATGGACGGAGGCGCCTGGTGGGATGCAGTCCATGGGGTTGTTAGGAGTCAGAAATGATTGAGCGACTTCACTTTCACTTTTCACTTTCATGCATTGGAGAAGGAAATGGCAACCCACTCCAGTGTTCTTGCCTGGAGAATCCCAGGGATGGGGGAGCCTGCTGGGCTGCCGTCTATGGGGTCACACAGAGTCAGACATGAATGAAGTGACTTAGCAGCAGCAAGTTTGTCGTGGCTTTTCTCCCAAAGAGCAAGCATCTTTTAATTTTATGGTTGTGGTCACCATCTGCAGTGTTTTCGAGCCCAAACTGCTTCTACTTTTTCCCCATGTATTTGCAATTAAGTGACTAGAGCATTACAGTAACATCACATACACAGGTTTTCATGGCAAGTATGTTACTTTGGCCACCTCATGCGAAGAGTTGACTCATTGGAAAAGACTCTGATGCTGGGAGGGATTGGGGGCAGGAGGAGAAGGGGACGACAGAGGATGAGATGGCTGGATGGCATCACTGACTCGATGGGCGTGAGTCTGAGTGAACTCTGGGAGTTGGTGATGGACAGGGAGGCCTGGGGTGCTGCGATTCATGCGGTCGCAAAGAGTCGGACCGACTGAGTGACAGAACTGAACTGATGTTTATCCCAATAACCACCTTGTTCTTTTGTATCATGTTTAATTAGGGGGATCAAACTAATTGAATGAGAGTTCAGAAATGTATATTCATTAAAAGAAGCAAAGACATTTTATTTATAAAAAACTGAAGTAGAGAGATATCTAGTAACTCGTTAGAACTACTCCACTAGTTAGTGGCAGGCCTGGATTCTGGGCAGTCAAATCAAAGTCTATACCCTAAACCACTATCTGCACTATGTTATAGGTGGCACTAGTGGTAAAGAACCCACCTGCCAATGCAGGAAACACAGAGACATGAGTTTGATCCCTGGTTCAGGAAGATCCCCTGGAGGAGGGCATGGCAACCCACTCCAGTATTCTTGCCTCGAAAATCCCCATGGACAGAGGAGTCTGGTGGGCTACTGTCATATGATTGATCGCAGAGTCAGACACAACTAAAGTGACTTAGCATGCATGCATACTGTCTCTTAAAAAAAACAAGATGGGGGAAATGGCAAAAAAAAAAAGACTTCTTTTGTTTGGGAATTTAGTTAAAAATCAGTTATTAATCTTTGAAAGTTTTTATATATTTGCATGTATGCATTAAAAATCAACAATTAGACACTAGCAAGAAACTGAAACAGTCTGTCAGTGGAAAAAGGATCACTTCTTAGAAAAAAAATAAAATAAAAAACAGTGACAGTTGAAAGGTCATAAATATTATATAAGTATCATTGAAGATAAAACTAATATTCAAATGTTTAGCTAATTTAATTTGGGACTTATTAAATTCATCCTATGGTAAATATTTGTGACTTAGCTAAAGCAACAATAATGTCTGAAACCAAACAGAAATTCAGGTTTCCTGGTGAGATATGTTTTTCTGCCACTACTACTGGCTCTCCAAGGGAGGAGGAATGGCTACAGAAAATATAGAAATAAACCATTTCTATTTTCAATTTTCTTTCTTTACCAGTAGATAGAAAAAAAATCTATATCTGCTGATTATTCAGTATTAACTGCTATACCATTCATTAAACCTATGAGATTAATACCAGTTAAAAAGAATAAGAGGTAACAAATATGAACTTAAATACAAGGTGGATAAAAATGTTTTCTTTGTTTTCTCTCACGTGCATATTTTGGAATGTTTGTAGCACATAGGGGCCATACTATTTTGTCAGGAAAACTCATAAACTGCCTTAAATTTCTACTTCAGTTGCATATAAACTAACATGAGAGCCAACTTTAAGGAGCAGAGGTTATCCTGCCCTTGTGAAGTTTTATCCAGCTTTTGATTTAAGGAACACCTCTAAGTAATATCTTTGCCACAACATAAAGGTATTTAATATTTCTTGTTAGCTTCAGTGCTCATGAGAAAGGCTTCTAGATCATTTCATCTTAGTCATCTCATTAAACTTGTGTTTCTTTATCTGAAAAGGGAAAATTAACTCTACTTAGATATTTTATATATACTTTAATTGTGAAATACTCTTCATAACCAAGAAGTATTTGGTAGGTTGATGACAACCTCTAAAGTGTTCAAGGACATTCTAAATGAGGTTATTAAAATGTAATCCTTTGCATATTTCTGATATTGTGTGGGGAGGGAGTTTATCCCAGACAATAAGATAAAAGAAAACAGGGCAGCTTTTGAAAAGTTTCTCTATCTCTAGATCCATGTCTGTTCTTTGGAAGATGACAGAAATCTGCAACATTGAGAAAGATGTCTGTTTCAAAAATAGTTTCTGTAGCCCAAAAGTCAAACAAGCAACTGCCTGTTATTTCTGCCACATGGATTTCACAACCATCATTTCCACAGCACATAACATTTCATCTTTCCACTAACATCCCAACAGCTTACCACAATTGAGATAAAATCTCAAATACTTTGATCTTACTCTGATTATTTTTTTCTCCTAATTAATAGGACTAGGAGGATACTGTAAATGCTTTTGGTCTCTAGATGATTTTTCTTCATCAATGTAAGTTGTGGACCTGAACACTGAGAGTTTGGAAAAATTAAAAGAAACTCCAAATCACTCATACACACACAGTGTTTATCCTTTTGTTCTTCTTTATTCATTATCTGCATTTCATGCATGTTCTTATTCACAATTTTTTTTTTTTACTCATCATCTGAAAAGAACACATGAATCTGAAGTAGACCAAAGTTCTATTGGATTTATTCCTTTTCAGTCTTCCAGGAATACACACTCATTACTAGGGTGCTGAGAAAATATATAGGTTGCTTCCATTTGGTCCCTTGGATTTACATTTAATCCAATCATTGATTGCATGGGAGGTGAGGCCAAAGAAGAATGACATGAACCAACAACACACTATAACAGTAAAACACTCCTAGGNTTCCTTTTCAGTCTTCCAGGAATACACACTCATTACTAGGGTGCTGAGAAAATATATAGGTTGCTTCCATTTGGTCCCTTGGATTTACATTTAATCCAATCATTGATTGCATGGGAGGTGAGGCCAAAGAAGAATGACATGAACCAACAACACACTATAACAGTAAAACACTCCTAGGGAGCACAAAGCACATTCTAATGAAAACAATGTAAGGCTACTGAGTATCACTTCAAAAATTTATTATAGCTCCCATAGAAGTTTCCCAAAGATTTCCACTTAATGCCCTCCTAGTGACTAGAAAGATTCTAAGTATCATTATTATTCCTTTAATAGCTTGAGAAATTTGTATTCCACTGATAAGCAACAGTTAGAACTGGACATGGAACAACAGACTGGTTCCAAATAGGAAAAGGAGTACGTCAAGGCTATATATTGTCACCCTGCTTATGTAACTTATATGCAGAATACATCATGAGAAATGATGGGCTGGAAGAAGCAGAAGCTGGAATCAAGATTGCCAAGAGANAGGCCTGGCGTGCTGCGATTCATGGGGTCGCAAAGAGTCAGATATGACTGAGCGACTGAACTGAACTGAAGTGATTATGTTTTTTACTCATATATATCATAGCTGATATTAAATAAATAAAAGTGAAAGTATCTATTTCATATTCTGTAAGCACCTCCTGTGTCTGATAGCTTTGTGCCAAGCCACTAGTTTGTACATTGTAGACGTTCAATGTACACATGTAGAATAAATGAATGAATGAAATTATATAAGGTTTAGTCCCTAATTCTGGATTAGGAAATGGCAACCCACTCCAGTATACTTGCCTGGAAAATTCCATGAACAGCAGGACCTGGCAGGTTACATTCCATGGGATCACAAAGAGTCAGACATGACTAAGCATGGACGCCTAGTTCCTATTTATGACATTGGATTACCCACACATCCGCATCTGTGATGATCACAAATACTGTGCATAATTGGGCAGAACCAGCATTTCTGCCACAGTTGGGAACCTCATTGTTGAATCAGATCCATGAAATACACATTTGTCTATGCAGTTCTAACCAGTCTGTGTGTGTGTGTGTGTGTGTGTGTGTGTGTTAGTCACTCAGTTGTGTCCAGCTCTCTGTGAATCCATGGACTGTAGCTTGCCAGGCTCCTCTGTCAGTGGAATTCTCCAGGAAAGATTACTGGTGTGGGTTTCCATTTCCTTCTCCAGGGGATCTACTCAAGCCATGGATCATACCGAGGTCCTCCACAATGAAGGCAGATTCTTTACTGTCTGAGCCACCAAGGAAGCCCAATTCAGTCTATAGCACAGCCTAAACCATACTGCAAAACTGACTGCTCCAGTAGGCATATTATGGCTGCTAACAATGTACACATACCTCAGCCTGTAACACAAATCCCACTGGCTCTGAACATGACATCACTTTTGTGTTGCTCTGGTTAATGGAGTTTCTGTAAGCATCTCATCTGAATGTGTTCTTCAGGTTGCTCTAGTCAGATTTATTATCTTGCTTGAACCTGATCTTAAGTTTCATTCTTAATTATGAATAATATCAAGACCTGTACTGGCAAAAGGAGCAACCACCACAAATCAAACACTAAAATTTCCTAAGGATGAAACTCAGTACTATGTTTCTTCATATCAGTGGTTTCTGAAATAAATCTGGCCTTGCTACAGTTCAGTTTAGTTGAATTCAGCTGCTCAGTCGTGTCTGACCCTTTGCGACTCCATGAATCGCAGCACCCCAGGCCTCCCTGTCCATCACCATCTCCCAGAGTTCACTCAGACTCACGTCCATTGAGTTCGTGATGCCATCCAGCCATCTCATCCTCTGTCGTCCCCTTCTCCTCCTGCCCCCAATCCCTCCCAGCATCAGAGTCTTTTCCAATGAGTCAACTCTTTGCATGAGGTGGCCAAAGGAAAGTTTCAGCTTCAGCATCATTCCTTCCAAAGGACACCCAGGACTGATCTCCTTTAGAATGGACCAGTTGGATCTCCTTGCAGTCCAAGGGCCTCTCAAGAGTTTTCTCCAACACCACAGCCTTGCTACAGTACTGGGTTAATGGGGCCTGGAGGCACTAGGGGCAAGGAATTTTATGAAAGTAAGTTCTGACTTTTTACCCTCATGGGGAGGCAGGGAATTATGAAGTTTGGATTTCTTTAAACTTAGGAAGGATTTTCAGATGTATATGAATGGCCCAATTCCCTGAGTCAGGAAGATTCACTGGAGAAGGAAATGGCAACCCACTGCAGTACTCTTGCCTGGAGATACCATGGACAGAGGAGCTTGGTGGGCTACAGTCCATGGGGTCACAAGAGTCGGACGTGACAAAGGTCACATGAATACACATATGATGGCCCAAAAGAATGAGCTATGTCCACTTTACCACCTGAAAAGTAGGAGGCATAGGGTAAATGCCACAGCAAACATGTATAAATGCTATGCTTCTTTCGAACTGATTAATGACCTATTAATTTCTTGCTCTATGCTCTGTTTCCACACTTTATTGGCACAGGTTGCTCTAGGAATATTTACTATCTTGCTTGAACCTAATCAGAAGTTTCATTCTAAATGGCTAATATCAAGACCAACACCAGCAACAGGAAGAACAACCACAAATCAAACACTAAAAATTCCTAAGCATGAAACACAGTGCTTTCTCTACATTATAATGATTTATTCCTGGGCAATGACCCTGACCAGTGGACACCATATGATACATATACAAACATTATTTTCTTTTTGTGATTTTACAGATAGGGAAAATGAGGATCCAAGGTCAAAATTGTGGCACAAACAACAAAGTGGTCAGGTCCACATTTCATATTTGTTATCTTGGATCTCATTATTTTAATGGCAATACACTTTTGCATCTCACAGGAATATTAAGCCACTAACAATCATGAGATGCTAGGACTTTGTAGATTGAAGCTCCACTCAAGGGGCCAACTTTTGTCAGATACAACTGAGTCCTCTGGTTGGCTATTAAGTATTATATTCCATTAGGCAGCCCAGTGTCTACATACAGTACAGGCATTTTAATATACACCTAGATCGCTACTTAGCTAGAGTGATACAAAGTTACTCCATGAGTGATTAGTAAAAAAGTGGCACATAGTTTTATTCCTGGGAAATCATATATTAGTCTATTTTAAAAAGTGCCATGTTCAGTCACTCGGTCGGGTCCAACTCTTTGGGACCCCATGGACCACAGCCTGCCAGAATCCTCTCTCCATGGGATTTTCCAGGCAAGAATACTGGAGTAGGTTGTTATTTCCTTCTCCAGGGGATCTTCCCGACTCAGGGATTGAACACGGGTCTCTTATATCTCCTGCATTACAGGCAGATTCTTTTCCAATGAGCCACTGAGGATGCTCCTTTAAAAAGAGTCGTGGACACATTGCTTTCACTTCAAGAGCCTTCCTTCCTCAGGGAAGACTGCTATCCTTCTTCTAGGGAACTGCCCATGTCCTACACCAAATACACAGTTCCACTTAGGCTGCCAATGTTAGCTTCTCATCCATTCACTGCCTGCAGGGGCAGATGAAAAGTAGGCCAGATTCTAGCAGTCTTCCCCAGAATTTGTCTACATACAGCTTAGGGAAGAGAAGCAGTCTCCCCTATGTCAAATTTGAGACTGAAATATAAGAAATATACAAGCTGTTAGTCATCTTCCTTCTGTTAGCAGGAGGCTACTAAAGTAAACAGACAAAGATATTCCACCAGAGAGTAGAGGGGAGACAGCGATACAATGGACAGATAGCAGTCATCTGCATTAGCTGACCTGGAAGACTGTTACCTGAGCCCCTTTTTAATCTTCATGCAGGATGTTTTCTCTTTAAGCCTTAGGGGATTTGAATAAGGTTTCTGTCACTTGCAGCCAAAACACATCTGCATAAACTATGAGAGAACAGCATATTTTAGAGAAATTTTAAGCCCAAAATCAGGAGAGATATTCTTATCCTTGCCAAGGAGTAAATTAATAAGTAGGTTCTTTCCATAAGTCAGTAAGTAAAATGTTCATTGTCTAAAGCATACATATCAAAAGGGATTTGAGTAAAGTTTCTTAAATTCTCTCTTTTGAAAATAAACCTTAGTAATAATCCAATACTATGTGGACTGGATTAGCAGCTTTCTGTAAGAAAGTATCTCCCTGAATAGTTTCAAAGGCCTAAGCATACTTAGGATCTGCCCTTGATTCATGCCTCTTCCATCCTTGTCTTGAGAGGGACAAAGAAAGTTCCATGGGCATTATTTGATCCCTATTTCTGTGTCTTGAAGTACCTGCCTCTCACATTTATTCCCTTGAAAATTGACAATGCTGATTGACTCCTTTTTCATTTGTGATACTGAAGGCTTACTCTTCTCTAACAGAGAACTGAAAAAGTAGCACATATACAAACTCAATGACTAGGGACATCCTGTAGTCTGTTCTAGTCTTAAAATTTATATAATTTATAGTTACATGACAATATAAGCCTTCATGTCTGTACTGATTAGTATAATCTAGGTTTTATTCCACATGACAAAACTGCAGAAGCTTAACAGAAAGTCCTTTCTTACTCATCCAAAGTATCAATATAAAGTGCGCCAAGAATATTCCCTTTGTAGCAACATCATATTCAAGAAGGTTGTGGGCAAAAGGAAGACATTGCATCAGCTAGAACTGCCTTGCCCAGGTGTCCAGGGATGAGAAACATCCTTCCACTCACAATTCATTGGTCTGAAGTAGTCACTTGGCCTCAACCTGAGCGTAGAGAAGCTGGGAAATATTCAAGGGCATATGGAAGTTTGGTGAGCAAAATGGCTTCTGCCACACTGTACCAAATTTCCCAGGACAATCAGCAATACATACACTCACAGATGAAAAAAATTACCCACCATGGCATAGGTATGGGGCTTCCTAGGTGGCACTAGTGGTAAAGAACCTGCCTGCCAATGCAGGAGATGTAAGAGAGGCAGGTTCAATCCCTGGGTTGGGAAGATTCCCTGGAGAGGGAAATAGCGACCTGCTCCAGTATTCTCGCTTGGAAAATTCCATGGACAGAGGAGCCTGGCAGGCTACAGACCATGGGGCCACAAAGAGTCGGACATGACTGAGCACAGGTACTTATGGCATAGGTGTAAGAAGGACATAAACTTCTTGTGCAGGGATGTCCAAGTTTACCTGGTATTTCCTGGGTTCTGTAAAGTTAAGCTGAAGCTGAAAGTCCTAGGTATCACAATCACAGGGTTAGAATGAACTTTCCTTTTTAACTGCTGATAAGATACAGCACTATATGAACTTATTTTAATAGTCTCCAGTCTGCAAACATATTCAGAACACAAAGTAAAATAATACAGTGAACTTATTTTGACTTTAAAGATTAGATAAATACACATTAGATACCATGGTCACCAACCTCCTATGCCTAAAACCATTTGCTTGTTTGCCTCCAGTGAAATAAGCTCAGTGGTCTGATGCTTGGTCCCTTGTGTAAAGTAATCCATCTTAAAACCATCACCCTTACTTTAGCACAACTGGCAGTCAGTGCTCACATAAAACAGAAGAGTAAGTTGCCATGGAGACAAAGCCAACTCTCTTCTTTAGAATGGCTGATTATTCCAAGTCATAACAGATATACCAGAAAAATAACATGAGGTTCTCACAGAGACGGGCAGCCCCAAATCTGTGTTCTACAATTGTGTAGCTGTGTTCACATTATCTTTTGATATAGTAACAAAGACACACATTGCGCTAAAAGATAATCCTACATAATTACTGTTTACAAAATAAATCCTTATATCTGTCTAAACAATGTGGAAAGTTTAACTTGTAATATGTTTTCTACTTCTAATTAGTGCTTTATTAATGGGGTGACCACTCTGCTTGACCTATTTGCTAAAATTCGTTAGAACTCCAGGAGACCATATGGATGGCCAGATGGGTTGCTGTAATTTAATGCTATTATTCTAAGGATGAAGTAAGGGATAAACATAATTTGCATTCTTTGCCATCCTTCTTGCATTCCTTTTATTAGTTTCATTTTTAATTCAGACATCAGAAGGGAAGATAATACCTTGCTACCAAGGCCCAGATGCCAACTAATTGCTACAAGAGACTGCAGCCCAGACATCACAGGCCAAGCTTCTGAACACACTCCATCTTACCCCATGACCCTACCATGGTGATTAATAGGTTGAGTGCTAAGCCCTAATGAGTGTCAGATCTTAGATGTTCTCTAGGCTAAAGCAATTAGCATTATGTTGAACACAATATTTCAGTTACTTGGTATACAGACTCATTGTTCTTAGTAGTAAACTATATGCCTTTTGCCTTATGGTCTTCAAATTTACCACCAGCACCACCTGGGAACCTGCATTTATATTATTTACTTATTTATAATCTGATGCTGAGATTTATTGGTTTGAGAAAAGTAATTAGACTGAGCATTCTTTCAGAGCCAGCCAGGGAGTGGAAGGCTGTCACATGGTCATGGTTAAGTCTATAAATACATCCTGCTTTCACTGGATAGAGAATGATTACTGGGATATCAAGCTCTGTCTGAGACTTGCTCTATGTTATCCTATTTTGTTTCTTCCTCTAGAAACCCTGAATTTCCAGAAACCCTTCCCTTGCCTCTAGGTCTGCATGCATGCTAAGCCCCTTCAGTAGTGTCTAACTGTTTATGGCCCTATGCACTGCAGCCTGCCAGACTCCTCTGTCCATGGGATTCTCTAGGCAAGAATACTGAACTGCGTTGCCATGCCCATCCCCAGGGGATCTTCCCAATGCAGGGATCAAACCCATATCTCTTATGTTCTCTTGCAATGACAAGTGGGTTCTTTACCACTCGCATCACCTGGGAAGCCTTTAGGTAGGGCAGTATAAACATTCTGACCAAGGCAAGGTGTCCAGAAATGTCTTTTAACCCTTCTAAGCCTGGCCCTTAAAATATTCCATATGGAGGCGGCTGCGGAGCCGGCTCACTTGAGCGCAG
>SJYA01000944.1:559688-610734 GCA_006410615.1 Neotragus moschatus
AGTTCTGCAAAAAAAAAAAAAAAAAAAAAAAAATTCCATATGATCTTCCATGCTCTCTTTGTTAATTCTCTGTCTATCTGGATGGAGTTTATTAAGGAAAGACTACAAAGGCTTTGGGCTTCCCTGATAGCTCAACTGGTAAAGAATCCACCTGCAATGCATGAGACCCTGGTTCAATTCCTGGGTTGGCAAGACCCCCTGGAGAAGGGATAAGCTACCCGTACTTCAGTATTCTTGGGCTTTCCTTGTGGCTCAGCTGGTAAAGAATCCACCTGAAATGTGGGAAACCTGGGTTCGATCCCTGGATTTGGAAGACACCCTGGAAAAGGCAACAGCTACCCACTCCAGTGTTATGGCCTGGAGAATTCCATGGACTGTATAGTCCATGGGGTTGCAGAGAGTAAGACACAACTGAGCAATTTTCACTTTCAAAAAAGTTACATACATTTTTGTGTTGCTTGTAAGTTAGTCAATGATCAACTCAACTGAAAATTATGACTGCATGGAACCCAAAGTCCAAATTTAAGTAGACTTACACAAATTCACTAGAGGAATCCATTTCAGTTGTATTTAAGAAGCAGGAAACTACATATCTTAACATTAGCATATTTCAAAACTCAGGACAAAACAGTTATCAGTGTTGCTTTAGCAAAACATTATTAAGGAACACCTGAACCATGGGGTAGATGAACTAGACTGAGTGCACAGTATCTACTGTTTCTACAGTCATCAGAGACAACACAGGACAACCCTTAAAGCAACTGTCTAACAGAATTTCAAACTGTTTTAAAAGCAGAATTGTCCATTGACGTACCCAAATAGCATTTTAAAGATATCTTTTGGTACTGGAACAGAAATGCATCAATTTAATGTAACCAAAAGGGTAATGGAGACATATATTGGATTAATGTAAAATCACTGACTTATGGAAAGTAGAAAATATCCACCAATGCACACATGCACACACACACACACACACACACACACACACAGGATTATTGGGGGATCAAATTTTTACCTTTGTAGTACAAAAAAAAAAAAAAAAGACTATACCCAGAAGAATTCAATTCTCCAATACTTGGGTTATCTGATGTGAAGAGCCAACTCATTAGAAAAGCCCCTGATGCTGGGAAAGATTGAAAGCAGGAGGAGAAGGGGACAACAGAGGACGAGATGGTTGGATGGCATCATTGACTCAATGGACATGAGTTTGAACAAGCTCCAGAAGATGGTGAAGGACAGGGAAGCTAGGTGTGCTACAGTCCATGGGGTTGCAAAGAATTGGACACAACTGAGTGACTGAACAAAAACAGCACAAAGAATAATCATTATGTCACTAAAGCAAAAATCTTGGTGGGACAGCACCTGAATCAGGTTTGTGGAAGGCTCTGAATAGATATAGCTCTGCCATTTTACAAAAGGAAGAGAAAGGCAGAAAAGCATAGTGATTACATGTGTCAGTCAGTCAGTTCAGTCGCTCAGTCATGTCCGACTCTTTGTGACCCCATGAATCGCAGAACACCAGGCCTCCCTGTCCATCACCAACTCCCAGAGTTCACTCAGACTCACGTCCATCGAGTCAGTGATGCCATCCAGCCATCTCATCCTCTGTCATCCCTTTCTCCTCCTGCCCCCAACCCCTCCCACCATCAGAGTCTTTTCCAATGAGTCAACTCTTCGCATGAGGTGGCCAAAGTACTGGAGTTTTAGCTTTAGCATCAGTCCTTCCAAAGAAATCCCAGGGCTGATCTCCTTCAGAACGGACTGGTTGGATCTCCTTGCAGTCCAAGGGACTCTCAAGAGTCTCCTCCAGCACCACAGTTCAAAAGCATCAATTCTTCGGCACTCAGGTTTCTTCACAGTCCAACTCTCACATCCATACATGACCACAGGAAAAACCATAGCCTTGACTAGACGTCGGGGGTCTCAATTTCTATGTCCCTAATGAGTTGCTTGAACTAGGAAAAGTATTTTATCTATTTCCTTGGCCTAGAATGGAAAGCAGTAATTCTTATTTTACAGAATGTAAAGAGGATTAAGTCATATGACACACACCAAGCATTTAGAAAGGCCTGAGCTGAAAATAAATGTGAACACGTTTTGGATATTATTCCTAATGTTACATCACAATCACTATGAACCATACCATCCTCACCTTTAAAGGAAGACATTGTAAGATGATTTGTATACCTTCTTTAAGGGCTTGGGCTTCCCTGGTGGCTCAGATGGTAAAGAATCTGCCTGCAAAGCCGGAGACCCGTGTTCAACCCTTTGGTCGGGAAGATTCCCTAGAGAAGGGAATGGCTACCCATTCCACCATTCTAAACTGGAAAATTCCATGGTTAGAGGACTCTGGAAGGCTACAGTCCTTGGGGTCACAAAAAGTCATACATGGCTAAGCAATTAACATACACTTTTAAGTGCTTATATTCTGAGTCTATATCTGTACCTTAAAGTCAAATATCCAGTTGAAAAATGAAAATCCTAAAATTTAAAAATTTTAAGTAATGACTAAAAAAAATCTGTAGACAATCTTGTCTGATGTTGGGATTGACTTAAAGCTGATAGGTGACACAAAAATGCACTAAATCCAGTAGCTTTTAATAGTCAGTAGTATTAGGTTGGCTAAAAAGTTCCTTCAGTTTTTTAATAAAAATAGAAGCCACATTTTTCATTTTAACCATGAATTTTATTGAATAATGCAGTCACCATTTTGTTTCACTGCCTTCTGCCATTTTCCAGGCAACTTCATAATTTGATCTTCCCAATCTTTTTTTGTCTTTTTTTGAGCAGAGAACTGTTCTAAGTACCTTTTAGAGTCTTCCAACGAATTGAAATTTTTTCCATTAAGAGAGTTTTAAAAAGATCCAAATAAACAGAAATCTGAAGCTGCAATGCCTGGTGAATGTGATGGATGAATTAGAACTTTCAAGCCACACTGTAACAGTCTTTGCCTGGTCATCAAAGAAATGTGTGGTCTTGGATTATTCTGATGGGAAGTTACATACTTTCTGTTTACTCATTCTGAGGCTTTTCCTCAGGTGCTGCTTTCAGTTGTTCTAACTGGCAGCAGTACTTGTTGGAATGAATTGTTTGGTTTTCAAGAAGGAGCTCATAATAGAGGACTCCCATCTAATCCCACCATACACACATCACTTTCTGGATGAAGACTGGACTTTGGTGTGATTCGTGATAGTTCATTTCACTTGCTCCACAATCTCTTCTACTGCACATTATAGTATAGCATCCAGTTTTCATCATCACAATGTGTTTTAAAAACATTTCATTATATTTAAGTAGAGAATCACATGTAGAAATATAGTCAAGAAGGTTTTATTTCTGCTTTATTTATGGGGGAACTCAAACATCAAACTGACTGACACATCCAAGCTGGTGCAAATGCTTTTCAACGCTTGGATACTTTGAGTATGTTAGATTCCTCCCACATAGTATTACATTGATTGTTCTCAATAAATGTCCTGATTTGATCCCTATAAACTACAACTGATCTACCCAATGGTACAACATTGTCCAGAGAGAAAACTCCAGAATGAAACTTTGTAAACCACTTTTGACACTTTTGATCAGTCACATCACCTTCTCCATACATTGTACGAACCTTTTTGTGTTTCAGTTGTATTTTCACCTTTCTTGAAATAATAAAGCATAATATGCCAAAAATGTTTTCTTCCATCTTCAATATTAAAATGGCTACACAAAAATGCACCAACTTTAATAAGCTTTTTTTTTAATGCACACTATGACATCTGTCATAATACAATTCAATAAAATTGTTTCAAGTGAATTTAAAGACAACTAAGCACTACTAGAGCCATCTTACAGGAAAAAAAAATCAAATGAACTTTTTGGCCAACACACTAATATGGTACCAATTTATTCACTATCCCTCATGAATTACACCCTCATTTGAACATGGAATGTAACAAGAAAACTGTCAAGCAACCATTTAAATGTTAAAATATTTAAGTAAGCTAAAGATATATTTCAATGTTCTGTTACAAATAAAAATAACTGCTTTGAGGCAAATCTAAAATTTTAAATTAATTTTGTTTCATATTATCACTAGAAGATTTGAAAGTTGGTGGTTTTATAAAACCCTGACTAAAATATTTTCCTAGCATCAGTAGTTGCTTGGTGTATGTGCCTGCTAGGTATGTATTTAGGAAATTTAAGGCATGAAACTTTGAAAACATCTTGGCTTTTCTGAATGCATTGTACTTACTCATCATCAACCCTCCAGTATCTTTTCTTGGGTTGTTTATTAGAAGTCAAGTGCTTGAGAGCTGATTTCATTAAGTTACTCTTTTTGTTCCCCTTTCCAAAGATACATTTTGCGTAGTCATAGATAATTGCCCTTTTTGAGATTACATACTATTTTTTCAATGTAAAAATAAGTATTAAAATACACAACTATGTATTAGTGCCTCCTCACTAAATTAAATGTAGAAAGCTATTTCATACAGCAGCTGAATTCAGCTTAAACTTTTCCAAAACTTCAGTTAAACTGTGAGACTTGGAATCTTTTTTTGTTGTTGTTTTCCTGGAATTTTACCCCTTTGATTCCTAGTGGTTTCATTTATATCCATATCCAGCTTAGCACTGCGGAGAAGGCAATGGCACCCCACTCCAGTACTCTTGCCTGGAAAATCCCATGGATGGAGGAGCCTGGTAGGCTGCACTCAATGGGGTCGCTAAGAGTTGGACACGACTGAGCGACTTCACTTTCACTTTCACAGATATATTTAATATTAAATTTATACTAAATAACTACACATTTAATAAGCCATAGAGGTAAAGAATGATTTTATTCACACAAACTTGAATGGATCAAGAATGTACATGATAACACTCCATTTTTTCAGCTTAAAGTGAATTACTTCCTAGGCTTAGGAAACAGGTTGTCAGCAACTTGAGTTTCTTTCTCATTCATAAAAAAGCATGTCTACCAATTGCAGGAATATTATGAAATGATANACTCAGACTCACGTCCATCGAGTCAGTGATGCCATCCAGCCATCTCATCCTCTGTCATCCCTTTCTCCTCCTGCCCCCAACCCCTCCCACCATCAGAGTCTTTTCCAATGAGTCAACTCTTCGCATGAGGTGGCCAAAGTACTGGAGTTTTAGCTTTAGCATCAGTCCTTCCAAAGAAATCCCAGGGCTGATCTCCTTCAGAACGGACTGGTTGGATCTCCTTGCAGTCCAAGGGACTCTCAAGAGTCTCCTCCAGCACCACAGTTCAAAAGTATCAATTCTTCGGCACTCAGGTTTCTTCACAGTCCAACTCTCACATCCATACATGACCACAGGAAAAACCATAGCCTTGACTAGACGTCGGGGGTCTCAATTTCTATGTCCCTAATGAGTTGCTTGAACTAGGAAAAGTATTTTATCTATTTCCTTGACATAGAATGGAAAGCAGTAATTCTTATTTTACAGAATGTAAAGAGGATTAAGTCATATGACACACACCAAGCATTTAGAAAGGCCTGAGCTGAAAATAAATGTGAACACGTTTTGGATATTATTCCTAATGTTACATCACAATCACTATGAACCATACCATCCTCACCTTTAAAGGAAGACATTGTAAGATGATTTGTATACCTTCTTTAAGGGCTTGGGCTTCCCTGGTGGCTCAGATGGTAAAGAATCTGCCTGCAAAGCCGGAGACCCGTGTTCAACCCTTTGGTCGGGAAGATTCCCTAGAGAAGGGAATGGCTACCCATTCCACCATTCTAAACTGGAAAATTCCATGGTTAGAGGACTCTGGAAGGCTACAGTCCTTGGGGTCACAAAAAGTCATACATGGCTAAGCAATTAACATACACTTTTAAGTGCTTATATTCTGAGTCTATATCTGAACCTTAAAGTCAAATATCCAGTTGAAAAATGAAAATCCTAAAATTTAAAAATTTTAAGTAATGACTAAAAAAAATCTGTAGACAATCTTGTCTGATGTTGGGATTGACTTAAAGCTGATAGGTGACACAAAAATGCACTAAATCCAGTAGCTTTTAATAGTCAGTAGTATTAGGTTGGCTAAAAAGTTCCTTCAGTTTTTTAATAAAAATAGAAGCCACATTTTTCATTTTAACCATGAATTTTATTGAATAATGCAGTCACCATTTTGTTTCACTGCCTTCTGCCATTTTCCAGGCAACTTCATAATTTGATCTTCCCAATCTTTTTTTGTCTTTTTTTGAGCAGAGAACTGTTCTAAGTACCTTTTAGAGTCTTCCAACGAATTGAAATTTTTTCCATTAAGAGAGTTTTAAAAAGATCCAAATAAACAGAAATCTGAAGCTGCAATGCCTGGTGAATGTGATGGATGAATTAGAACTTTCAAGCCACACTGTAACAGTCTTTGCCTGGTCATCAAAGAAATGTGTGGTCTTGGATTATTCTGATGGGAAGTTACATACTTTCTGTTTACTCATTCTGAGGCTTTTCCTCAGGTGCTGCTTTCAGTTGTTCTAACTGGCAGCAGTACTTGTTGGAATGAATTGTTTGGTTTTCAAGAAGGAGCTCATAATAGAGGACTCCCATCTAATCCCACCATACACACATCACTTTCTGGATGAAGACTGGACTTTGGTGTGATTCGTGATAGTTCATTTCACTTGCTCCACAATCTCTTCTACTGCACATTATAGTATAGCATCCAGTTTTCATCATCACAATGTGTTTTAAAAACATTTCATTATATTTAAGTAGAGAATCACATGTAGAAATATAGTCAAGAAGGTTTTATTTCTGCTTTATTTATGGGGGAACTCAAACATCAAACTGACTGACACATCCAAGCTGGTGCAAATGCTTTTCAACGCTTGGATACTTTGAGTATGTTAGATTCCTCCCACATAGTATTACATTGATTGTTCTCAATAAATGTCCTGATTTGATCCCTATAAACTACAACTGATCTACCCAATGGTACAACATTGTCCAGAGAGAAAACTCCAGAATGAAACTTTGTAAACCACTTTTGACACTTTTGATCAGTCACATCACCTTCTCCATACATTGTACGAACCTTTTTGTGTTTCAGTTGTATTTTCACCTTTCTTGAAATAATAAAGCATAATATGCCAAAAATGTTTTCTTCCATCTTCAATATTAAAATGGCTACACAAAAATGCACCAACTTTAATAAGCTTTTTTTTTAATGCACACTATGACATCTGTCATAATACAATTCAATAAAATTGTTTCAAGTGAATTTAAAGACAACTAAGCACTACTAGAGCCATCTTACAGGAAAAAAAAATCAAATGAACTTTTTGGCCAACACACTAATATGGTACCAATTTATTCACTATCCCTCATGAATTACACCCTCATTTGAACATGGAATGTAACAAGAAAACTGTCAAGCAACCATTTAAATGTTAAAATATTTAAGTAAGCTAAAGATATATTTCAATGTTCTGTTACAAATAAAAATAACTGCTTTGAGGCAAATCTAAAATTTTAAATTAATTTTGTTTCATATTATCACTAGAAGATTTGAAAGTTGGTGGTTTTATAAAACCCTGACTAAAATATTTTCCTAGCATCAGTAGTTGCTTGGTGTATGTGCCTGCTAGGTATGTATTTAGGAAATTTAAGGCATGAAACTTTGAAAACATCTTGGCTTTTCTGAATGCATTGTACTTACTCATCATCAACCCTCCAGTATCTTTTCTTGGGTTGTTTATTAGAAGTCAAGTGCTTGAGAGCTGATTTCATTAAGTTACTCTTTTTGTTCCCCTTTCCAAAGATACATTTTGCGTAGTCATAGATAATTGCCCTTTTTGAGATTACATACTATTTTTTCAATGTAAAAATAAGTATTAAAATACACAACTATGTATTAGTGCCTCCTCACTAAATTAAATGTAGAAAGCTATTTCATACAGCAGCTGAATTCAGCTTAAACTTTTCCAAAACTTCAGTTAAACTGTGAGACTTGGAATCTTTTTTTGTTGTTGTTTTCCTGGAATTTTACCCCTTTGATTCCTAGTGGTTTCATTTATATCCATATCCAGCTTAGCACTGCGGAGAAGGCAATGGCACCCCACTCCAGTACTCTTGCCTGGAAAATCCCATGGATGGAGGAGCCTGGTAGGCTGCACTCAATGGGGTCGCTAAGAGTTGGACACGACTGAGCGACTTCACTTTCACTTTCACAGATATATTTAATATTAAATTTATACTAAATAACTACACATTTAATAAGCCATAGAGGTAAAGAATGATTTTATTCACACAAACTTGAATGGATCAAGAATGTACATGATAACACTCCATTTTTTCAGCTTAAAGTGAATTACTTCCTAGGCTTAGGAAACAGGTTGTCAGCAACTTGAGTTTCTTTCTCATTCATAAAAAAGCATGTCTACCAATTGCAGGAATATTATGAAATGATACTAACATTATAGTATAGTCTCTATTCCAAATTAAATAGAAATTTGCCACCCTTAAAAATTCCATAATTTAGTAAACCCTAGTTTGTGTAAAGACATCCTCATTCAAATAAATACGCTAGTAAGACTCAGAATGAAGTGAATAGTTCTAGATGCTGAATCACTAAAAATCACTAAAAATTCAGCCCTAATTATCCTTCTGGATTAAGTGAGGGTAATGAAAACAGGATTTTAATGTACCAAGATACTACATGTAAAATACTGCGGCATGAAGCAATTGTTTCCTTAAACCATAAATCAATTTAGTCCAAAGAAGCTTACCTCCTGCATACATAACAGCCAGCATAGTGGATGATATCCATGCTATTTCACTGTAGGTAGTGTCGAATAGGAGCTGGATTTCTTTGAAGAATACTGTGACAGCTTTGGGAAACGCATATGAAAATCCAATGGAGATAAAAGCTGCTCCAACCACTACCCAGCCCCATCCTCCATCAGGAGGTGGATGTAGTGGTGGGGCGCCTCCTGGTGGTGGCATTTCTGCTTCTCTATTTGAAATTCAAGTAACCTGTATTTTAAAAAATGAAATAATAGTTTAGGCCATACTTGCATTTTCATGTCACTCTTGAGTTACCAAAATAATATTATATTTTTATTACATTAACTACAACTGTATAATTTTCATAAATATTTTTTAATACTCTGCTATTCAGAAAGTTATCAGCAAATTTACCAAAAAATTAGACTGAGGTATGTAACTAAAGTACCAACAAAGAAACAAACACTATTTCACTCTGATTTCTAAGATAAATGGAGATGTCATCCCTTAAAACAAAATGATTTCTTAATCCAAACATTTAATAATTTCTATACCAAGGTTAAAAGGATCTTATATTACATTTGATGAATTTTAGAGAATTAAATAGTAGGCATATTTTATAATTTTTCCACTTTTAGTAATTGAGAATATTTAAAAATATTTCAGCAGAGATCAATATTTCCTAAAATTATAAGATCAGAAATTGTATGATTCTAATAAGTTAATTTTAATGCACTTCCAAAACTGGTACTACCTATCATTTTATGAATTCTTCATAGCAGTGAAATGTTCCAAATCAAACAGATTGTATGTTATTTTTATTCAGACTTTCTTTTTGGATATGCCTAGGAACACTTAAAGAGAAGGGAATGGCAAACTACTCCAGTATTCTTGCCTGGAGAATCCCATGGACAGAGGAGCCTGGGGGGCTACAGTCCATAGGGTCACAAAGTGTCGGACACAACTGAGCGACTGAACAACAACAGGAACACTTAACTGCTAGCTTTATAGTATAGAGTACCCACCCTCTTGTGGAAGGAATGATCACATATAGCTTAAAACAACTGAAATTAAATTTAAAAAAACCTTGGTACCCTAGCATCAATATTCTTTGTAGAATGATGTTGCTTACTTGGCTTTTAGCTGTAATTGCCAATACTTCTCAGTATCTTCTTTTTACTACTCTCATTTCATTTGCAAATATTTTTCAGTTGAAATATCGAGGAAAAAGGAAACACTTGTCCATTGGTAAGACAATTTCAAAAATATGCAAATAAAAGCTAACTCTGCCACTAATCCAGGAAAACTACCAAAGAAAAAAACAAAACTAAACTAAACTAAAATAGTTTCTACGAAGAGAAATAAAGGTTTAATTTTTGTCTAATGTCAAATTATATCTAAGATATTTTCAGTGATCTTCTATATCACCTTCCAGATTTTGTGAAAATATTCTTTAAAGTATTCTAATTTGTCCATAGTTCTATCCAAGCACTTGACCTTCAGAAACACATACAGGCAAAGTGGTAAAAATGAAACAAAGTAGGTAGAGCACTGCTTCCCTGGAATAAATACTACAATGATGAGTAGTAGAATGGAAGTGACAGTGTGGAAAACTATCACTTTTACTCTTTTTTTATTTAATGTTAATTTTCACAAATATACTTAAGATTTTTTAACACAATATTTTACAGCATTTCAAATATGGAGAGAAATTGGTATAATCTGCAATTAACAGATAACAGGCTATAGATTAAAAGACTTATTTTACATTTTGTGAGTCAGGCATATCTGCAAGGAAGATCTCAGACATTCAACGATAATAACCTCTTTTTTTTTTGAGTTTTTTCAGCTCTATTGAGTTATAATTGACAAACAAAGGTAAAATATATCGAAAATGTACAAGCTGATTTGATAAACATTATGAAAGGATTCCCACAATTGAATTAATCAATACAACTGTCACCTCACATATTTACGTTTTTTGGTATGAACACTTTGTTCTACTAGGGTAGCAAATTTCAATTATACAACACAATTTTATCAACTGTAGTCACCTTATTATACATTAGATCCTGAGAACTTATTCATATAATTACTAAAAGTTTACACCTTTTCACCATCCTCTCCACATTTCTACATCCCCCAGCCTCTGGCAACTACCATCTACTCTTTGTTTCTACAAGTATGATTTTTTTTTAAATTCCACACCTAAATGTCATGATGCAGAATTTATCTTTCTCCATCTGACTTATTTCCCTTAGCATAATGCTCTCCAGGTTTATCCATGTTGTCCCAAATGGAAAGATTTCACTATGTTTTAAAGCTGAATAATATTTCATTGTGTGTATGAGTGATTGCAAGTGTGTGTGTATATTATATACATTTTGATGGGGACTATTTTCAAAGTCTTTATTGAATTTGCTAGAATATTGTTTCTGTTTCTGTTTTAGTTTTTGGCCATGAGGCCTGTGGATCTTAGCTCTCTGACCAAGGATTGAACCTTCATGCCCTGCACTTGAAGGTGAAGTCCCGTTTGTGTACACATTTTGTTTATCCATTCATCTGTCAGTGGACACATAGCTTGTTTCCATATCTTGGCTATTGTAAGTAATGCTGCAGTGAACATGGAAATACAGATATCTCTTCAAGATAATGATTGCCTTTCCCTTATATTTCTTTTTTCCCCCCCTTGGGGATGGTCTTGATCACTGCCCCCTGTATAATGTCACAAATCTCCATCCATACTTCTTCAGGCACTCTGTCTATCATATTGAATCCCTTGAAAATATTTGTCACTTCCACTGTATAATCATAAGGACTTGATTTAGGTCATACTTGAATGGTCTCGTGATTTTCTCTACTTTCTTCAATTTCAGTCTGAATTTAGCAATAAGGAGGTCATCATCTAAGCCACAGTCAACTCCCAGTCTTGTTTTTGCTAACTGTATGGAGCTTCTCTGTCTTTGGCTACAAAGAACATAATCTGATTTTGGTGTTGAAAATCTGGTGATGTCCATGTGTAGAGTCTTCTCTTGTGTTTTTGGAAGAGGGTGTTTGGTATGATGAGCATAGTCTCTTCACAAAAATCTGTTAGCCTTTGATCTTGTTTGTATTCCAAGGCCAAATTTGCCTGTTACTCCAGGTATTTCTTGACTCCCTACTTTTGCATTCCAGTCCCCTATAATGAAAAGGACATCTTTTTTGGGTGTTAGTTCTAGAAGGTCTTGTAGGTCTTCATAGAACCACTCAACTTCAGCTTCTTCAGCATTACTAGTCGGGACATAGACTTGAATTACTGTGATATTGAATGGTTTGCCTTGGAAACGAACAGAGATCATTCTGTCATTTTTGAGATTGTATCCAAGAACTGCATTTCAGACTCTTTTGTTGACTATGAGGGCTACCCCTTTTCTTCTAAGGGATTCTTGCCCACAGTAGTAGATATAATGATCCTCTGAGAAATTGACTCATTCCATTTCACTTTAGTTCATTGATTCCTAAAATGTCAATGTTCACTCTTACTACCATCTCCTATTTGACCATTTCCAATTCCCCTTGATTCATGGACCTAACGTTCCAAGTTCCAATGCAATATTGCTCTTTACGGCATTGCACTTTACCTCCATAACTTATCACATCCCCAACTGGGTGTTGGTTTTGCTTTGGCCCCATCTTTTCATTCTTTCTAGAGTTATTTCTCCACTCTTCTCCAGTAGTATATTGGGTACCTACAGACCTGGGGAGTTCATCTTTCAATGTCATACCTTTTTGCCTTTTCATACTGTTCATGGGGTTCTCAAGGCAAGAATAATGAAGTGGTTTGCCATTTCCTTCTCTTGCTTGTCAGAACTCTCTGCCATGACCCATCCATCCTGGGTGGTCCTACATGGCATGGCTCATAGTTTCCTTGAGCTAGACAAGGATGTGGTTCATGTGATCAGTTAGGTTAGTTTTCTGTGACTATGGTTTTCATTCTGTTTGCCCTCTGATGGATAAGGATAAGAGGCTTATAGAAGCTTCCTGATGGGAGAGACTGACTGAGAGGCAAAGAGGGTCTTGTTATGATGGGTGGAGCCATGTTCAGAAAATCTTTGATCCAATTTTCTGTTGACAACAAACTGTGGAAAATTCTTAAAGAGATGGGAATATCAGATCTTCTTACCTTCCTCCCGAGAAATCTGTAATCAAGTCAAGAAGCAACAGTTAGAACCAGACATGGAAAAATAGGCTGGTTCCATATCAGGAAAGGAGTACGTCAAGGCTGTATATTGTCACCCTGCTTATTTAACTTATATGCAGAATACATAATGCGAAATGCCAGGCTGGATGAAGCACAAGCTGGAATCAAGATTGCCAGGAGAAGTATAAAGAACCTCAGATACACAGGTGACACCACCCTTATGGCAGAAAGCAAAGAGGAACAAAAGAGCCTCTTAGTGAAAGTGAAAGAGGAGAGTGAAAAATATTGGCTTGAAACTCAACATTCAGAAAACTAAGATCATGGCATCCAGTTGCATCAATCATGGCAAATAGATGGGGAACCAATGAAAATAGTGAGAGACTATTTTTTTGGCTCCAAAATCACTGCAGATGGGTGACTGTAGTCATGAAATTAAAAGACGCTTGCTCCTTGGAAGAAAAGCTATGACCAAACAAGACAGCATATTAAAAGCAGAAACATTACTTTACCAACAAATATCCATATAGTCCAAACTATGGTTTTCCCAGTAGTATTGTATGGATGTGAGAGTTGGACTGTGAAGAAAGCTGAGCACCAAAGAATTAATTCTTTTGAACTGTGGTGTTGGAGAAGACTCTTGAGAGTCCCTTGAACTGCAAGGAGATCCAACCAGCCAATCATAAAGGAAATCAGTCCTGAATATTCATTGGAACGACTGATGCTGAAGCTGAAACTCCAATACTTTGGCCACCTGACAAAGAACTGACTCACTGGAAAAAGACCCTTATGCTGGGAAAGACTGAAAGCAGGAGAAGGGGATGACAGAGGATGAGATGGTTGGATGGCATCACCGACACAACTGACATGAGTTTGAGTAGGCTCTGGGAGTTGGTGATGGACAGGGGGGCCTGGCGTGCTCTAGTCCATTGGCTTGCAAAGAGTCGGACATGACCGAGTGACTGAACCGAACTGAACTTCCTTTGCATATATATCCAGAAGTAGAACTGCCAAATCATATGGTAGTAGTTCTACATTTCATTTTTTGAAGAACCTCCATACTTTTTTCCATAGAGGCTGAAAACAGTTTACACTCCAACCAAGAGCATAAAAGTTTTCCATTTTCTGCACTTTCTTGCCAGTATTTGTTCCAAATAATTGCCAGTATTACTTGGTTTTTTTGATAATAGACATTCTAATAAGTATGAGGTAAAATCTCATTGTGGTTTGATTTTCATTTCCTTAATGATTAGTGATGTTAAGCAGTGTTTTCACGTATCTGTTGGCCTTTTATGTCTCCCTTAGAAAAATACCTATTGAGGTCCTCTGCCCATTTTAAAATTGGATTATTTGTGCTCTTTGCTTTTGAGTTGCATGAGTTCCTTGTATGTTTTAGATATTAACCTCTTATTGGATATATGACTTACAAGTATTTTCACCCATTTCATAGGCTGCCTTTTTTGTTGACAGTTTTTGTGAAGAAACTTTTTTTGTCTCAATTGTTTACTTTTGTTTTTGTTGCCTTTCGATTTTGAATCCCCCAAAAAATCATCACAAAGACCAATGTCAAGGAGCTTACCGCTGTATTTCTTCTAGGAATTTTATGGTTTCAGGTCATGTTCAAGCCTTTCATTCATATTGAGTTGACTTTTATTAATGGTGTAAAATGGGGGTTCAGTTTCACTCTTTTTCATGTGGATATCCAGTTTTCCCAGCATCCATTTAAGACACTATCTTTTTCCCATTGTATATTCTTGGCACATTTGTCATAAACTAATTGACAGAATACATGCACTTATTTCTGGGCTCTCTATTTTGTTTTCCTGATCCATGTGTCTGTTTTTAGACAATACTACAATGTGGTATTGTCTAATTCTATGACTAAGAATTAGAAATAATAGACTTAGAAATCAGGTAACAGAATTAGAGATATAAATCTATTTCTATAGAATTAGAAATTAGGTAATAGAAATTAGGAAGTGTAATACCTCCTGATCTTTTTCAAGACTGCCCAGGATCTTTTGTGGTCCCATACAAAATTTAGCATTGATTGTCCTATTTCAACAAAAAATAGCATCGGAATTTTGATAAGGACTGCATTGAATCTGTAGATTGCTTTGGGTTATATGAACATTTTAACAATACTAATATTTCTAATCAATGAACATGGAATAGCTTCCCATTTATCTGTGTCTTCTTTAAATTCTTTCATCAGTGTTATAGTTTTCAATGCATACATCTTTTACCTCCTTGGTTACATGTATTTTTAAGAATTTTATTATTTCTGGTGCTATTGTAAATGAACTTTTTTTCTTACAACAATTTATTATTCCTCTCTCCTAATTCATTATTAGTGCATAGAAACAATTGATTTTTGTGTACTAATTTTTGTATCCTGCAACTTTACAAATTTGTTGATAGTTCTAACAGGTTTTTTTTTTCTTTTTGGATGGAGTATAGGGCTTCTATAAGAGCAAGTCATCTGCAAACACAGTTTTTTACTGCTTCCATTCAAATTTGATGTCTTTGATTTTTTTTTTCTTACCTAATTGCTTTGACTAGGATTTTAAGTATTTAATCACCATATGTTCATCCTGATCTCATTAACTGATACTTAATAGCTCTGGATTTCCCTTCCAGTTTGATGCTGAAGCAGAGAATGGAATGATTCTTGCATGAGCTTTAGACATATCTACTGGCATTTTCTATCACCTTCTGATATTTCTACTTTTGGATAATTGTGGTGAATATTCTATTCTATTTTTCAGTTAGATCAACAATTACATTTTATTTTATTTCTTTTATAACATTGATAGTTATAAAGCAGGAATCAGCAAACATTTCCTGTAAAGGGCTGCTGCTGCTGCTGCTAAGTCACTTCAGTCATGTCCAACTCTGTGCGACCCCATAGACAGCAGCCCACTAGGCTCCTCTGTTCCTGGGATTCTCCAGGCAAGAATACTGCAGTGGGTTGCCACCTGTAATGGGCTAGATAATAAATATTTAAGGTTCTGCAAGGCTGTATGGTCTCTCTCATAACTACTCATATCTTAATAGTTTTAGTGCAAAGTCAGTCACAGACAATACTAAAAAAAAAAAATGAGTGTGGATATTCCAATAAACTTTGTTTACAATTTAGACTAATCCTATAGTTTGCTGATCCCTGTAATAGAATGCTACTTAAAAACCAAGAAAATAAAGAAACTACATAATCACACTATCCTAACACAATATTATTAATAGTTTTGCATCTATTTTTATTTTTTTCCTATATTCATACATTTCTGATGAATTTACTGATTTAAATGTAGTATAATCTAATTAGTCTATAACTTAAGTCATGACTTAAGTATACAAAAATGAATAAAGGGATCTCTGACTCAAATATTGAGTACTTATGCTAAGTTCTTAACAAGTATTTATTTACTCAGCTAAATTTCCACAAAAGCCCTATAAGATATTGTTCCTATCTTTTAAATAAGACTAAAGCTCAGGAAATATTAGAAACTAAACCCAAGTGAAACAATAATGTCACGGACTGGATTTCACTAATCACTCGTGACTCTTAAAATTACATAAATAAAATTAGAAATAAGACTCTTGCTTAATGTATTTAGAAGAGGAAACAGCATAAAAGAAACCTAAGTAGTTTTTTATTATGTCATCTGTGAATATCTAAAATATTCTTATGGATCAAAATAGTCAAAGACATCTAATGTTCCAAGACTTTAAGAAAATAACTGGAAAAGTTCTCTCCATTGGATACATTTGTATGTTAGAAACCTACCTGAAATATCAGGAAAAACTATAGCATTAAGGTCAAATGAAAAACTTTCACCACAAATAATGCACAGAATGTAGATTCTATTGAAAAATGGACACATCTTAGCAGGGACACTTCTGTAAGTTTATTAATATTCCACATTGCTAATTGTTCAAATTGATAGAAAATATTATATCTTGTCAAAGAATGGTTTTGAAAAGATTTGTATATCTTCAGAATGTTTACCATCTGCTTTTGTAATCATCTTTGGTTTCTTGGAAACAATAAAAATTTGTCTATCTAGCTATTTAATTTCATTTCTCTTTGGTCATCAGTTAATCCAACATGATGGACTGACAGCATATGAGCACTGGAAATAGCATCTTATAGAAAGTATAATATTAAATAAGACAGAAAAGGAAAGAGACAGATTGTAAGTGGTGGTTAAATCAGCTGAAAATAGCACTCAGTCTTTGAAAATTGTCTAAATAATCTGAATTTATATATTATTGAATTTTGTCATTCTATTATTAAAGTAATCAAATTTCTTAATGCTTGGAAAGCAAATAATTCTAGAAGAATACTAAAGAACTATCAAAGGGGATTTGTAGGTGGTAAACTACTTTTGGTATATTATCAGAATGTATAAATTATCATGAGATTTAAAGTCCTCATTCTGCAATTTTCCTGCTTCCATAAAAGAATTTTAAAAATCTTTCATTATCAATTCATGACTTTAAACTACTGTAGCATTTATGACATCTATAAGCTAGAGTAAACACAGAAATACAACAGAATGATTTATTTTTCAGTCATTTAACAAGTCATAAATAACATTTCTTAGTTATCTTAAGTCCATTATTTAAAAATCATTATATCAATATAAATATTTAAATATACTAATGTGCAAATAATATCATTAATATTGAAATTTACTAATGAGCAAGGTTAATGTTAGGATTTCCATTGAAATCTATGCTCACAGAAAAGTGAAAAGGCCTTTTTAAGAAGCATTTTATGGTATAGTTATTTTTTTCCCCAGTACTTTGATTTTTGTATTGTTATTTTTTCATAGCTCATCAGTTTACCTCCGGGATATTATCTTTTCTACTCTTTCTCCAGCATATTTTACTTGACTTTAATTATAACCAAATCTACCTCGTTGCAAGTCACTACTCAGATATTTCTTCACTTCCTTATCTCCAACCTGTTTTGTTTCTTCTACTTAAACTGACATCTTAGGGTCTCTGAGCTGAATCATTGCAAATTAGACCAAAATCAATGAAGGGATAAAAAAAAAATTCCACTTTCTAGATTATTATCTATTTATTATTAAGAAGTCTTGAGTTGACCAATAGTTCAGACCAAATTCATACACACTCATTAGGCTCAGGTTAATTTTCTGTGTACAATTCTATATTTTATACAACTTATGGCTACTGTGTCTTGTTCCTTTTATTTGCAGGCATAATCAAGAAAAAACAGAGTAGAAAAAAACACAGTTCACAGATGTTCACTTGAATAGACTTCTTTGGATTATGTGTGATATTGTTAAACCTCATTACTATTGCTTGAAGTGTGGTATTTGAAGGCAATACAAAGGAAGAGAGGGTAGTGCAGACTCTGGATTTTCTAAAGAAATGGAAAAACACAGGTTGCATGTATAATTGAGTTTCACAACTCTCATCAGAGTCACTACCTTTAATTCATCCAGTAAATTGTGACCATGTTTTAATAATTAACAAAACTGAATATATATACATAAATATATTTGTGCATATATATTTGTCAGTTCATTGCCAGTTACTTAGCTATGAACAACTGATGAAATGAGTGCAAGAGAAAAAATTAAAAGTATGAAACGTGAAGATCCATTGTTTTTCAAGTAATAGTAAATTACATATTGTTAACTTATATGCAGAGTACATCATGAGAAATGCTGGGCTGGAGGAAGCACAAGCTGGAATCAAGATTGCTGGGAGAAATATCAATAACCTCAGATATGCAGATGACACCATCCTCATGGCAGAAAGTGAAGAGGAACTAAAAAGCCTGTTGATAAAAGTGAAAGAGGCNAGTTGGTGATGGACAGGGAGGCCTGGCTTGCTGTGATTCATGGGGTCGCAAAGAGTCAGACACGACTGAGTGACTGAACTGAACTGAACTGATCAGAGGCAATGAAGTCATGATAGAGTTCACCTGTTCACAAGAGATAAAAAAGGAAAAGGGCCAAGCCATGTATTATAGGACTTGCATGACTGAAAGACACATTTCTCCCCTACTTTAGCTTGGTAAAATATTTTCAAGTGAAGATACCACTCAGGACAAAGACTATATCAAAAGGTTACCAAAGCAAGGAAAAGACTAAACCAACAGTATGGTCTTAGTATCTTTTCTTAGACTCTCTTACGTGCTTCAGTTAAACAGCAATAAATTCTTTCAGTTTGTAACAAATTTGGGAGTGGGTGTAGAGAAGAGATCAATGGTGTGATCACTCAATTTCTAATAATCTCAATTTTTTTTCTAGAATTCAGTAAATTTAGAGCCTCATAAAGGACTAAGAGTACTATTACTTGCACTAGCTGAAATCAACTAATTTGAAAAATATTTGTCAAACGATTATATTATAAAATGTGCTACCAGCTTGAACAGATAATAAGTGACTGTTGGAAATGTCAAATGACCAAGGGATTAAAATAACTCCAGTATATATAACTTGTCTTTGTCACGTACCAGATATAATACTATGAAAAATACAAATACATATAATAAATGTCATGAAAGTGTTGTAACCCTATGAGCAAGTGACATTCATGCTGGTTTTTAGTTTGCTTATTTGTAAAAAGCCAGAGGAATAAGCGTTCTCTGAAGTCCCTTTCAGCTCATGTTTTGATTCTATGATACTACAAGTCAAAGTTCTATTTTATAGACTTTCTTAACACATAAACTACAAATTTCTTTCTTTCTCTGGGAAAAAAAATCTACTGCTATTAAAATATAAACAATGAACAGATAGACATTATTTGAGCAAGTTTTCCAAGATTCTAAAAACTATGGGCTAAATGAGAAAAGTTCTTTTGAAAGAATCATCTGAAGAAATTCCATTACATACACAGACACAGTTGTATGTCTAATTAAACACAGAGACTACTAGAGGCAAAGTATTAGTTCCTTAAGTGTGCTTAGAATTTTATTCAATTCCCAAATCACAGTTGAGTTCCTATAAAAGTTATTGTACAAGATCCTAAGAGGAACTGGTAGATGTCCAAATACTTTTTCATTTATCAAGATAAAATACCGAAGCATATTTTCACATTCTTTAATACATTCCCATAAAAGTGGGACAATTTGGTTCAATGATGCCAGCAAAGTTCTCGATTTGCTGAAAACAGCAAATCATGAAAACAGCACCTTGTATGTTACATATTTAAAATGTTTTAAAGAATGATGTGATATTTCAATTCACACACTATGTATTTTGGTTCCCATATTTGCCAAATTTTAGGCCCTTAAATTAAAAATAAATATATAAACTGTACAACCACCAATCTGGAATGTCAGTCATAAATTGGTAGATAAAATTTCAACAGATTTTAAATTGCCACTAAAGATATTGTTAATAATGTATGAGTGGAAACAGTGTCAGACTTTATTTTGAAGGGCTCCAAAATCACTGCAGATGGTGAATGCATCCTAGAAATTAAAAGACGCTTACTCTTTGGAAGAAAAGTTATGACCAACCTAGATAGCATATTCAAAAGCAGAGACATTACTTTGCCAACAAAGGTCCGCTTGGTCAAGGCTATGGTTTTTCAGTGGTCATGTATGGATGTGAGAGTTGGACTGTGAAGAAAGCTGAGCACCGAAGAATTGATGCTTTTGAACTGTGGTGCTGGAGAAGACTCTTGTGAGTCCTTTGGACTGCAAGGAGATCCAACCAGTCCATCCTAAAGGAGACCAGTCCTGGGTGTTCATTGGAAGGACTGATGCTGAGGTTGAAACTCCAATACTTTAGCCACCTCATGCGAAGAGCTGACTCACTGGAAAAGACCCTGATGCTGGGAGGGAGTGGCAGCAGGAGGAGAAGTGGATGATAGAGGATAAGATGGCTGGATGGCATCACTGACTCCATGCACATGAGTTTGGGTGAGCTCTGGGAGTCGGTGATGGACAGGGAGGCCTGGCATGCTGCGATTCATGGAGTCGAAAAGAGTCAAACATGACTGAGCAACTAAACTGAACTGAACTGACTATTTACAAACATGCCAAAAGATAGTCCTCTTGTCAAACTTAGATATAAATTTTATGACACTGACATCGTCGGGATGTTAAGTGCAGTCATTTCTTATAAAAGATCAAAAAAATCTAGCTGAAATGGGAGGCAGAGCTGAAAGCGATCTTTCTCATAACATTTTATGACACTGTCAAGATTCGCCACGAAGATTCTCTCTAAGGAAGCCTCTCTGTGAAGCAATTCGTGATTTCAAGCCTTTGTATTTAAAATCAGATGTTATTGTTATCTGATATTCCCTGAACACTGATAAGGTGGTGCTGATTGGAATAAAAAAGAACCCAAAGTTAAATATAACTTAGATGAGAGACTCTGAAGCTACTGAAAAGAAAGAAATTGGTTCAATCCTACTTGTCACTTTTAGAAGGTCACCAGAAAGAAGCATCATCCCAAAAGCAGAGAAAAGAAAAACTCCTTTCTCTTCTTCCTTTCCTTACTGTACTAGTCAAGACTGTGAATACCATAAAAATACACAAACCAAAGCAGACCTCTGAGAAGTGATGAAACACCCATACTATACCAAATTGTAAAGAATGAAATTCGGGAAACATTTCGCCTTTGCACACTGCATTCTTCTTCCTCCCCATTAGCTTTCTCCTAAGCACCTGTAGGCTCCCTTCTTTCAGGTTTGGCTGCCAACTGGACAAGGAAGATATCAATGAACGCAAGCATTTTTTTTTTTTTTGGGCTGTACTGAGTCTTGATTGCTGCCTGGAGTATTTTCTAGTTGAGGTGAGTGAGGACTACTCTCTAGTTGTGGCGTTCAGGATTTTCATTGCAGTGGCTTCTCCTGTTGCAGAACAGACTCTAGGGTGCTCGGGCTTCAGTAGTTGTGGCTCCTGGACTCCAGAACACAGGCTCTATACTGTGGGTCAACAACCCAGTTGTGCAGCATGGGGGGATCTTCCCAGATCAGAGATCAGACCCGTGTCTCTTGCACTGGCAGGCAACTTCTTCACCGAGTCACCAGGGAAGCCATCAAGCATCATCTTGATCCTAATTTAATTTCTCTACCTTTAGATTGTTTTATTAGTTTAATTTTGTTTCCACCTGGCCCTTTCACCTTACAGCCTAGCATCAACCCATTCTCCCAGACCAGAGATTCTCCTGCCTGATCAGGGACCATTCTGTTCCTGGTTCATTCTTTGCTGCAGCTTGGATGAAGAGCTCTCACTTCCTTGCCCTAAGGCCTCCTTTATAGTCCTTCTTGCTCCACAAGAACTCGATGCTTTTTCTGATTTTCTGTTGGCCAATCCCACACATCCCAGCCTGATGGAACCTAAGGAAAGTAGGTGAGATAGGAGCCAGAGTCTGCCATGCTTTCTGCCCTGTTCACAAGAGTGCCAACATTCCAAACCTGGAAACTACAGGAAGAGGATTCCTATCTTTGACTGCCATGAGAAACCATCGAAAACAAACTTGAACTTCCAGTTGGGTGAAAATGACATCCTTCTTGTTTTCTCCTGGGATTCATTTACTTATCATTGTTAATGAAGTCTCTCATTTTTTCAAAAAATTTTTTGATGTGGACCATTTTTAAAAAGGTCTTTATTGAATTTCTTACAATCTTGCTTCTGTTTCTTATGTTTTGGCTTTTTGGCCACAAAGCATGCGGGATATTAGCTCTCTGACCAGGGATTGAAACTGTACTGTAGGTATCCCCTGCACTGAAAGGCAAAATCTTAACCACTTGACTGCCAGGAAAGGTGCCATTGAAGTCTCTCTTGTCTATGGGATATGGCTCCAATCATTTTCACACTTTATTTTTATGTCTTGTTTTTCATTTTCTTTAGCCTACAAAACATTTATCTTCTCAAGCCGAAAAATAGCAAGAAACTATACCCTTCTCTAGAGCCTCTTTTTCTCTTGTGCTGTCACTATATTTCTTTCATCTTCACTTCAAAACTTCACACAAGGGCTGCCTTTCTTTGTAACCTCTCTTTCTTACCACCTAATCCTATTTCCTTGCTAAAATCTGTCCTTCTCTTGCAAGTGTCACTGAATACATTTTTCTCCTCAAGATGAGCAATGACTTCCTAATCTCCAAAGCCACTGAGCACTATCTCATTAAAACTGTATAAAATATTTAGCTATGATTTCATTGGATCTTGTCTTTGAGACTGGTTTCTATTGCACTATATCCCTAGACCCTCTCCTCCATGACTACTTTTCCTCTTCAGGTCCAACCTAAGTTCTCATAAACATTATCTTGTTGATTTTCTTCTCTCTTTATAGATGCTTCATAGTATTTTCTACCTTTACAAATTCAGCTAACATTTTTATCCTTGATGTGTTCCAATTCTCCATGCTGTTGTTGTTCAGTGACTAAGTCCTGTCCAACTCTGTGTGACACCATAGACTGTAGCATGCCATAGACCACAGCACACTGTGCCTCCTTGTCCTCCACTATCTACCGGAGTTTGTTCAAGTTCATGCCCATTGAGTCTGTGATGCTGTCCAACAGTCTCATCCTCTGTTGCCTTTCTCTCCTTTTGCCTTCATTCTTTCCCAGAATCCCCTGTGTCAATCCTTTTCCTAAGTGTTTATAGTTCTTCATTTCTTACTGCTTACTGTATGTGTGCTCAGTTGTTTCAGTAATGTCTGAATCTTTGCAATCCCATGGACTATAGCCTGCCAGGCTCCTCTGTCCATGGGATTCTCCAAGTAAGATTTCTGGAGTGGGTTGCCATGCCTTCCTACAGGAGATCTTCTAGACCCAGGGATCGAACCCTCAGCTCTTAAGTCTCCTGAATTGGCAGGTGAGTTCTTTACCCCGGGGCTTCCCTGATGGCTCAGTTGGTAAAGAATTCTCCTGCAATGCAGGAAACCCAATTCAATTCCAGGGTTGGGAAGATCTGCTGGTGAAGGGAAAGGCTACCCACTCCAGTTTTCTGGCCTGGAGAACTCCATGGACCGTACGGTCGGTCCATGGGGTCGCAAAGAGTCGGACACGACTGAGCAACTTTCACTTTCTTTACCACTAGCGCCACATGGGAAGCCCTCCTGCTTCCTGGAGATTTTCAAAAGATGCCCTACTGAAATGTTAACTGCCCCAAGTTCTTTAACCTTAATAAGAGCTGGTCTCTAGGCTGAAAGATCCTGAGTCCTTTCTTTCCCTTTCTTTCATGCCTCTTTTTTCTTTAATAGCTCTTGAATGTGTCTTTTTTTTCCATTTCTCTTTTTGAACACCTTGGTTCACAACTTTTTTCCTTCACACACTCCCATAAGGAACTCTCTCAACTTAATTTCCCATCCTTGCCTCCCACACCTCTCCATTCATCCAGCTTCTTTTTAGAATTAATCTCTCCAAAGGACTCTTCATACACAATATCAAGTATACTTCAATAAAAATAATTTAAAGAAAATTAATAAAATAGTAGTGAATGAAAAAAAAATACTTTTCAGACTGGGTTACTCTATCACTCAAAAATTTCAATGGAATCCCACAGCATGAATCCAAGGCATTACAAAAGTTGACTACATTGAATTTGTCTTGCTCATTTTTACCATTCTGTTTAAATTGCAAAATACTGTATCAGAAAAGTAGGAATTACATGTAAATGATCAGGTAGACTTGAGAAATTCTTTACTAAATGATGTATTTATTTCACAATTTCTGGAAGTCTGTTTATTAACATACTCACTATGCTAATAGGCATTTCAGTTTGTTTAATTGTAGAATGAAGAACTCCCAGACTTTCTTACAGGAAGCTTTTTTCCAAGAAATCCACTTTCTCTACCTTTACCCAACCCTCCCACATTGTCACATGATGAAATCACACACATCCCTCCACACAAATAAACAGTGCCTTGTAAAATAAAATAAAATTGTTTCTAAGAAACAAAAATCAGCTTAAATTCTCAAATAAAGCTATTTGATTATAGCAGACTATATTTTGATTTTGAAATTACTCATGTCTTTCTCCTACTGGGGACTATAAGTATCTTGAGGCCATGAACCATGAATAAGTTATATTCTCTATTAATGCCTATACCAGAAACTTCAGCCGAGTATTGCAGGATATGCAAAATTTCACACTATTTTAAAAATATTTCACTTTTTCTATCTCTCAAGATAGAGAAATCCACATACAATCAATTATATAAACTAGCCCTTAAAAATAACATAATAACTCTAACATGTAGTTTGTTACTCATGCAATCCTAAAATAGACATTGGTGCTAGAGTCATTATCCAGAGATAATGATAAAGCTTAGATCTATTCAATGGATTTAGATTAAAAGGTTGAATATATTTCAATAAATAGGGTGCAAGATTCACAAAAGACTAAATAAAATCAGATAAAAGAAATTCGGTCTCACCAAAAGCTAAAGGCCAGCTGAGTTCTTGTCAAACATTTTGGAATTTCTACGATTAATTTTACCCAGTTCAGTTGAGTTTAAACAGACAAAATTTATCACCACCGACCACAGGAATGAAGCTGTGTTTATGGACTCCTGGGGTCTCATGGTTCTACGCAGGCCCTTCTAAGTGATGGAAGTAATTAGATCTTTCATTCTAACCCTATTCTGAGAGGAGTTGGGACTGACTAAGCCATGTTCTTCAAGGACCTAAGAAGAAAATAACCTGACTGTCATTGATTCCAGTTATTCTCATAGCTGAGTAACAGAGTGATCCGCATTCACATCTAAGAGATTATGAAATGCTGTAGATTGAATCACTATTTGAAATATTATGTTCAGTCACACTTGACCTTAAAAAGGGGCTTGCAAAATGAGAACTACTCTTCATCCTTTTTCAGTCTTCACCATGATTATACCTTGTTCTCATTTGTATGCTCCTCCTGGTGAATAGGGAGATTATTAGAGTAAATAATCCAGTTAGGAAACAATGTTGTCAACAATTTTTCTACAATTTTTGAAGCAGTTCTATTTTTTAAAATTGCTTGTGATGAGCCATGAAAGCTTCTAGATTCAGAGGAGAACAGTATATTTATTTATGCAGAGAGTTTGTTCTGATACAGGTAAAACTGAGGTTCCAAACTATTCTTATAGAGCTAGTGAACGGAAGATGATTCTAGGAATCTATTTGCACGAATTGACAGCTCCGTTTTCTTTTGTTTCTTGTGCCATGTGGCTATGGGCAGAGAGCAGAATATATAGATACCCAGAAGAGAGTAAAACAATAAACAAGATGGATGGCATGGTGTCCATACTGTCCAGCCTGCAGGTTCCAGTGGACAGAGTTTCAAGATAGAAGCTAAAGTAACTGTTTTCCTGAGAGCCTGAAGCTTTGTACACAGCAAAAGTTTGAGATTCTGATGAGAAAATTTGGTGAAGATATGGACAAGGGGCATTTTTGCTATTATAGCCTATACCTAAGCTTTGTGTCCAGCAGAATCATTACTTTGGAAGCATCAAGAGACAAGATCCTTTATATAGGCAATGTTTCCACTGAGGGTATTAGCAATGGTGAGAAGCAGTTGTGGAAAAACTCATTTGATCTCTCTTTGATCTCATGTGATTCCCAGAAATAGTTGGCTGTAGACTTGTTGGAGAATTTGAGGTCCTTGTGAAGTCAAGTGAAGGGTAAAGAGTCAGAAAAACTGAGTTTATTAATAGCAACTTAACTCCATATTCAGTAAACATTCAACAAATATCAATTGAAAGCCTACTATGTACCGAGAACAGTGGCTACTGCTGCTGCTGCTGCTGCTAAATTGCTTCAGTTGCGTCCAACTCTGTGCGACCTCGACGGCAGCCCACCAGGCTCCTCTGTCCCTGGGATTCTTCAGGCAAGAACACTGGAGTGGGTTGCCATTTCCTTCTTCAGTGCGTGAAAATGAAAAGTGGGAATGAAGTTGTTCAGTCATGTCCGACTCGTAGCAACTCCATGGACTGTAGCCTACAAGGCTCCTCCATCCATGGGATTTTCTAGGCAAGAGTACTGGAATGGCTTGCCATTGCCTTCTCCAAGAACAGTGGCTACAGTGCGGAACAAAACAAATTTCAACCTACGGATGTATATTTTAGTGGAGGAGAGAGGCAAAAAGAAAGTTACAAATATAAACAAGATAATTACAGATCAATGCCCTATATAACAAAATTAAATAGGGTATTATGATAAAGAATCTTTATTCAGGGGTGGGGTAAACAAAAATGTAGTCAATAAAAGTAAAATGAGAAGGAATTTTTGTTTTATTTGCTTCTGAAGAGTAGGGCTTCCTTGGTGGCTCAGCAGTTAAGAATCCACCTTCCAATATAGGAGACAGGAGTTTGATCCCTGGGTCAGGAAGACCCCTTGGAGAAGGAAATGGTAACCCACTCCAATATAATGCCTATAAAACTCAAGGNAAAGCTTTGGTTCAAATAGCTGACTAGATCCAAAAGAAAGAAAGTGAAGTTACTCAGTCATGTCTGCCTCTTTGCGAACTGTAGCCTGCCAGGCTCCTCCATCCATGGGATTTTCCAGGCAAGAGTACTGGAGTGGATTGCCATTTCCTTCTCCAGACTAGATCCTAAATTACTTTTGAATTAAAGCCCTAGAACTATTGTAAACTAATCCCATAAAACCATATTAGTACAGAGATGCTACAGCCTTCCATCTAGGTAAGAATATAAGTAAGGCTTTTTGATTTTTATACAATAATGTCATTTTTGCAACCCACACAATTAGAACACAAAGCAGATCTATTTTGTTACAATACGGAAATGCCAGCCTCTTTAGTCTCAATTATGGACTATAAAGAAAGCTGAGTGCCAAAGAATTGATGCTTTCGGACTGTGGTATTGCAGAAGCCTCTTGAGAGTCCCTTGGACTGCAAGGAGATACAACTAGTCAATCCTAAAGGAAATCAGTCCTGAATAATCATTGGAAAGACTGATGCTGAAGTTGAAACTCCAATACTTCGGCCACCTGATGCAAAGAACTGACTTATTTGAAGACCTTGATGCTGGGAAAGACTGAAGGCAGGAGGAGAAGGAGACGACAGAGGATTAGATAGCTGGATGGCAATATTGACTCAATGGACATGAGTTTGAATAAGCTCCTAGAGTCGGTGATGGACAGGGAATCCTGGTGTGCTGCAGTCCATGGGGTCGCAAAGAATCAGACACAACTGAGTGACTGAACTGAACTGAACAACTTTAGTAAAAAGTGAGCCCCTAGATCAAGTTATTTCTGTAACTTTGCATTGGATATAATGGTGATGAAAAATAAAATCTCAAAGAGGAAACCAAATTAAATAACTAACTAAAAGAGTAATAACAGTAACAGCGACAATAAACATTTTCATTGTCAGAAGCACAGTGTGGTGAAACAGTGAGGCTGCTGGAATCTGGAGCCAGAATCACTCACTGAAGCAGAAGTTCATCTTCTGCACAAAAGGGCCTCGAAGGGCTCCAAGCAAAGTGGAAGACATGACAGCCTGGCTTGGGGACTTTCCAATGGTTAAGAATCCACCTTCCAATGCAGGGGGTGTAGGTTCGAGGCCTCTTTGGGGAACTAAGATCCCACATGCTGCAGGGCAGGTCAGTTCATGAGTGTAGCAACTACTGAGCTTGCATGCTCTAGAGCCCACACACAAGTAGAGAAGCCCACACACTGCAAGGAAGACCCAGAGCAATTAAAATAAAACTCTGACTCATTGATGCAAGTCAGGTGCTGGTCTGGGCTGTCTTCTGTACCCTCTTTAATCCCTTCTAATGGAGGAAGAAAAGATAAACCTGTTGCATATCACCACTTGAGACTTTTTTTTTTTAAACATTGGAGCCAAAGGGACACGGGCAGAACTTTGCAAAAATAAATCAAAGGAAGCTACTCCATGGCTTACATCTTAGGTATCTATAGCTTCCAAACAAGCACACAATGTGGAGCAATAGTTACTCGTCCACACTTAAAAAACTGCTTGTTGAAGCTATACATATCTTACAATCATCAACTCTTTTAGATGTGCATGTTTGTGCATAAGAGGACATGTAAATCAATGTTTATTTATAGTAGCATGGAAAAAAGTTTAAAAATTAGAAAGAATTTAAATGTCTATCAATAGGAGAATGATAAAGTATGTATATTCACAGAATGGACTATACAGATTTAAACTGGATGAGCTCAACTTATACATGTGAACCACCTCAAATAAACAAAGCATGTAGTAAAAGGACTAATTCAGTACATCAGTAATATGAGGTCTGATAACTAATAAAAAGCTCATAAAATATTATATATGAAACATTTATAGACAATAATAATATAAAACCATGAATTAAAATGATAAATCTCAAGTTTAAGATTTTTTTTTAATGTGGACTGTTTTTAAAGGCTTAATTGAATTTGTTATAATACTGCTTCTGTTTTATGTTTTGGTCTTTTGGCCACAAGGCATGCAGGATCTTAGCTCCCTGACCAGGGATGGAACCCACACCCACAGCATTGGAAGTTGAAGTCTTCACCACTGGAACACCAGGGAAGTCCCAGAAAGGCTTTTATTACAGGGCACGGGGAAGGAGAGAAGGGGAGCAATAAAAGAAAAAAAGCATAGGTCTCCATCTATGAAGTGCATCTATGAAACAGTGGTACTTGAGCTAAGACAAAATTGAATTATTCAATGAGGAACTATTTTATGTACATGTGCTTGGCACTATTACAGGCACGATGAATAAGTGATAAACAAAACAGATGGGAACTGCTGCTCTCATGGTTTTTTACTTTCCAGTAGAAAAACAGGTGAAGGAAAAGAAGAAACAGTAAGTAAAATGAAAGGCATTTCTCATGATGATAACCTTTATGGAGTAAAATGAAACCCAAAAGGAAGTAATGAAAAACTAGGGGTAGGAAGTTGCAATTTTAAATCTGTTCGTCAGAGAACACCTCACAGGGCTAACCTCATTGAGCAAGTGACTTTTAAACAAATAATCAAAATTAAGTGTCAGTATACAATATAAAATGGAATGAAGGAAGAGATCCTGGAAGAGAGAAGAACACATGCAAAGGCCCTGAGGCTGCAGTGGGCACTGCAATTTCAAATGAGAGAGAGGTAGAGGCACACGTAGACAATGAAAAGTTATATTACAAAGAACAGTTACGATCTTCAAGTTATTTTAACAGAAGTACCTGGATGGGTAAGAGACACACAAATGCATTATATACGGATTTTGGTCTCTACTATACAGATTCAAGGGGCTTCCCAGGTGGCACTAGGGTAAAGAACCCACCTGCCAATGCAGGAGACATAAGAGATGAGGATTCAATCCCTGGTTTGGAAGATTCCCTGCAGTAGGTCATGGCAACCCACTCCAATATTCTTGCCTGGAGAATCCCATGGACAGAGAAACCTGGAGGGTTATGGTATATAGGGTTGCAAAGAGTCAGATACGACTGAAGTGACTTAGCACACACGGATACAGTCAAGCCTCCAAGACCTTCTAAGCAGGCCATATCTCACTGAGAACAAGTCATAAAAGAAGGAAGGAAGACTGAGGCGGCAAAAGATAAAAAGTGGAAATTATAGTTTTCTTAGAAAATTTCCAGTCAACTCTTTTAACTGAAAAAAAAGTGACAAGAAGAAAGAGGCACTTTGCTTTAAAAAAAAAATCAAATGCATCTCCATATATTTTCCCCTTTACATTCCACCACTGACAATTAATTTGATATATCAACTCAGCCAAGCTATAGGGCACCCAGCTGTTTGGTCAAAAACTAGTTGAGATATTGTTGTGAGAGTATTTTGTAGATGTAATTAACATTTACAATCAATTGACTTCCAGTGAAGAAAATGACCTCATTATGGGTGGGCCTCATTTGATCTGTTGAGGGCCATACAAGCAAAAACTGAGATTTCCTGAAGAAAGGAATCTGCCTCAAGATTGTAACATGAAAATCCTGCCTGTTTCTAGCTTGCTGGTTGGCCCTATGAACTTTGGACTCAAGACTACAACATCAACTCTTACATGGATTGCCAGTCTACCCTACAGATTTCAGAATTGCCAGCCCCCATGATCATATGAGCCAAGTCTTTGAAGTGAATCTCTTGGGATTGTCTCTCTGGAGAAAGCTGAAAATCTGGGAGTACCATGAAATGGAATATTACTATAAAAAAGACCTAAACATTTGGAAGTAGCTTTGGAATGGGTGGGCTTCCCTGGTGGCTCAGATGGTAAAGATTCAGCCTGTAATGCAGGAGACTTGGGTTTGAGACCTGGATTGGGAAGATCCCTTGGAGAAGGGAATGGCAACCCACTCCAGTATTCTTGCCTGGAGAATCTTATGGGCAGAGGAGTCTGGCAGGACATAGCCCATGGGGTCACAAAGAGTTGGACACAACTGGGTAACTTTCACTTTTCCCACTTTTGGAATTGGGTAATGGATAGAGGCTAGAATAATTCTGAGGATCTTGACTGTAAAAGTTTAGATTGTCTTGACTATAATATTACTGGAAATATGAATGTTGAAGATGTCTTTGCCGAGGTTTCAGATAGAAATAAAAAATGTTACTGATCACCAAAGGAAAGATGATCCTTGTGGCAGAGAACCTGACTGAATTGTATTCTTCTTTTGGGTGGAAAGTAAAAATTTTAGGTAATGAAACTGGACATAGAGCTGGAGTTGTTACTTCCAAGCAACTAGGAGGCAAGGTCTGGCCACTCCCTGTCTTGGATAGTAAAATGGGATTAGACAAAAGTTGAAGCAGAAATTGTTAAGCAAGAAGGAACTGGAACTTATGATTGGAAAAATCCTCCACCTATCCAGATACTGTGCTCTGGAAACTGTCCAGAACAACCATTTACCAAAGGGATTAGGTGTTTGACTCATGGATCCAATCAAGCAACTCCTCAGAAGCCAGGGGCTGAGATGCAGGAATCCAGAAAAGATCTGTGGAGAATCTTCTAGTTTGATGGCTTGGACCCCATGAATTGCACAAGTCAGACCATGTTTTTAAAAATTTTTACAACAGCAGAAACATTGTTGAAAGAGATAGGATGAAATCAAGCAAGAATGACTCTGAGGGAAGAACCACAGAGGGCGATGCCTCAGCTAAGGACCAGTTCAGTTCCAGAGGGTGGGCCCCCACCCCTTGTTCTAAGAGGCAGGGCTTAAGGGGAGGGGCCACCACAGCAGGTCTAGAGGACAGAGCATCAGACCACAGAGAACTGTTCTCCAGTCTTAAAACCTAGTGGAATTTGTCCAGCTAAGTTGAAAACCTGCTTTAGAGTTTGGACCAGCAGTCCTTTTTTCCTTCCAATTTTTCCCTTTATAAAGTGGAATGCCTATTCTGTATCTGTCTAACTGTTATATTTTGGAAACAAGAATACTTGTTTTCCAGGCTTCAGAGGTCCACAGAGAGGAATTTTTCCCTGGCTGGACTATATGCCAAGCCTCACCCAAAACTGATTTAGATAAAATTGGCACTTAGAGTTGATACTGCAATGATTGACCTTGAGGATATTGGGATTGGGTGAACATATTTTTTACATGGGAAGGACATGAGTTTGGGGAGTATCAAAATGCAAACTGTTATGGATTAAACAGTATCCCTCAAAAAAGATATGTTTAAGTCCCAATCTTCAAAATTTCAGAACATAACCTTATTTGGAAATAGGGCCAGAGTAGATGTTATTTTTAAGATAAGATCATCCTGAAGTATGTGTGCATGCATGTGTGTGTCTGTGCTAAGATACTTCAGTTTTGTTCGACCCTTTGTGACCCTATGGACCACAGACCACTAGGCTTTTCTGTCCATGGGATTCTCTAAGCAAGAGTACTGGAGTGGGTTGCCATTTCCTACTCTAAAGGATGTTCCTGACCCAGGGATTGAACCCGTGTCTCTTGTGTCTCCTGCATACTGAAGCATAATGAACTTCTAATTCAATAAGACACATGTCCTTATAAGAAGATGGCCACATGAAGACAAACATAAGGAGAACGCCATAGGAACACAGATGCATAAATTGGATATGCTGCCACACCTGCATCTATCAGAAGGTGGGAGAGGAAATAAAGGATCCTTTTCCACAAGATTCCAAGAAAGCCTTGCCAATGCTTTATTTCAGACTTATTTATTTCCAGACTGAGGGAGAATACATTTCTGTATTTCAAGCCACCTAGTTTGAACCGAAGGCTTAGGAAGTGCTCAATAAGGATTTAGAATCTACTTTTATATAAGTTCACATGATTCTCAAACTAAACAAGTGATGGAAGCCCTATGCCTCCTTACGGAAGCCCTAAGCTATAACCCCCATTTATAGCTTACTTCACAGAGGCTCTTACAATTTATGTGATTTGCCCATAATGGGCAAAGCAAGTTAACTATGTTGCAGGGATTTTAAGCAAAGTTTTCCAACACCTACATCCTTTAAGGAATTGAAAGCATCGATGCTCTATTTTCCTCCCTAGATAGATCTTATAAGTCTGTATGCATGTGTGCATGTGTGTCTGTATATACTTGTGTGTTAATATTTATGGGTAACTGTCAAAGGACCTTGGTGGTGACATTTTCAGCAGTTCCTGGATAGATCTGATAATGAACTAAAGGAACAGAGACAAACTTTTTTATGGTAATTTGGTTTGCATACTCTCAGTAGAAAAGTGAGAAGTAGGTAAATATCCAATGGACACAGTAAATTAGACTCTTGTCTACACATTAATAAGTGCAAGCCAAGTTCTGAATATAAACATATTTTATTATTATAAAAGATGAATTGAAAAATGTGCTAAGAGCTCAAACTTTGGTTTTTTGATCATCATAATTAAAAAATCATTTTATCTTTAGACTGTGTGCAAATTGTTTCAAACTTTAAATGAAGGTGCCTCATATATATCTGCATATGCTGATTTTCCTCATATTTAGTATTTCCTTAATTAGTGAAACTTCAGCGATCTGAATATTTAACTTACAAATTATGAACCTGTCAGAATGGCTTTAGTGTGTAACAAAAGGAGAAGTTACAAAACTATTTTCTCTAACCTTGAGAACATAAACATACCTAAGCAAATCCATGTACAGACACAGATTATATAAGTTATAATAAATCGATAACAAAAGTTTCAGCCACACTTGTGGTGAATCTGGAAAATATCACTGCACAACTACACCTTAAGTGCCAGTATTTATTTAGCTCTTCCTCCAAATGGAAATGTATTGAGGACTAAAAATGATTTCCTTTTCAAAAACAACATGAACATTGCCTAAGAAATCATTAACTCTATTTGTCACCCAGTAAATAGAGTTTTTGTTACCAGTCCCAAAACTTTCAATAGCTTTTTTACTTTCCTTTTCTGGATTCAGTTTCTCATATATAAAATGTGATGGTTCTTCAAGGTTTCTACGAGTTCCCAATTTCAATAGCAAAATCATTTATCACTGTCTGACATTTAATTTCAGTTCAAGAGAAATATAAATAGAAAACTGCATAAGTAGCACCACAATTACACTTAGCTTTTGATGTTTACTTGTCTTTATCATGTGAGCCTAAATACAACCAAAAGGTTTTTTTGACCTTGGATATTTGCTGAATAAAGATAACAATGGCCAGACTTTAGAAAGAACAGAAAATACATTCATCTAAGTTACAGCTCCAGTGGCTTAAGAAATGTATCTCTTTATGTTGAGAACTCAGTACAGAATATGATTACACTGTAAATGTATACAGTAGATATTTTTGACAAACCAGACTTCAAACTGTAAAATTAATAGTCAATGTATTTAATTACATATAAATATACAGAAGCATCACACATAATAACTTTATGTCTTTCCATAATATAGTTCCAAACATTTTGGGAATAAATTACCTAAGCCCTATAATAAAACCCAATTCATTTTTACAGTTTTATAGAAAAGTACACATAGATGTTTATAAATGATTTAGAATAAGAAAAATAAGATTACTTTCAATATTGTTATCTAATATCAAGTAAAAATGAAATTTTACTATTTAAAGATTCAGAGTTCCTTCAAAATTCCAATGTTAAATAAAGTTTAAAATTTTCTTAACTAATCACAACTTGGCTGACTATATAATGTACTGTATTAAGTAAGTGTGATTAATACATCTTTCAGTCAAGAGATTTAAGAATGACAATAATTAGTTTCATAAAAACACTTTAAAAATCTATTGACATAACACAAGCATAGAATAATACCTCATTACCCTTAACCCAGTACCACTCAAAGTAAAATCTTTTTCTATTAGCCAACAACTGCAGACTTTTTCACTCTCTTTCATTAAACTTAGAACATGAAATCAGTTGATATTAAAGGAATAAAAAAATGTCTATCATTTAAAGTATAGCTTAACATGGGTACAAGCTGTATACTTTAAAAGTTACCTGAATAGACAGAGAACACGAGTGTGCTACTTCTCAGGGCTCAGAGATGAGAATCGAGACAACTGATCATTAACTTTTAGCTGGAAGCAAACTTGCATACATATCTCAAGAGACTCTCTACTCTGCCCTCCCACTCTTGCTTCTCTCAAATGGGGGAAAAGGTAGCACTGTCTCTACTTGAAGGACTTGCCTTGATATGCACCATTAGTTCATACTTTTTACAGTGTAAAGTTAACTTGGCTTAAATTATACCCTGGGTCAAAGAAGGTAACCAAACTTGGCAATTTAAACTGCTAAATTTAACCTTCTGATTCTCTTACTCTGATGTTGCTACAACCACATTTTCAAGTATATGGACCATTGTGTGATTTAACATCATGAATAGAACATACTGCAAAACTAATATAATATATAAATTAAAATGTCAGTGAATCTTCACCTGGTATACTACTACTCAATCAGTTGTGAACAATAATAAAGAGGCCAGGGCCATGTGTTGAACCCCTTGAGAGGCAGATAGTTTCATCTTGTTGCCTAATCACACACTACATGGCTTACTTGCCCAGCCATTCTATAAATGCCTGCCCTCTGTCACAAAGGGTCCTCCCCTAAGAGTGTAATGGGGTATCTGATGGTGAGTCTTTGTATTTACGAACTTACAATAAGCTTTATAGAAATGAAGATCCATCATTTAGTGGGCGTTTCCCATATTCTAGGTAGGTTATTTTACTGAACAATTGCCATTCATGACCTCATTCTCTGGACCCTATAAGATAGACTATTATGATACATGTTTAAAGCATGAGGACACAGAGGTTCAGATTTGGTTACTTAGGTCAGATAGTTAGTAAATATTGGGTCCTAGATTCCAATTCTGGTTATTCTTGTTATTTGGATGGAAGATCCACATTTTTCTCCACTGAATGGCAGGTCAGCCTTTCTACGGTTAGTAGATGAGAATTTGACTTCTCATATGAAAGATGCCATTATTTAGACTTAGGCAATAAGCAATGACTTGTAAAATACGATCTCCAAAGATGTTAATAGGCTGCATTTCTAAATGTACATATATAATGGTTTCAATAACCAGAAAGTAATATAAATAATCTCTTGACATTTCTTCTGATTTTTTTAACTAAATGATGCAGATGCCTTTACAAAATAAGACATTCGATGTTTTTCAGTCTTCTATTCAAATCTTAAGTTTAAAAATATGAAACAAAATAAAAGCACTGGGAAATTTTGTCTTGTACAATATTAGACATACACTGAAGTTTTAAAACACTAAATGAATTGTAATACGGATTTTGCAATTAATGTAGTATTTACACAAATCAAAAGCAGATGACATCTTTACTGAGAACTCTTCAAATACCTTTGTCAGAACACAGAAAAGTGCTTAGTAGGCAGTAACTGTTCAGTACATTTATTTAGGGTAAAATTACCTGATGTAACATAAGTTATTAATCAATTAATAATAACTTCATTATGTACTCCATAGACATACTTCAAGTAATATTTTTTCAAAATGCATAAGAATGAAATTTCAATAGTTATTTGCTTTATCAATTACTTTTATATAATACCAAATGACAAGACGAAATTCTATGCAAATAAATAATTATTAACTTTATTAAGCAAACATACCATATTAATTATATCAAGAATGCTAAATTTAAAAAGGTCTCACGTGTGATTAACATTTTTACTTAGTATTATTATAAAATGTTCTAAAGTTAAATAAAAAGATAAATACAAAAATATATCTGTTTAATATATAAATATGTTATCAAGAGACTAACTCTATAACATAAGAACTATAAAAATTAGAATTGGCAGAAGTATTAACAATATATTTTGTACTTATTTTGTATGACTCTGCTTATTGTTACAACAACATTAAATCCTTAAAAAATTATTATCTGAGTAATACAGTCAGTCATGTTTATTACATAAACCTTTGAGAAAAGAAAAGCCAAATGCAAAACAGACTTGTTCACCAAAAGCCTAGGGGAGAAAGTGGCTGAAGGTGACTAACCTTTGCCAAGGTTATAAATTCTCAAGAGTAATTCCAAAAATGTGGTAGAGTGAGTTTTTTTTTTTTTAATTTCCAGTTTCCAAAATTCTTCAATAATTCAGGGCCAAGACAGTGAAAGACAGAAAGTAGCCTCAGGGGAAAACCTTGATAAATACCATGTGTGCTATTGGAACAGGTTATTAATTCTGCGTTTGAAACATGACAATGGGTTCTTGGCCATGAATTTGTTTATAACATTATTCCCAAGTTCCATGCAGGATTCACATATTTCCCTTGTGAGATTTTGATGTTTTCTACATTATGACTAAGGAGTAAAAACTGAGCTAATAGGGGAGATGCAAGTTTTTAATCTGCATAAAAAATGTAAGAAATTCTGCAAAGCGGAAAGCTCAGTTATAGATATTTGCGTGAGGAAAAGCAGTGAACTAGTCAAAAGCCTAATCAAATACCTCACAAACACAATGGAAATCTTTTAATGGGTTGCTTTTCCCATTTGGTTGTTGTTTTTTTTCCTATTCTTTTCCTGGAAAGAGTACTATACTCTTAACATTCATTAGGCATAATTGTGATCTCATTATTTTCAGAATTCTAGAATTATAATTATAATTCTAGTTTGAAATCAGCATATAATAGAAGATAACAACCCAAATTTATTCCCTGAGTTAATTATCCCTCAGAGTTATAATGAAAAAGGAAATCTCTTTAACTTTGATAAGCATAGAAGGAAAAAAAGTCCTCAGTTAAATTTTCTTGCATAAGCTAATTCTTCCAAACTTTCAAAATACCACAGGAAAATATAATGGGAGCAAAGGGGTCCTAAACCCAAAATACAGAGGTATTCTGCCATTTCAACAGATTTCCTTTTTAGCTGATGACAGCAGCTCAATAATACTAGAGCAGAACTATTGGAAACATGATTTGAGTATAGGGAATATTTCAGATACTTCCTTCTTTGACTGTTATCCAGTTAATAGATCTTACTGTATTCAGCCGATACAGGAAACACATTCAAAGAGAGAACTGACTCAGAACTTCTAGCTCAGAACTTCTGACTCCTCTTAGCTCCCCACCATCACCCTCAGCATGCATGTAGTTACATAGCTTTCTAGTACATGTAGCAGCCTCTGCCAGAGACTCAGCTCAAAGCCGGAGTCAGCAGTCCTGTCTCCCCTTCTCTACAATCACATCAAATTACCAGTTCTGGTAGATTCTACTCCCACAGGGACTCAAATACATCCCCTTCCCTTCTTTCCCATAGGCACAATTTTATTTCAATAAAGTTGATAGCCTTCCAGTTGTTATACCAGCATCCACTTTCTCTATTTGAGTAAAGCCTCAGTACCTCAGTATCTTTGCCTAAACTGGTCAGTTAATAGAAGCTCAGACCATGGCATACTGATCCATAACTCCTCACTGCTGCTTGCCTATCATCATACCCCATAGCCATCTGTGGACACACAGACACACACAAACAAGTATACCTTGGGATATGTCACAAGATGGGCTTTCCCAGGTGGCACTAGTGGTAAAGAACCCACCTGCCAATGCAGGAACCTAAAGAGATGTGGATTTGATCCCTACATCTGGAAGATCCCTTGGAGGAGGGCATGGCAACCCACTCCAGTACTTTTACCTGGAGAATTCCATGGATATAGGAGCCTAGCACGCTACAGTCCATAGGGTCACAAAGAGATGGACACAGCTGAAGTGATTTAGTGCATGTTATAATACTATCATTTGTACTTTCCATGTACTACTATAATCAATAATACTAACATTGGAGCTTTAATATTAATGTTAGTTTTAATGGACTTTCCACTGCTGTTAGTAACATAGAAGCCATCATTTCTCTTTTTTTTTTTTTTAATTCTACAAAGGTATTAGACATTACTATGAGATGTGAGTAAATAGAGCTCAAGGCAACAATACATCTAGGCCCAGTCACATCTTACCAAGTATGAGATTCTTCTACACCTCAAAATGAATTTCTATCTTTATTAAAAATTAACAAAAACCTTGAAACATTTTAAATTACTTTAAAGTATAAAATATTCAAACGCTGATGTCACAAAATATAAATTTTAGAAGTATAGTGGCTATTATCAAAAAGATCAGAGATAACAAATGCTGGTGAGGATATGGAAAAAAGGGAGCCCTGGTGGCACTCTGTTGGTGGCACTGTAAATTACTGCAGCTCTATGGAAAATTATATGGAGGTTTCTCAAAAAATTAAAAGTAGAACCGCTGTAATGATCCAGCAATTCTACTTCTGGGTATATAACCAAAGAAGATTTAACTAATATCTGGAAGAGATATTTGCACTCCTGAGATCACTGCAGTGTCAGTCACACTAACTGAGACATAGAAATAATCTAAGTGCCACGACAAACAAATAGATAAAGAAAATGTGCCATACACATGTGCAAATGTGCATGCATGCACACGCACGCACACACACACACAAATGTATATATATAAACTGGAATATTATTTAGCCATAAAAAAGACAAAATTCTGCCTTTTGTGACAACATAGATAGACCTTGAGGCCATTATGCCAAAAGTTAAATAATTTAGATAGAGAAAGACAACTATGGTGTGATCTCACTTATATGTGGAACTGAACTAATAGAAACAGAGACGAGAGTGGCAGTTGCCAGGGGCTGAGGAGTGGGGGAAATGGGGAGATGTTGGTCAGAGAGTACAAAGATTCAGTTAAAAGCTGAGTAAGTTCTGAGGATCTACAGTACAGCATGCTGACTATAGTTAAGAATATCATATTGTATCCTTGAAAATTGCTAGGAAGAGTACAGTGTTAATGTTCCCACCATAACTCCAACAAAATGATAATTATGTGAGGTGATGTTAACTAACTTTATTGTAACAATAGCTTCATAATATATATGTGTGTATCAAATACCCAGCTGCCACTAGTGGTAAAGAACCCACCTGCCAATGCAAGAGACATAACAGAGGCAGGTGTGATCCCTGGGTTGGGAAGATTCCCTGGAGAAGGAAATGGCAACCCACTCCAGTATTCTTGCCTGGGAAATCCCATGGACAGAGGAGCCTGGTGGGCTATGGTCCATAGGGTCACAAAGAGTCGGACACGAGTGAAGTGACTTAGTGTGCATGCATGCACACCTTAAACTTAGATAACATTCTATGTCATCTAGTACGTCTCACTAGAGGTAGGAAAAAAAGTAATGAGGCAGAGGTATGAGGCAGACACCTAGATTTGGAAAGGGACAGGTTTAGCTCAGTCCCCTAGTACCCCTACCCCAGGCTGTTGAGGGGTTGGTAGGCAAGAACCAAGCAGCCTGAGGTGGGACACAGCCCATGCCCCTGCCAGAGAGTGCTGCTCCCTTACCCCATTTCAGGAGGAGCCCTCATGCTTCAGAGTTGTTTTCTAGAGGGTGCTGGGTACAAAGTAGTTGTAGTCAAGTGATTCCACTTTACTGGCCTGGTTACAGAGTCCTCAAGGAGGGAAGGAGAGCCACGCCCCACCTCCCTCCCCATCCCTCTGGATTTTCAACTCTTAACACCTGCCGGTAAAGTTTGGCTACACTGAAAAAATAATGTAAAGACATAACAGCAAAAGCAAGGTTTACAGGAGTCATAACCATGTCCTAGAACTTGATAAAAATCCTATGGCTTCAATTATTTTGTCTCTGGTTTCCCTGTGTGGACTCGACTCTCTTGACATCCTCCTTAGTAGTAGACAGAGCACACGGACTGTCTTCACCTTTGTCTGGCCCTGTGAGGAGCCCCAGTCTACTTACTCGGCTTCCTCCTGCTGGGGAACCAGCTATTTCCTACTATGGTGTAGAACAACTCCTTGCTGTTCTTTTTCACCCTATTCTAAAGGATTCTTTAAAAAAAAAAAAGTATTTGATTTAGTGTTAGAAAGCTCAGGTTTGGACCTACTTTCTACTTCTGACCTTGAACAAAGAACCTGACCTTTCTGAGTCTCAGGCTTCTCTCCTACCTACTGGCTTCACGTTTCCTTACAGAGACAATGCTGGTAAAATAATACTTCAGTGTATTTCACATATGATTGCTGAATTTGAAAAAAGAAAACTAAGCAAGCTTAGGACAGACATTTCTGGAGCTCTCTTTTAGACATGTGCCTTCCTACAGAGGAGCTGGGTTCTGGCCTGGTCATTTGTTGTTATTTTATCATTAAGTCATGTCTGACTCTTTGCAACCCCATGGTTGCAAAGCCTGCCAGGCTCCTCTATCTATGAGATTTGCCAGGCAAGAATACTGGAGCGGGCTTCCATTTCCTTCTCCAGGGGATCTTCCCAACCCAGGGATCAAACCCAAGTCTCCAGCATTGGCAGGTAAATTCTTTACTGCTGAGCTACCAGGGAAGCTGAATCTGATCCATACTATGTATATAGTAGGGCAGGTTGTGCTCCTACAAGGGGAGTCTAAATTTTGGAGAAAAATTCAATTAGAAACTCCATTTGACCACATATCCAAGCCATATTCTTTAGCTAGCATCAATTTTAAGAATTAAAAAGATGAGTCAAATGGACTAGCCAAATCTATTTTTCCCTTGTGTTAATCAATTTAAACAACATTTAGCAAGTAGTTAGCATATAAAAGTCATTATGTTATGAACAGTAAGAAGGTCAAGATAAGTACGACAGGTTCTCTTTTCTCAAATAGTCACTCTTATGATGGAAGGTAGATTCATATACAGTTGACAAAGCTTAGCTATTAAACCTAAAATATAAAGTATTATGAGTTGTCATATACTACAGAATCTCGTGTGATTTAACTCATTTCTACATACATTCACATATTTTATAGATAAAACCACAATCATAAAATTATCTGCTCAGGGCATCTGCCATAGCATCATAAAGCTGTTAAGCAATGTTAAGATCTGATGATCAGAATTTGATATCTAAGAAATAGTACCCTATATCTGAAACCAATATACTCATTATTATTCAGATTTTTCATGGATGCATTAGCAAAGGCAACTGATTTACTCTTAACAGGAATCCAGAAGTCATTATTTCCTGAATATAACTTGAATGGGGAAGACAAAATAATTAATTTTCAAAATTTCTAGGTTAAAGAGACTGTGTAAAATAGATAGCTAGTGGAAACATACTGTATAGCACAGAGAGCTCAGCTTAGTGCTCTGTGCTGACCTAGATGGGTGAGGTGGGAAGAGAGGAAGGTCCAAGAGGGAGGGGATATAAGTATATATATACATAGCTGATTGGGCTTCCCTGAAGACTTAGCAGGTAAAGTACCCACCTGCCAGTACAGGAGATCCGGGTTCGATCCTTGGGTCAAGAAGATCCCCTGGAAAAGGAAATGGCAGCCACTCCAGTATTCTTGCCTGAAAAATTCCATGGACAGAGGAGCCTGTTGGGCTATAGTCCAATGGGTGGCAAAGAGTTGAACAAGACTGAGCAACTAAGCACAAGTCTACATAGCTGACTCACTTTATTGTACAACAGAAACTACCACAATATTATAAAGCAACTATAGGCCAATTTAAAAAAAAGAAAGACCACCAAAAGCATGTGTATCTAGTCAATTCAGCCTGAAACAAAAAGTCTAATTATTTGCTCTCAGTATTGACATCAACCCCCCAGGAGTCACAGTTTATGTAAGAGAAAGAACACAGTAAGTGTGCGGTTAATTTTAATACGGAAAATATTGTTGAGTGTGTTCAGCTTACCTCTCTACTGATCTCCCGATGTGATTTCAACGTAAAAAGGCATACAGAGGTAAAGAAGATATGGTAAGGTATTTGGTATGTAATTTTTTTGAAACCTTCTACTAACTCATTCCAGCTAACTCTTTAAATTCAAATAGTTTCTCTTCTTTTTTCAAGTACTCTTCTGTCAAGTCTCAAATTATAGTGAAAGCAAAGTTAGAAAAGAATGGTATCCTTTGTACATTCAGTGTTCAAAAGTTTCTGATGCTACACAGTGATCTATATACTTCCATATGGTTAAGTGCCATGAAGAAAGCCCCTCCCAACTTTCTGTGACTTTTTAACTGCATCCAGGCAAATAAGATGCCAATTAGTGAAGTGTTAGAGAAGTGAGGGTATAAAACAGAAGTAGGAAAAAATGACCAAAGGACACCACAAAGATGCCAAGTATATATGAAGGAAAATAGAAATAACATTGAATTAAAAGCATACAACATGATCATTGGTGTGTTTCTAAACCACATATTCAATAGGGCCATGTAATAGTTTGCAAGCATCCAATTGCTAGAGAAAACCTAGGGAGTCAGAAAACAAGTACAGACAAACTATTCCAATAGTTCTAACAATGTGTGATTAAAAACTATAAAAGAAGGACTTTCCTGGTGGTCTGGTGGCTAAGACTCCTTGCTCCCAAAGCGGGGGCCTGGGTTCAATCCCTGGTCATGGAATTAGATCCAGCATGCTACAATTAAAGATCTAGCATGTCACAGCTAAGACCTGGCACAGTCAAATAAATAAAACAAAATAAAATATTAAAAGAAACTATATAAGGAATCATGGCATGTTGCTCCTGGCCTCCGAATGCAGGGCACTAGACATGGTAAACATCCTTCCTCCCTGCCTGACTCTAATTCTGGAAGCTTTAATATTTGGGGATCATTGTTTCTTCCCCACTGTCCCAGGAAAGACTTGAAGAGACATAAGTTATTCATTGATATTGGAAGTTGAGCAAAATATGTTGGCAAAATTAATTAATATATTGTGCCTTACAATATAATTATTGTGGCCAAAATCTAAAAAGTGGATCAAATACACCATCCTACCAGGCTTTTGGAACATGCACCACATCACTGCCAGACACAGTGAATGTGGAAGTGACAGAGTAGCAGTTTCTAACCATCCATTTCAGAGGCTTCCCTCTTCACAGAATGTCTTTGAAAATTCATACCAGGTTTTCTCACTTACAAAGTAGTTTTTTTTTTTTTAATCTAAGACACTTGTTTAATAGGATGTTGCATACTTTTCCTGGTACCAAGAAATATGCATGCTTAAACAGTGACATCAAAACAAGAGACTGACAATATTAGCTAAAACAGAAAGACAAACAAGTTGAAGGAATTGAATTGCTATAGGATATGCAATGGGTGAATTTAACTCAGATGACCATTATATCTACTACTGTGGGCAAGAATCCCTTAGAAGAAACGGAGTAGCCATCATAATCAACAAAAGAGTCTGAAATGCAGTACTTGGATGAAATCTCAAAAACGACAGAATGATCTCTGTTCATTACCACGGCAAATCATTCAATATCACAGTAGTCCAAGTTTATGCCCCAACCAGTAATGCTGAAGAAGCTGAAGTTGAACTGTTCTATGACGATCTACAAAACCTGCTAGAAAACTCAAAAAAGACGTTCGTTTCATTACAGGGGACAAAAATGCAAAAGTAGGAAGTCAAGAAATACCTGGAGTGACAGGCAAATTTGGTCTTGGAGCACAGAATGAAGCAGGGTAAAGGCTAATAAAGTTTTGCCAAGAGAACGCACTGCTCATAGCAAACACCCTCTTTCAACAACACAAGAGAACACTCTAGACATGGACATTACCTGATGGTCAATACCAAAATCAGACTGATTATATTCTTTGCAGCCAAAGATGGAGAAGCTCTATATAGTCAGCAAAAACAAGACTGGGAGCTGACAGTGGCTCAGATCATGAACTCCTTATTGCCAAATTCAGACGTAAATTGAAGAAAGCAGGGAAAACCACTAGACCAGTCAGGTATGACTTACATGAAATTCCTCATGCTTATTCAGTGGAAGTGACAAATGGATTCAAAGGATTAGATCTGATAGCCAGTGCCAGAAGAACTATGGGTGGAGGTTCGCGACGTTGTACAGGAGACAGGGATCAAGATCGTCCCCAAGAAAAAGAAATGCAAAAAGGCAAAATGGTTGTCTGAGGAGGCCTTACAAAGAGCTGTGAAAAGAAGAGAAGCAAAAGTCCAAGGAGAAAAGGAAATACATATACCCATTTGAATGCAGAGTTCCAAAGAATAGCAAGGAGAGCTAAGAAAGCCCTCCTCAGTGATCAATGCAAAGAAATGGAAGAAAACAACAGGATGGGAAAGACTAGAAATTTCTTCAAGAAAATTAGAGATACCAAGGGAACATTTCATGCAAAAATGGGCTCAGTACAGGACAGAGATGGTATGGACCTAAGAGAAGCAAAAGATATTAAGAAGTGGGAAAAATACACAGAAGAACCAAACAAAGATCTTTATGACGCACAGAATCATGATGGTATGATCACTCACCTAGAGCCAGACATCCTGGAATACGAAGTCAAGTGGACCTTAGAAAGCATCACTACAAACAAACCTCGTGGAGATGATGGAATTCCTGTTGAGCTATTTCAAATCCTAAAAGATGGTGCTGCGAAAGTGCTGCACTCAATATACCAGCAAATTAGGAAAACTCAGCACTGGCCACAAAACTGGAAAATGTCAGTTTTCATTCCAATCCCAAAGAAAGGCAACGCCAAAGAATGCATTAAGTACTGCATAATTGCACTCATCTCACACGCTAGCAAACTAATGCTCTAAATTCTCCAAGCCATTCTTCAACAATACGTGAACCATGAACTTCCAGATGTTCAAGCTGGATTTAGAAAAGGCCGAGAAACCAGAGATCAAATTGCCAACATCTATTGGATCATAGAAAAAGCAAGAGAGTTCCAGGAAAACATCTACTTCTGCTTTATTGACTATGCCAAAGCCTTTGACTGTGTGAATCACCAAAAACTGTAGAAAATTCTTAAAGAGAGGGGAATACCAGACCACCTGACCTGCCTCTTAAGAAATCTGTATGCAGGTCAGGAAGCAACAGTTAGAAGTGGACACAGAACAACAGACTGGTTCCAAATCAGGAAAGGAGTATGTCAAGGCAGTATACTGTCACCCTGCTTATTTAACTTATATGCAGACTACATCATGAGAAACACCAAGCTGGAATCAAGATTGCCGGGAGAAATATCAATAACCTCTGATATGCAAATGACACCACCCTTTTGGCAGACAGCAAAGAGGAACTAAAGAGCCTTTTGATGAAAGTGAAAGAAGACAGTGTAAAAGTTGGCTTAAAACTCGACAAACAGAAAACTAAGATCATGACATCTGATCCTATCACTTCATGGTAAATAGATGGAGAAACAATGGAAACAGTGACAGACTTTATTTCCTTGGGCTGACAAATTACTGCAGATGGTGACTGCAGCCATGAAATTAAAAGATACTTGCTCCTCGGGAGAAAAGCCATGATCAACTTAGACAGAATATTAAAAAGCAGAGACATTACTTTGTTGAAAAACGTCCATCTAGTCAAAGCTATGGTTTTTCCAATAGTCATATATGGATGAGAGAGCTGGACTTAAAGAAAGCTTGCTCAGGGCTGATGCACTGGGATGACCCAGAGGGATGGTGTGGGGAGGGAGGTGGGAGTGGGATTCAGGATAGGGCACATATGTACACCCGTGGTGGATTCATGTCAATGTATGGCAAAACCAGTACAATATTGTAAAGTAATCAGCTGCCAATTAAAATAATAAATTTATATTTTAAAAATAATAAAAATAAAAAAGAGGGGAAAAAAAGCTGAGCACCAAAGAATTGATGCTTTTGAACTGTGGTGTTGGAGAAGACTCTTGAAAGTCCCTTGGACTGAAAAGAGATTCAACTAATCCATCCTAAAGGAATTCAGTCCTGAATGTTCTTTGGAAGGACTAATGTTGAAGCTGAAATTCCAATACTGTGGCCACCTGATGCAAAAAACTGATCCATTTGAAAAGACCCTGATGCTGAGAAAGATTGAAGGTGGGAGGAGAAGGGGATGACAGAGGATGAGATGGTTGGATGGCATCACTGACTCAATGGCCACGAGTTTGAGTAAACTCTGGGAGTTGGTGATGGACAGGGAAGCCTGGTATGCTGCAGTCCATGGGGTAGCAAAGAGTTGGACATGAGTGAGGATGAGATGGCTGGATGGCATCACTAACTCGATGGACATGAGTCTGAGTGAACTCCGGGAGTTGGTGATGGACAGGGAGGCCTGGTGTGCTGCAGTTCATGGGGTCGCAAAGAGCTGGACACGACTGAGCAACTGTACTGAACTGAACTGAGCGACTGAACTGAATTAATGCGAAATTTGCCCCCATCAACATATTCATGATAATGAGAGCAGACAAGGAGAAGAGTTATATAAAAGTACAAAATTTTAATCTATTTTATAAAAACTATAAGTGGAGTATATTTTAAAAATTTTGAATCACTATTTTATACACTTAAACTTATGTTTAAATCAACTATACCACAATTTAAAAAAAGGAAAATATAGTTTTCAAATTATGTTAAATAACAAATTATGAAATCAAGGGAATTTAGTTGCATTAAAATATCTCTAGCAGTGTACGAGGGTCTGTCTGTCTTCACAATCTCACCATCACTTGTTATTGACTTTGATTACAGTTCTCCTAATGAGTATGAAGTGGTATCTCGGTGTGCTTTTTTTTAATTAATTTTTATCAGTGTACAGTTGTTCTATGATGTTGTAATAGTTTCTACTACCCTGCAAAATGAATCTGTCATACATATACATATATCTCCTCCCTCTGGACTTCCTTTCTATTCAGGTCATGGTGCAGCTGCTGTGGAGAAGACTTGACAGTTCCACAAGTGTTAAACATTGAATTATCATATGATCCAGCAATTCCATTCCAAAGCATACGCTAAAGAGACATGAAAACATGTCCACACAGAAATTGTACTCAAATATTTATAGCAGCTGCTGCTGCTGCTAAGTCACTTCAGTCGTGTCCAACTCTGTGCGACCCCATAGACGGCAGCCCACCAGGCTCCTCTGTCCCTGGGATTCTCCAGGCAAGAACACTGGAGTGGGTTGCCATTTCCTTCTCCAATGCATGAAAGTGAAAGTGAAGTCGTTCACTCTTCACACTCCCATGGACTGCAGCCCACCAGGCTCCTCCATCCATGGGATTTTCCAGGCAAGAGTACTGGAGTGGGGTGCCAATGCCTTTATAGCAGCACGATTCATAAAAGGCAAAGAATGGAAGTGATCCAAATATCCATCAATTGATGAATGGATAAGCAAATTGCAGTCTACCATACAGCAGAATATATTATTCATCCACAGAAAGGAATGTAGTACTGTAACATGCTACAACATGAGTGAACCTTGAAAACATAATACTAACCCAAAATAATCTAGTCACAGAAGACCACATGTTATATTATTGCATTTATATGAAATATCCAGACAAGAAAATATGCAGAGATAAAGTAGATGAGCAGTTGCTTACAGCTGGGGGGTAGGGGAATCAGGACATGAGAGCTCTTGGGTTGGGAACCATTTTGGAGAATGGAAATGTCCTAAAGTTGATCATGGCGATGGCTACATAGCTGTGAATATACTAAAAGCCATCAGATTGTGTATTTTTAAATGGGTGTATTGGATGCAGTGTGAATTATATCTCAGTAAAGTTGTTCAGAAACACTCCCAGCACTCTAACAAACAAACAAAAAATACTTCTACCCCAAGGGCATTCCTCCAGAGGTTTTAGATAGTCTTCTATCTATAAATGAAAAAAAAAAAGAGTATGAGTCTAGAGAATATAGTATTTAAGGAATAAAAGTAATAATAATAGCAATAGCTAATATATATATACAGCCCCTGCATTTGCATGTGTGCTTAGTCATGTCCAACCCTTTGTGACCCCATGGACTGTAGCCCACCAGAATCTTCCATCCATGGGATTTCCCAGGCAAGAATACTGGATTGGGTTGTCATTTCCTTCTCCAATATAGCCCCTGCTCTGCTGCTGCTGCTAAGTCNTATATATATATACAGCCCCTGCATTTGCATGTATGCTTAGTCATGTCCAACCCTTTGTGACCCCATGGACTGTAGCCCACCAGAATCTTCCATCCATGGGATTTCCCAGGCAAGAATACTGGATTGGGTTGTCATTTCCTTCTCCAATATAGCCCCTGCTCTGCTGCTGCTGCTAAGTCGCTTCAGTAATGTCAACTCTGTGCGACCCCATAGATGGCAGCCCACCAGGCTCTGCCGTCCCTGGGATTCTCCTACTATATGCCAAATACCATTTTAAGTACTTAAAATGTAAATTAACAGTTAGTTCTCACAGTAGCCCTATGAAGAAGATGCTTTTACTGTCTTTGTTCCACAGATGAAAAACTGCATGCTCTGGAAGTTTATAATTACAGGCATTCCCTGTTGATACTGCAGTTCAGTTCCAACCACCATGATAACGCAAGTATCAAAATAAAGCAAGTTACATAACCAATGCACACAAAAGTTAAGCTTATACCATACTGTAGTCTAGTGTGCAATAGCAGCATTATGTCTAAAAAATGTACACAGCTTAATTTTAAAATACTTTATTGCTAAAAATGCTAAATCATCATCTGAGCCTTTAAGTGAGCTGTAATGTTTTCTCTGGTGGAGGGTTTGAAATGTTGTGAGAATTACGAATATGTGACACAGAATCACACAGTGAGCAAATGCTGTTGGAAAAAGGGTGCTCCATGCAAGGTTTCCCCCAAACCTTCAATTTGTAAAATACACAATATTTGGGAATCTCTATAAAGTAAAGCTCAAATAAAATGAAGTATGCCTGAAGTAAGAATCAGAGGCGGGATCTGAACTCATATACTCAGGATCCATAGCCTGTGCTTTTAACTAAAAAGGAACAGGCAGGGACAAGTCAGTTCCCCTAGGAAATCATGTAGCCAAAAGGAATCACATGACATATTAAACCTACCTCAACACCATGACTGACCTCATGTCACCATGGCATAAACCAGTCTGCTCTCAAGCTTCATTGCCTAATCTCACAGTGTCAGGCTGTGTTAGTTTTATACAGCTGCTGTAATAAGCCATCAGAAAGTTAGTGGCTTATAATAATCCAAATTCATTATCATGGTTCTGGTGGTTAGAAATTTCCCTGGGCTAAAATCAAGGTGTCAGTGGGAGGCCAAGGGAAGAATCTGTTTCCTTGCTTTTTCTAGTTTCTAAAAGTCTCCCGAATTCTTGACTTGCGGCCACATTCATACATCCTCAAACCACCAACATTGGGCTGAATCTTTTTTGTGCTGCTATTTCATTTATCAGACCCCTAGTGAGTACAATGGACACCTGTAGATTATTAGGGTTAATCATAAGGTCATCTGAAGAGCAGCCTTACTTCTCTCCTGCCTTGTAACAAAACATTCCTGGGGTGAAGGGATTATGATGTGGGGAGCCATCATTTTGCCCTTATTATGCCTACCACCGGAACATACAAAGATGTGTTCATGAAATTTAGATTGAAAGCAGAATATAATCATACAGTTGTTCCAGGAACTGTTTTTAATAAACAGGTGAAACAATTTTGTAAATTCATCACAGTTCAGTTCAGTTTAGTCACTCAGTCGTGTCTGACTATTTGTGACCCCATGGATTACAGCATGCCAGGCTTTGCTGTCCATCACCAACTCCGAAACCATACTCAAACTCATGGCCATCAAGTCAGTGATGCCATGCAACCACCTCATCCTCTGTTGTCCCCTTCTCCTCTGCCCTCAATCTTTCCCAGCATCAGGGTCTTTTCCAATGAGTCAATTCTTCACATGAGGTGGCCAAAGTATTGGATATTCAGCTCCAGCATCACTGCTTCCAATGAACATTCAGGACTGATTTCCTT
>SJYA01000944.1:612748-751754 GCA_006410615.1 Neotragus moschatus
TCCATACATGACTACTGGAAAAACCATAGCTTTGACTAGATGGATGTTTGTCAGCAAAGTAATGTCTCTGCTTTTTAATGTACTGTCTAGGTTGATCATACCTTTTCTCCCAAGGAGCAAGTGTCTTTTAATTTCCTGGCTGCAGTCACCATCTGCAGTAATTTGGGAGGCCAAGAAAATAAAGTATGTCACTATTTCTATTGTTTCCCCATCTATTTGCCATCAAGTGATAGGATTGGATGCCATGATCTTAGTTTTCTGAATGTTGAGGGTTTTTTTAATATAAATCTATTTATTTTAATTGAAGGTTAATTACTTTACAATATAGTATTAGTTTTGCCATACATCAACATGAATCTGCCACAGGTATACACACATATACAGGTTCCCCATCCTGAACTCCCTTCCCTCCTGCCTCCCCATACCATCCCTCTGGGTCGTTCGAGTGCACCTGCCCCAAGCATCCAGTATCATGCATTGATCCTAGACTGGCGATTTGTTTCATATATGATATTATCCATGTTTCAATGCCATTCTCCCAAATCATCCCACCCTATCCCTATCCCAATGTTGAGTTTTAAGCCAACTTTTTCACTCTCTTCTTTCACTTTCATCAAGAGGCTCTTTAGTTCCTTTTCACTTTCTGCCATAAGGGTGGTGTCATCTACATATCTTAGGTTACTAGTATTTCTCCTGGCAATCTTGATTCCAGCTTGTGATTCATCCAGTCTGGCATTTCGCATGATATACTCTGCATAGAAGTTAAATAAGCAGGGTGACAACATACAGCCTTGACATACTCCTTTCTCCCTTTGGAACCAGTCTGTTGTTCCATGTCCAGTTCTAACTGTTGCCTCTTGACCTGTATACAGATTTCTCAAGTGGCAGGTCAGGTGGTCTGGTATTCCCCTCTCTTTAAGAATTTTCCACAGTTTTTGGTGATTCACACAGTCAAAGGCTTTGGTATAATCAATAAAGCAGAAGTACATGTTTTCCCGGAACTCTCTTGCTTTTTCTATGATCCAACAGATGTTGGCAATTTGATCTCTGGTTCCTCTGTCTTTTCTAAATCCAACTTGAACATCTGAATGTTCTCAGTTCACATACTGTTGAAGCCTTGTTTGGAGAATTTTAAGCATTACTTTGCTAGCATATGAGATGAGTGCAATTGTGCAGTAGTTTGCACATTCTTTGGCATTGCCTTTCTTTGGGACTGCAGTGAAAACTGACCTTTTCCAATCTTGTGGCTACTGCTGAGTTTTCCAAATTTGCTGGTATATTGAGTGCAACACGTTCACAGCATCATCTTTTAGGACTTGAAATAGCGCAACAGGAATTCCACCACCTCCACTAATTTTGTTTGTAGTGATGCTTCTTAAGGCCCACTTGACTTCACATTCCAGGATCTCTGGGTCTAGATGAGCGTCTAAGAGTCCCCAGTGGAGGTGTGGGTCAACAGTGCCCCGCTATGCGGTCTGGGGCACTGAATGCAACGGTGCGGGCATAAGTCCTTTTGAAGGAGGTCACCATTACTGTCATTACCTCTACCATAGTTTGGTCTCAGGGCAAACAAAGGGAGGGAACACAGCCCACCCATCAACAGAAAATTGGATTCAAGATTTACTGAGCATGGCCCTGCCTATCAGAGGGAGACCCAGATTCACCCCCCAGTCAGTCTCTCCCATCAGAAAGCTTCCATAACCCTCTTACAGAATGAAAACCACAATCACAGATTATTAAACAAACTGATCACCATGGAGCACAGCCTTGTCTAAATCACTGAAACTATGAGCCATGCCATGTAGGGCCACCCAAGACTAAGGGGTCATGGTGGAGTATTCTGACAAAACGTGGTACATTGGAGAAGAGAATGGTAAACCATTTCAGTATTCTTGCCTTGAGAACCTCATGCTGCTGCTGCTGCTGCTAAGTCGCTTCAGTCGTGTCTGGTTCTGTGCGACCCCACAGACAGCAGCCCACCAGGCTCCTCTGTCCCTGGGTTTCTCCATTCAAGAATACTGGAGTGGGTTGCCATTTCCTTCTGCAATGCAGGCATGCATGCATGCATGCTAAGTCACTTCAGTCGTGTTTGACTCTGTGCAACCCCATGGACAGCCTTATATAAATAAAATATGAATGAGAAATCCCGACATAATCATTTTTGTTCAAGATACAGTTATTTTTTAAAGGGTGCAAATGACAGACAATAAGAAAAAATAAAAAACTTAAAGCCTCCACATTTATATTAAAAACCAACATTTATATTAGTAATAGTAACAAAACATAATTCTATTGTTATTATCATTGAAATTTATCATTTACTACCTTTATAATATCCTTTTAGTGAAGGAAAGGTTTATATTTAGCTCTATTTTACGTACAGAGAAACTGAAGCTTAATCTCTTCACTGAAATCACACAGAATATAGAGTCACAGAAGGACTAAAGATTTAAAGTGTCAACTTTAAAATCTGTTCTATTTTTGAAAGGGATGTAAATACCAGCCAAGCCAATATTCCCATTCACACTGAGTATGCATCCTAAGTAGCTTTAGTCATGCACAACTCTTTGCCACCCCATACACTGTAGCCTGCTCTGTCCTTGGGATTCTGCAGGCAAGAATACTGGAGTGGGTTGCCATGCCCTCCACCAGGGGATCTTCCCAACCCATGGATTGAACCCACATCTCTTACATCTTCTGTATTGGCAGGCAGGTTCCTTAAGACCCACCACTTCCACAGGCAGCATGATTTAGAATGACTCAGAAAAAAATGTTACTATACATTGAGTACTCACAAGGGAGCTCTATCGGCACAGAGTCCAAAAGTCCTTTGGTTTCCAAGATTCCCGTGTTTAAGGATGCCCAGGTGACCATCACATCTTCAGATTAACTCCTAAAAAAAAATCAGAGAATGGCATAATCACTTAAATATTGAGATGCATGATAAAAAGAAAAATGAAAAAAATATCCAATTCTATCTCTGAAAGACTGGATAGCATGTAGCTTTCCGTTGTCCAGTGTGAAATTACTGTTTGCCTTTTCTAAATCTCCAAGGCTTTATTTCAAACCCTTTTTTAGACAGGGATACGTTTTCTCGTTCCCTTCACATCACCACTAACTCGTTATAACTACCATGCCTGCCTTTATGTGTGCCTGCCATTACGTTTTCCTGCAAAAACATCAAAGAGATTCACCTCAGTCCAGTGTATTTGGGACTTCAAAACTAATAACAGGTTGTCTTTAACTTTTTGAGACTTTTCCTTCCACTTTTGGTAGGATAATGAAAAAGTGTGTGTGTATGTGTATGTTTATAAAGCAATAACTTGAAATTTTTACATAAATACATTGACATTATTTACATTAAATTTATTCTTTTAAAAACTGAAGGAGAATTTCAGTAAGATTTCTGAGCTCTAACAATAAATCAGAAAATTTTGTAAAAGATCAAAATTTTACCATCAATTCGTGTATGTTCTTTCATTATATGGTCCTTAAGACAAGTTTTTGACTTCTCCACCCAATCCCATTAATTGTAAAAAATAAAAGAGGATGCAGTAATATTTAACTACTGCATGATTACTAAATTAAGTCAGTTAATATTTGTAAAATGCTAGCACTCATCTCACACACTAGTAAAATGATGCTTAAAATTCTCCAAGCCAGGCTTCAGCAATATCTGAACTGTGAACTTCCAGATGTTCAAGCTGGTTTTAGAAAAGGCAGAGGAACCAGAGATCAAATTGCCAACATCCACTGGATCATCGAGAAAGGAAGAGAGTTCCAGAAAAACATCTATTTCTGCTTTAATGACTATGCCAAAGCCTTTGACTACGTGGATCACAATAAATTGTGGAAAATTCTTCAAGAGATGGGAATACCAGACCACCTGACCTGTCTTTTGAGAAACCTGTATGCGAGTCAGGAAGCAACAGTTAGAACTGGACATGGAACAACAGACTGGTTCCAAATAGGAAAAGGAGTACACCAAGGCTGTATATTGTCACCCTGCTTATTTAACTTCTATGCAGAGTACATCATGAGAAACTCTGGGCTGGAGGAAGCACAAGCTGGAATCAAGATTGCCGGGAGAAATATCAATAACCTCAGATATGCAAATGACACCACCCTTATGCCAGAAAGTGAAGAGGAACTAAAGAGCCTCTTGGTGAAAGTGAAAGAGAAGAGTGAAAAAGCTGGCTTAAAGCTTCAGAAAACTAAGATCATCTGGTCCTACCACTTCATGGCAAATAGATGTGGAAACAGCGGCTGACTTTATTTTTCTGGGCTCCAAAATCATGCAAATGGTGACTACAGCCAGGAAATTAAATGACGCTTACTCCTTGGAAGGAAAGTTATGGCCAACCTAGATAGCATATTCAAAAGCAGAGACATTACTTTGTCAACAAAGGTCCATCTAGTCAAGGTTATGGTTTTTCCAGTGGTCATGTATGGATGTGAGAATTGGACTATAAAGAAAGCTGAGCACCAAAGAATTGATGCTTTTGAACTGTGGTGTTGGAGAAGACTCTTGAGAGCCCCTTGGACTGCAAGGAGATCCAGCCAGTCCATCCTAAAGGAGATTAGTCCTGGGTGTTCATTGGAAGGTCTGATGTTGAAGCTGAAACTCCAATACTTTGGTCAACTGATGCGAAGAGTTGACTCCTTGGAAAATACCCTGATGCTGGGAAAGATTAAGGGCAGGAGGAGAAGGGAACGACAGAGGATAAGATGGTTGGATGGCATCACCAACTCATTGCACATGGGTTTGGGTGGACTCCGGGAGCTGACAATGGACAGGGAGGCCTGGCATGCTGTGTTTCATGAGTCACAAAGAGGGGGACACAACTGAGCGACTGAACTGAACTGAACAGAGCATAGCATTTGCAACTAAATTAGAAAAGAAGAATGTACTATGAACAATTATTATTATTATTAATAGTTGTCAGTTAAGATAGTACAAAATATTAGTTTATATAGATGAATAAATATTAGTTCCTTGTTTACTCCTGACTTGAAATATATGAGATTTATTCATATACATGTCTTATTTGTCATATTATTAACGAACATAATTAAGGAACTTTCAGATATTATCCAAAAAAATCAGATTGTTTAATAGAGCATGGTGTAATGCAAAGATTATTGAATATTTCACAAAAGTAAAGACTAAGAGGAGAGAACATAGATAATACAATATCATTGAGATAGCACTTGCAATGTCACCTGGTTTGACCAGAGAACTTCGACATTGTAGTCTAAAATGGAAGGAATTTCAGGCTGGCAGTCAATCTGCTTACTGTGGAAGTTCCAGGACTATAATAAGCAGATAAGGCACATGTAACTGTCTCATTTAGTAACTATCCCATGAAAATTTTTCAGTTCTACACAATGGCACCCTATTCCAGTACTTTTGCCTGGAAAATCCCATGGACAGAAGAGCCTGGTGGGCTGCAGTCCATGGGGTCGCTACTAGTCGGACACGACTGAGAGACTTCACTTTCACTTTTCACTTTCATGCATTGGAGAAGGAAATGGCAACCTACTCCAGTGTTCTTGCCTGGAGAATCCCAGGGATGGGGGAGCCTGGTGGGCTGCCGTCTATGGGGTCGCACAGAGTTGGACACAACTGAAGCGACTTAGCAGCAGCACACATGAAGAACTTCTTTATAGTGACAATTAAGTTTATTTGAATTTAGAATCAATATTGAAATATATTTTACAAAATTACTGGTGGTGTTATACCACAATAAGCAAAATTTATATAATAAAGCTGACACGTTTAGGAACATAACATCTTATTACAATTAACCTAATTTTTTGCTTCAGTGAATACCACTGAAAATCCATCATTTTGGATTTAATTTCATGTGTAAACATGATGGTACATTGGTATAATTTGATATAATTCATTTTTGTCCACAAATTACATTATTTATCTCCTGTCCCAATAATGTTACTAATATTTTGGAATAATGAAATAAGGAAGATATTTTCTTTCCTTTGTATCTTAACTATAAAATTCTCTTAATGGTTTGAGTTTAGAAATTCCCTGATTTTACTCTAGAATATCAGCATAATCTTAATTTATAGGATTTTGTTATAAAAAATGGGGCAACAAAAGTTTTCTCATTTGCTTTAATGTATAATTTTATTGTTTTTTTTTTTAAACAGAAACAGGCCACAGGCCTTAAAAGGTAAGTGCTTGTGAGCTGATATGTGTTTTAAAAAAAGCACTAATTTGACAGTCATATGATCATATTCATTAAATAAATATTTTTTTAAGAGAGTAGTTAAAGTGAAATAAAATGCTTTCTATTTGTTTTGGCATGCTTTTTGACCTTCTGAGTAACCTTCACCTCGTGTAAAAGTTAGTATATTTGACCTTCTGAAACATGCATGTCTAAATCACAGAGAAGTTTGACAAAGGTTTTTACTCACTAACAAAAAACTATATTATTGGTCCCTTACTGTAAAACCCATGTGCCCTAACTAAGACCCAGTGCTGCCAGTTCAGTTCAGTTCAGTTGCTCAGTGACTGAGCAACTTAATCGGGGCATGTGAGATCTAGTTCCCCAACCAGGGATGGAACCTGGGTACCCCTGCATTGGGAGCACAGTTCCCTGACTTATTATACTGAAAATCAACACAAATAAGAAATGGTGGTCCAGTGGCTAAGAATTTGCTACCAACGCAGGAGTGCCCAGGTTCAATCCCTGATCAGGGAACTAGATCTCATGTGCCCCAACAAAGACTCAGTGCAGACACATAAATATTAATAAATAAATAAATAATAGGAATTTTTAAGTCCCTGGAAAGTTTATGTTAATGTCTAATCTCTTTTGCAATTATCAGGTAGAAAAATATAATTTTTAATTTTGTAATTTCAGAGGCCATTATTTAGGTGATTAACTGGCTATACTTTTTAGAAAAAAACAGCAGCTATTTTAGTATTTTAATATTCCATGGTGTCATGAAGTTCTATGTCTGGAGTATGGTCATCTAATAATTAATTAACTTAAATTTGAATCTTTTTTGCAACTAAAATGCATTACTCAGGGTTCATGATCTTTTCTAACTCATTAGCAAATCTTAATTAATACAAATGAAATATATTTTTATAAAAGTCCTTTTTAAAGAGGCTAAGCACTTGTGATGTAGAGGAAGAAAATATATTATTCATATTTACACATGGTTGGTTATTCCCTCTTAAGTGATAAAAGTTAAAAATTTACATTAACTAAAATAGTTAATTTTACTGATATATTTGACAGAATGGTCAAGAGAATCTATTTTAGAAAACAGCAGATAAACCTACTTTCCCAGGAGACTGTTTTCTCCTTTAACTTAACAGTATCACCCAATTATATTTGTAAATATCCAGTGTTCATTAGGGCTTAATAAAAAGTTCCTTGAATGAATTATTCATAAATACCTCAATCATAATTCCATACTTTATGCTAGTAGTTAGCATTAGTAACAAAACAAAAAATAACTGAGAACCCACCTATTATTTTCTTTTAAATCTCCTTCTCATTTCCTTTCCTCACAAGTGCAGAAAGCATGTTTGTTTTGGAAGCAAATAGCAAATACTACGAAAGGAGAACTTAAAGTGAGAGATAATGATTGAGGCAAAAATATAAAGTCACATCAGCTGATAAGTGGCTGACTGACCCAAGGCTGAAGAATGAGAGGGCATTAGGACAAAGCTAAAGAATAACAGTCCTTCTGCTGTTAAGTGACAGGCATGAGACTCCACGTCATACTCTTAGATACTCAAAAACAAATCCACTATTTTAAGTTTACACAACCACCAAAGGTGATCTCTCAAAGTCACAGGAGGCAGATTCTCCAAAGCCTTGTAACATACAACCACAGAAACACTATTTACAGCTACTGTCTAGTCATTTTCATGGCCAACTTCAAGAAATTCTATCGTGCTCCTTAACAAGTCGTATAACCTAAAATCGATAAACAAACACAACAAAATGACATAAGTAGAATTCAAGGAAATGACTTCAATCATCTTAGAATAAACAAAAAGTGAGAAAATAGAAAAACTAAAGATTGTAGAACTTCAGTAAAAATATTGAAGGCACAATTCTTGTTCACATATCTTTGTTATGGAGATGTAAATCACCTGCCCTCCTAATTGAGAAGTCAAAGATGAGAGAAAAATCAGTATTAAAAACAAATATAATTTCTTCAAGTACTGTACTGAAAACTAATCATGACTAAGGTTGAAGCCAAAACACATTGCAAAACCATATCTTAATCAGCTTGTCTTATTGGTGTCACCGTACTTAGTTTACTATATTTTTATAATGCAAGTTGAGGTAGCTATGAGGTGGACTAGCATGGGGAAATGTGAAGAAAGCAAAACATATAGCAGTTCCTATTAGCCTCTGTCTTCCCTAGAGCCAAATTTACATTTATATTTTATTCTCGGAAACGAAGTGTACACTAGAGCCTTTAACATTATTTTTACATATGATTAGGATGGACAAATACATATGGTGCCTTAAACAATGTGCTTCAAAGACCTCCCAACTAGATGGAGTATAACTGACCACAAAGGCACAACCTGCTGAGATATGAACACCCATTATGGGCTTGCACAGAATCCGCACTTCCCATAGGCTTCTCCTAGCCTGCATCTGACCACACCTGACATGAAAGCAGATGGTCCTTGGGATATACGCCTCTAATGGCTAGTTTTGGCTGGGGGCGGGGAGTGGTGGGCTCCCACATAGCATTGCCTTGTATATGCTGAATGTTCAATAGTTATTTAGGGGGAAATTAAACCATCATTGTCATTGAGATGTCAAAGCCCAGACTGCTGCATAAACATAGAAACAAATTAAACTCAGTGTGAAGCTTAGTTTTAATATGATTTTTCGGCTTCCTAATGCAATTCCAACAAATGCCTTAGAAAACTACAGAGAGATAAGAGTTTTGTCCCAGGTAAATATAACCTCTGATAGAGGTGTCTACAAGTTAAATGGGCTGCTACAATCCTCTTGATTACTTCAGCATTCCCATTTTATAGAACAGGGAATACTAGGCTTGAAGAAGCCAAGTTTTCAGGATTACACAACGTTAGGGACAGGAGCCAAGATTCCAACCTCAGTTTTGCTCATGCTTTCCAAACTACCATACAGTTAGAAGATATATCTTTCATTAAAAGACCTTGCATGCTTGCATTAAAGAGTGGAAGGACGATGTGATGTGTAAAACCACTTCCAATGCTGAATTACGATGAATTTTTTGAGGAAATCCACTTGATGATGTTGTATCTCTCTTATTTTCTATATGCCACCTTTCTTTTTCATACAGTGTAGAACAAGTGAATCTACAGATCCCATTTAAAGTTCTTGACTTCTATTACAGTTATTGCAGTGCTTAGGTAAGACCACGTTGTTTTTAAATATGGCAATGGAAATTAACATCATTAAGAGTCTGTCCTAATAATCAAAAGATGATGCTACACAAACCTAAATACTAAATATTAGACAATAGTATATTTTTAAGTAAAATATTATTAGGCAGGTGACAGAATCAAAAGCATAAATCCAGTTATTTTTAATCCAAAACGTGTACTGAATTGACTGACTGACAAGGTATGTCTGTTATTCAACTTTGAACAGTACCACACTCACTTACTCAAATGTTAATGTGGTTGAAGTCAGATCACCACACTCTTTGGATTCAAAATAGTGAAATGCCTTTAAACCAAAGCTCTATTTACAAATTTGAAGCTATCAAATTCTACAGTGCCTCTGTCTCTCATACTCTCAAGCCCTTAATAAACTGTTTCCTCTAATCTCTAATCCTCTTTCTTAGTCTCTCGCTCATACAACTGCAGTGCTATGTATTTTTTCTTTTTGGTTCATACTCTCCACTCCACCACATTCCTCTTAATGTCCTCCCTAATATTTTTCACTGACTCCTCTAGAGCTCCCATTTTTTTTTCAAATAAATTACCTAATTCCTAACCTAGACATTGGACTCTCTATGATCTTTTCTCCTTGAAGACCTGACTTAGATTGAGCCCTCCTGAATACCTGCTAATTCCATATCTTTAGGCATAGAACAGAGGCTCAGCACAAACCTGGTTCTACTCTACATCTTACCGTTACTTTTCAGTTTACACAAGGAAATTTTTCTTCACTTAAGTTCATTTCACCAAGCTATACCATCCAGAAAACTAGGACCTAATATCCTTCAGACCGTTTCTTCAAAATTCATTTCTCTTCACTCCAAAGTCACATCATAATCAATATTCATAATCAATAACCATGCACTATAATCAGTAACCTAGCCAGAGAAACTGTGACCTCCATATCTACTCTCCTTTCGGTAACTCACTCACAACTTGAAGTTAACGGGCACTCTTAATGCTTCTACTACCGAAGTCTTAAACATCGACATTCCAATTCCCCATCATTTTCCTGTCCTTCAGACAGCACTAAAAACATTATTTCTGTCAATTCTGTCCTGAGATTTCCTTGAAAGTTTCCCCTGTTTTCAGACTTACATCTTCTCCCAAATTACAGACCTTATTCTTCTTTTAATATTTATTTTAATTTATTTATTTGGCTGTGCGGGGTCTTAGTTGTGGTACGCAGAATCTTTGATCTATACTTGCAGAATGTGAACTCCTAGTTGTGGCATGTGGAATCTAGTTCCCCAACCAAGGATCAAACCCCACTTCCCTGCATTAGGAGCTCAGAGTCTTAGCTACTGCACCACCAGAGAAGTCTCAAATTATCCCTTTTCTAACCTTCTTTTCTTTTGTAGTCTGCTTCAGTGTTGATCTTCATTCAAATTCCAGTTCTGCGACTCATTGGTAAGATATCTTAGGAACATTACTTAACAGGATTCTGTTTGTCTTTTAAAAATGAGCATAAAACTTAATACTTCATAGGAAAGGAAGGGATGAATGCGGCAATGTCTATAATGCACTAAGCACAATTTCTAGCACATCAAGTACTCAATAAATATTAACATCACCTTTAATCATCAATGTTCTCAAGTCACTCACATCTTTGTCTTCTGGCAATAAGAAGCCTGGAACTTCCAAACTCAAAATGGGCACTGCAATTACAGTACTAAGTAGAGTTCTAAAAAAAGATGAATTAATCGCACAAGTTGATGCCAATATACATTCATAGATTTCACTTGTTAACAAGACTCTCAATAGCTTTCCCATAAGCTTTTTTCATATCTCTTGGCATGTTCCTCTCCTTTCTAATGCGGTTCTAAACATCTTCCTTTCTCCTCAAGTTTCCCAACCACCTTGTCATCTGTCAATCTGTGGTTGACTAGGTTTCTTATTTGCAAAGAAAATGAAAACCATCAGACCAAGCATGAAATGCCATAAATGTGTTCTTACCTGTGCACACTTCTGTATCCCCTGTGAGTCCTTCATTCATTCCCTCCTGCCCTGGTAGTAGAGGTAAGCCCCTTCCTGGTCACCGAATAGGCCCTCACCTAATATATGATATGTTCTTCCTGTCCGTGAATGGTTTTGCCATCTGATTTGACCCCTTTGTTCTCCTCTCCTGTCATTTCTTCCCTTGCACTATATATTCTAACCACACTGAATTCCATTTTCATCTCAACCCATGCTATTCTGTATCTTCCTGTCTTTACTGCCTTAGCAGTGCCCAGTGCCTATCAAGGAATCCTTTTCTCACTTTTCTATTAGCAAAGTTCCTATTCTTCAAGACCCAACTTAATTCCTCTTTTGTGTGAGGAGGGAAGAAAGACAAGAGAGAGGACACTGAAAAGTACTGACAGGAGAAGGAACTCCCAGGAAAGGTGGTAACAGGGAAGCCTCACAGTAGCTCACAGTAGAGTTGATAGATGATAATGAGTTTTAATTATGATATCGGATTTCTTGTTTTCTTCTATCTTTAACACATATTTCCACTTATTTCATGAAAAACATTACAATGGCTCTCTGACAGCTAACAAATAGAGTCCTTAACTTTTCAACTTTACAGATAATTACAAAAATATCCTCAACTGTCAGGAAATCACCAGATTTCCAACAGTTTATGAATAGACTTTGAAAGGAAAGGGCAGAAGGAAAAATCAAACTAAACATACATTTGTTGGTGAGAAACTTAAAAAAAAAAAAAAAAAAAAAANAAAATGTTGGCTTAAAGCTCAACATTCACAAAACTAAGATCATAGCATCTGGTCCCATCACTTCATGGGAAATAGATGAGGAAACAGTGGAAACAGTGTCAGACTTTATTTTGGGGGGCTCCAAAATCACACAGATGGTGATTGCAGCCATGAAATTAATTAAAAGTCACTTACTCCTTGGAAGGAAAGTTACGAGTAACCTAGATAGCATATTCAAAAGCAATATGCCAACAAAGGTCCATCTAGTCAAGGCTATGATTTTTCCAGTGGTCACATATGGATGTGAAAGTTGGACTGTGAGGAAAGGTAAGTGCCGAAGAATTGATGCTNTAAAAGTCACTTACTCCTTGGAAGGAAAGTTACGAGTAACCTAGATAGCATATTCAAAAGCAATATGCCAACAAAGGTCCATCTAGTCAAGGCTATGATTTTTCCAGTGGTCACATATGGATGTGAAAGTTGGACTGTGAGGAAAGGTGAGTGCCGAAGAATTGATGCTTTTGAACTATGATGTTGGAGAAGACTCTTGAGAGTCCCTTGGACTGCAAGAGGATCCAACCAGTCCATCCTAAAGGAGAACAGTCCTGGGTATTCACTGGAAGGACTGATGCTAAAGCTGAAACTCCAGTACTTTGGGCACCTCATGCGAAGAGTTGACTCATTGGAAAAGACCCTGATGCTGGGAGGGATTGGAGGCAGGATAAGAAGGGAACGACAGAGGATGAGATGGCTGAATGGCATCACCGACTCGATGGACATGAGTCTGAGTGAGCTCCGGGAGTTGGAGATGGACAGGGAGGCCTGGCGTGCTGTAATTCTTGGGGTTGCAAAGAGTCGGACACGACTGAGCAACTGAACTGAACTGAACCTTTGAATTGCAATAAAGCCAGGACCTAAGTTGTTATTAACATCTGGTCAAGTTTCACATTTTTTTTTTTTTTTGCTTTGATTTTTTTGCCTTTTAAAAATGTTTTTGGTTGTTTATTTTGACCATTCAGCTTTATTAGGTGCTAAAAGATATAAATTTTCCTATTTTACTGCTGTTTAGATTTTATGCCAAATGTTAGTAATATATGAAGCCAAATATTCAAACTTAAAAAATATCTTCTTAGTATTTCTATTTCAAAATCTCTCACATGCTTGGAGTTGCAGCAGGATAGATACTGCTTTCTAAAAGGCAGTGCAATAGTCAACTTTTGTGAACAGATGTAGGTCATTGCAGAGATAGCGCCAAAATCACCTTCTAAAGTTGAAATACACATGTGAAATTTGGTAAAGTTTCAAAACCTGTTAGGTATACCATCGCAGTTTTCTTCAATTCACCAAATTCCCTTTGTGCTGTGGAAAGGCTGCTGGAACACCAGTGTTTTCAGACTGTCCGGCTTGATTACACTGCTGTGGTACCACTTATCTAGAGCTATTTTAAGCATCTTCTTGGGTTACAGTGAGCCATATTGTTAATCTAATTACATTTGCCCAAAGGAAAGTAAGTACATGTGAATCCTGCTCTTTAATCTACTTAACAAAAGGCACTGAATCTTTCTTCATAGCATTTATCAAAATTGTTATTACATAGTTATTTATATTTTTAAATGCCTTTCTCTTCCACTATGAATTTCAAAAAGGCATTGAGCATGTTGTATACACAGTACTTTTTGCTCAGTGCCTAGAGGGTCAATGAATGTTTGATAAATCAATGAATGAATGAGTGGTCACATAAGAGATAACTGACTTATATACATTTATGCTTGACACTTTAAACTCATGCTGAAAATGTATACATACTTTAGGGACTCATTGGGATATATTACAGTGTAGTGCAACAAAGCACAAATTTTCAATTCAAATGGAATGGATTTGGGACTTCCCTGGTAGTCTAGTGGTTAAGACCCCCACAGTCTCACTGCATGAGGCCCAGGTTCAGTCCCTAATCAGGGAACTAGACCTTGCGTGCCATAATGAAGACCCCACAACTAAGACCTGGCACAGTTAAAAAAAAAAAAAAAGAATAGAAGAATAAAACAAAAATTTTTAATGGAATGAAATTTAATGTCAGATCTGGCATTTCATAAATTGTGTGATCAGAGACAAGTGAAATGAGCTCTCTAACCTTCTGTTTACTCATCTGTAAAATGTGAACAATTGCAGTGGATTAAATATTAAAGATAATGCATTCAAAAATATGCAGCATAGTCATGGCATGGAGCAAAGCCTTAATGTGGTGGGTATTGTCACTTATTAACATTTAATATAGCCTTTTAAGTGAATTATATAAATCTAAATTATCCAAGGGCTTTTAAAAATTGACAACAGAAATCTAGTTTGAGCATATGCTAGCAGTGATAACTCATCAATAATTTACAATAATAAAATGAATTTTCCAACACTTTCATGTCTATTTTTCCAACTTTAAACAAGTTATCTTCAATTAAATTTCATCATTCTTTACTCTGTACACTCCTTACAAATTCTTCACAATCACTCAAGAATCTTTCTCTGTTGGTCTTCATAACAACAATCTGAATTCATCAGTTCAGTTCTCTCACCTAGATTGAGTACTCTTCCCTAAGCAACCTTCATTTCATTATTGTGCCTATATTGTTCCTGTATTTCATAACTTCAACCATTATCACAGTGGAAAAAGTAATCATTGGTGAAGTATATTCTCCCTTCTGGACTATATTCTCTTCAAGGCTCTAATCTCTGGACAAAGAATTGGATCCAATCTAAATCTTTAATTTTTATTCATCCCTTTTGAGCATATACTGAGCATGATCTATTCTCATCTATGATAGATCTATGATCTATTCTATGTTGAGGAGCTAACATATAAGGTGATAGTACTCAGAGATAGGGTCTTTGGGAGGTGATTAGGGATGGAATTCATATGTGCCTGCATGCTCCAGCTGTGTCCGACTCTTTGTCACCCATGGACTATAACCCAACAGACTCCTCTCTCCATGGAATCTTCCAGGCAAAAATACTGGAGTGAGTTGCCATTTTCTACTCCAGGGGATCTTCCCAACCCAGGGTTTGAACCTGCTTCTCTTCCATCTCCTGCATTGGCAGGCGTATTCTTTACCAACTGTGTCACCTGGGAAGCCCCAGGAATGGGATTAAGGTCCTTATAAAAGGGACTCCAGAAAACTAACTCACCCCCTCAACATGTGAGGATACAAGGAATCAGCAGTCTGAAAGAGGGCCCTCACCTGACCATGTTGCACCCTGATCTCAGACTTTCAGCCTCCAGAACTGTAAAAGACAAATTTCTGTTGTTTACAAGCTGCCTAGTCTGTAGTATCTTGTTACAGCCACCCAAAGGATCTTCAGCAATCTACATGGTAGACATTAATCTGCATGGTAGACACTGTGCTGGGTTAGACTGTTAGGAAACAGAGCACAATAGAGTCTCTAGTATCAAAGAGCTCACAGACTAAATAGGGGATGCGAAACTAGAAACAAATAATTATGAAAATTGTGAGAAGGGAAATACTATATTCCTGGCTTTATGAAAACACAGAAATAACAATATGTATGGCTTTATGGTAACTAAACAGTGTAGTCATACAGGAAACACTAAGACAGCAAATTTATTTTGTAACTCTTATAAGATCAATTCATAAAGTATGATTCCAGCACTAAAATGCATAGGAAAGGCTGTATATTAGATTGTGTTTAAGTTAAAATAAATTACGGTTACAATTTAAAAGACCTGTAAATTCAAACTTTTTTTCTTTACACCATTTAAAGTAATAATAGGAAACATCTGTTTGGTTAGATTTTATTCAGTACTTCAGGTCACCTGGAGAGACTACTGATACTCCAGAACGGTGAACTATTAGCATTAGTGCAGATCTTCCCACCAAACAAAACTCCAGACTGCCTTTATTAGTACCATCTAGGAAAAGGCCAGAAGGCTCTCTATAAAGAGAAGCTGATACACATTGGAAGGCACAATTGATAGTGGTTTATTAAGCCCTAAGTTGTAGAAAAGCACTGGAATTGGCTCCCTCTTCTCACAAATGGACAAAGTAAGGACCAGCAATAACCGATAATGTTCAGTGACTCTCCCCAAATCAAAAGCACCCATGCTAAAATGACTCACTGGAATAAAAATAGAAAAGTCGTAAAAGGAACATTCAGTGGGCGGGGGGAGACTAACTTTATCTCTGTTCTCACATCTATATAATATGAGCCCTAGAAACTATTGCCCAGCTATAGAATAAATCTGGAACTATCAAAAATATTCCTTTTTAATACAAGTTTTGCATCCCATTAAGGCAGAGACTTCATTTTTGTTCGTCACATTTTCCCCATCTCAAGCCAAGTAAGTTCTAAGAAATATTTTTGAATGAATGAATAATGCATGAATGCATATTATGTAGAAGACTAGACTCAGGAGAATTTGGCTGCAAATCAACATACAATGTTTCTGCCCTAGTAGGGGATACAAACAGACAAATTAAAAGGATTGCTTTGTATGAAGCAATTTTTTTTTTAAGTATCATAGGAATAAGGGGTTGGGAGAAATGGTTCCTTTAGCTAATGTGATTAGAGGGAAGGCCTCTGCAATGGAAAAGGTAGGTAAAGTATACATATCTACTTAATATTTTGTATTTGCTATTTCAAGGTATTAACATATTCTGGCAACCACAGTTCCAATTTAAAGGCAGAGAAAAAGCTTAATGAGTTTATACAAGATTGTGTCAAGTAAAATATATGTATATCAATCCACCATTAAACAGTGCGGAGGGGTTAGGTACACTGAGCCTTTGTGTGACTGAAAATCCCAGTATAACCTATCAGCCTCTGTATCCCAAGTTCCTCTCTATTGGAGATTCCGTATCCAGAGTCAACCAACTACAGATTGTGTAGTGCTCTAGTATGTATTTATTGAAAAAAATCCCTCTATAAGTGGACTCCTGCTGCTACTGCTGCTAAGTCGCTTCAGTCGTGTCCGATTCTGTGCAACCCCACAGACGGCAGCCCACCAGGGTCCCCCGTCCCTGGGATTCTCCAGGCAAGAACACTGGAGTGGGTTGCCATTTCCTTCTCCAATGCATGAAAAGGGAAAGTGAAGTCTAGAGCAGTTCTGCTGTTGCTGCTGCTAAGTTGCTTCGGACAATACCTGTTATTCAAGAATCAACTGCACACACATATTTAGATATGTGTGTATATAGATATTATTAAAAATATTTCTGTACAAATGTTGCCCTGAATGTTTTGTTCAAATAGAATTCATTTCAGACTTCTCAATCTGCCAATGTAAATCATTTTTCATACACACAGCTCCTCACAAAAAAAAAAAAAAACCTGTACATTAATTTAAAGATTTCTGAGGAGACTATGCTTAAGCACCAAAATATTCTTTTAAAAAAAAAATGTTTTTTGAGAAGACACTTAGAATATCAGGCTCTTTATTAGGTTGCCAAGATGANCAAAAAAAAAAAAAAACCTGTACATTAATTTAAAGATTTCTGAGGAGACTATGCTTAAGCACCAAAATATTCTTTTAAAAAAAAAATGTTTTTTGAGAAGACACTTAGAATATCAGGCTCTTTATTAGGTTGCCAAGATGAAAGGTGGGTATTTTCAGTTGTTAAATACATGGCAGCACTTGTGTTTGACAGAGGCTGCCAATGACTTTCATTATATCTGTCAGTCAAATGGTAAAAAAGAAAAAACAATCATTGAAATAAACCCTACACAATTGCAAACATTTGGCATGATAAGTGGTTTTAGTAGCCAATGGTGGCATGGGTCCTCATGTTTTTTGGGTAGTTAGAACCCAAGAGTATTTCAGAGAAAGCACTACATTATTTTCAGAATTTCAGTTATTTAACTTCTTGTAGCAAATGAAAGGAACAATCTCAGTGTTTGGAAAAATGAAATTTTTTTTTTTTGGCTGCACTGGGTCTTAGTTGCAGCATGGGCATCTTTAGTTGCAGCATGCCAACTCTTAGCTGAGGCATATGGGATCTAGTTCCCTGACCAGGGATTGAATCCAGATCCCCTGCAATGGGAGCATGGAGTCTTGGTGATTGTACTACCAGGGCAGTACCCAAAAATGAAATTCTAAGATTTCTTTTTCTGCAGAGCGCAAAGTTCAAGTTAATATATGATATTATTTCAAATGACAAAAAAGAGACATTCACCAAAATTTAAATAGAATGTATCAATTGCAATCATGAAATCCACTCTCCCCCAAAAGTCAAATATTAAAAACAGAGTAAATCATAAATTTCCCTGTGGTCTGCTTACACATTTTGTAAGTCTAATGCTTCTTTTGTTTCTAATGGTATTTCTGAGTTTCCATTCATGTGCTTGTATGCTCAGTCAACCCCATGGACTATAGCTCACCAGGCTCCTCTGTCCATGGGATTCTCCAGCCAAGAATACAGAAGTGGGTTGCCCCTTCCTCCTCTAGAGGAGCTTCCCGACCCAGGGATTGAACCTGTGTCTCCTGTGGGCTCCTGCACTGGCAGATTGTTACCACTTGAGCCATTTATAAGCATTTAAATTTGGCATGAGGCTGAAAATGGGTTAGCATCTGTTGATGATGCTCTAAGTAGGGATATGAATTATGAGTCCTTGATGAGAATGAGCCAGTGACAATGACTGCCATTCTTTGTCAGCAACTCTGTCTTTTCCTATATCACTTTGGCTATACAGCATGGTTTCCACACCGTATCATAAAGAGTTTGTGTTGTAGCTTTAGGTTGTCTTTGTGTTTCGTTTTATTGCATATAGACAATAATATCTGTAAGAACATTATAAGAAGAGGAATAAGACAGGGGCACAACAATATACTGCAGCAAACAAAAACTAATAGAACAAACTAAAAACTAATTTCCAAGATAGGGAATGATAAGATCAAAGAAAAATGGTAAGAACTGCAAGAGTATTATGAAAAAGTAGCTCTCGACTCCTGGACTAAGTCTTAGAATTGCTAAAGAATCTTTGGAAAACAAAATCAGCATGTTTTTAAAGACTTCAAAATCAAAGCCCATGAGCCAAAAGGATTATAAAATTTGGTCAGGTGTGTCTTATTGAGTTGATACTTCCCAATAATAGATATTAATAAAAACTGCATTGGATTAAGAAATACGATATCAGTATTTCAAGCTGAAATAAGAATTATGTTCATTCAGATTATGTCAACAACTAAGGTATAATAATGCAACTCACATGTTAATAGAAAAGCTATAGAAATCATGAAAATATCTTTGCTGTTGTTATAATCTGATATTCATACAAATACTTAATACTGTGTTTCCTATGTTAATTATAAGCAAACATAGCTAACAGAGATTCTAGTCTACATTTTAGAAACCTATAAACTCTTTTTATAAAAGACTATCATGGAAGAGGTTTTAATATTTATATTTGATGTACTGAAAAAATATTTAGTAGTGTTTAATTCTAAGACATCCAAGAATTACTTATAAAATGTTTTAAGAATTAAGAGTCAGGATCTATCTTTTCTTGGGCTTATCACTAATGAGCTATGTGAATTTGGAAAATTTAGTTAACTTTCTTAAAGTCAAATTTTCTTCTTTTCCAAAATGGAAATATGTTATAGGTCATTGAAATAATAAAAATAAGATACTACTTGCAGACAGCTTGGCACTTGATAACACATAGTATTATGAATAATATATTTTTAAAAATTATTAACCCACTGGAATACAACAAAAAAGAGAGTATTATTTAAAACTTTATATATATTAAAAAATTTTTTTCCTCCAGGGACTTCTCTGGTGGTCCACTGGTTAAGAATCTGCCTGCCAATGCAGGGTACACAGGCTCGATCTCTGGTTGGGGGCTAGTACACATGCCTCTGGGCAACAACTCCTGAACCCACACTCCTGTTTTCTACCACACAAGAGAAGCCACCACAATGAAAAGCCTGCACACCACAACTAGAGTGTAGCCCCTGCTCACCGCAACCAGAGAAAGTTCGCACGCAGGAACAAAGACCCACTGCAGCCAATAAATAGATAGATAGAGGATGATAGATAGACAGACAATAGATAAAAAATTTTTAAACCATTACTTATTAAAAAAATTCTTCCTCTGTCTAGAATCGTAGTTCCTACAAAATAGGAATCACAAGATTGGAAAATAATGGCAACTTTAAAAAAAAGGCAGTGACTATTTCTATTTATAGGGGAGTGCTAAGACAGAAAGAAGGAGGAGGAAATGGAGAAAGAGAATGATAAAAGAGCAGGAAGGCAAAGAGGAAGAAATGACTAGTCACTATAAAATATCAGATTATTATTGTATTCAAAGTATTTGTGGAAAAAAATCCTCTTGTTCCCAAATGCATTCTGTTACTGTCCTTTGAGCACGAGATATTTATGCAGCGTTCTACAGATTACAGATTAACATTTTATGGTATTCTAAATTTATACATTTTAAACAATTTCTGTGACACATTTCTTCCTTTGTCTTCCAATGTGCACACAAAAACAGCAGAATAGGAACTGCTTCCTTTACTAAGGGCAAGCTGAGGTTGAAACAAAGATAATCTTTCTACTAATACTAAACCAGGAAAGACTATTAATAGATTTACAGTTGAGTGATATGGCTTGGTCATAGTTTCTTCTTTAATACTCAAAAGGTGGAAGCTGACTGTTCCTAACCATGCTCTCCATTTTCTGTATAAAGTAATGAGCAAAGAGGTCAGGGGTATTTGACTTGTATAGACCCATTTTGGAAATAGGAACAAAATTTTCTAAGTTGTTTGAAATCAGGAATTATTTTCTCATAATCTACATATTCTCTGAAAAGCAATATATCAAGACTATGCACTCAAGGAGTAAATTTGGATTAACCTAGTGTGTCTGGTGCTACATGAAGCTGAAATCTTTCTTAAATCCAGTAATCAAATTCATAATATAATACATATCCAAAGTGGGTACTATCTGTTAAGTTAATTAAGCAGGGACACCATTAGACTGTAGAGGTCTATGTGCTATGGAGGTCTATGTAAACACACCAAAATCTAAGCCTGTGCCTCACAGGTATAAAATCAAAACACCAAAGACAGCCCATCAGAAACTGCCAACCAGGCTTTGAGCTGTAAGCAGGTAATAATTTCCTTACTTTGCTTCTGCTTTTTCTCTATAGTTTCTCCCCAAGTACCTTTTGGTGGAGCCATCTTCACCACTTCCAGTTTGGTGCTAATTCCAATAGTTTTTTTGCTCAAATTCCTAAGAATTTTGATATGTCTCAGTTTATCTTTTAACTTTCCTATAGTATCTTCAGCTGAATCTCCTGAGCACCCCTATAATTCTGAAAGTAACAATGAAAAAAAAAGTGAAAAGTGTTAGTCACTTAATCATGTCCAACTCTTTGCAACCCCATGGACCTGGTCAGGATCTTCTGTCCATGGAATTCTCTAGGCAAGAATACAGGAGTGGGTAGCTAGTCACTTCTCCAGGGATCTTCCTGACCCAGGGATCGAACCTGGGTCTCCTGCATTCCAAGCAGATTCTTTACCACCTGAGCCACCAAGGAAGCCCCAAAGTAACAATATTCTGCAATAAATTCCTTTACTGTACACATATTTTATCACCAAATATAAGAGATGTACATAGTCTAAATATTCTGTAGAGTAACTTAATCAGAAGAGGCCTGGAAAAATTTTGTTCCAAATATTAGCAAAAAGAAAATGATCAACCTCATATTTCAATAATGAAGAGTCTCTAAAGTTTTTCCTCTTTGTTTATCAATATTAATGCTAGGGAAGATAAGTCCATTTGAGGAAAAAGGATGTATTCATGTTTAATTTCTTGGAAATAACATAATTCTATATAAGTCTTAATTTAGATATTATACAGTTTTGATCATTTTACCTCATGGCCTCATGAAGCTTGAGCTTCATTTATTTAAAAATTGCTTAATCAATTTTTAACAGAAAAAAATAAAACCTAAGAAAAACAAAACTCACTTTCAGCGTACTCTACACAATTGTTTCAAAATAAGTGCCTTTTGATTGAAATTTGTGAAGTAATTGTTTAGAAATTTAAATATATGTTGAAGCTGAAACTCCAATACTTTGGGCACCTGATGCAAAGAGCTGACTCATTTGAAAAGACCCTGATCCTGGGAAAGATTGAGGGCAGACGGAGAGGGCGCCAATAGAGGATGAGATGGTTCAGTGGCCTCACCGACTCAATGGACATGAGTTTGGGTAGACTTCGAGAGTTGCTGATGGACAGGGAGGCCTGGCGTGCTGCAGTCCATGGGGTCGTAGAGAGTCTGACACGACTGAGCAACTAAACTGAACTGAAACTGAAGATATAAAGTATGAACTTAGGGTAAGTTTTTCTGAGTAACACTGATTTCAGGTATGTCATTATTATCGTATATAAAGATCTTAAAACAGGAATGTTTGAGAGTTTAGGAGTTTCTAAGTTTGGTATATATACTTCCTATCTCAAAAAAAGGATATAGTGATATACCACTGAGAAATTCACCAGCTTAAATATCTGGAAATCCTAAAGGATTTGCTCAGGGAAATGTTTATTTCTGATGGAAAGATGAATCAAGTCACAAACATTCCCTTTGCCATTTCTGGATTACACAGTCTTTAGTTTCCATATCCATAAAATTAGACACCATCTGAAGTGTAGGTATGTTTCAGGAAATTATAACACAACTCCTCACAAACTCTTCATGGAAGTTTCTATTGTTTATCTGACACTTGGATTTGCAACTGTAAAATGAGTTTCAAACTGATGAAAAATGCAGGAATTTATTTCTAGAGTATTAAGTGAAACAGTGGTGTGCAAGTAATTAATTAGTAAAGCAAAGGACATTTTAATATTCTCTAATGGTAAAAGTATTAGACTGTGCTCTCCTTTATTGCACTGTATGATTTGTAATGTGTTCTACCACAAGCTCACTTTGTATATAAAACCGAGGAATTTGTTTCAGCTGGATTGCCAGTAGAAAGAGAATTGAGGAAATAAGTCACAAAGGCAATGTTAATAAGGGGCAGAAATTCAAGCTCTGATAGTGCATTTTGTACCTGGATATAGCAGAGAACTTTCCAATTAGAGTCAACAAGTAGAAAGCTGATAACTCCAAGATGAGATTTATAGGGAGAGGTCAGCAGCCTATAATGAGAATTTGGAGCACATACATCCAGCTGTAACACCTTTAGTATAAGTATAGTTTCTAATGGCAAAAGCTAATGGCTCCATGACAATAATAAATAATAGTGAGAGAATATTCTAGCCTCAGGCCTCAGATAGGGAACTCGGGTGGTATTATACGATTTTCAATAACACTAGCTGAAGAAGAGTTCTAAAGAGGTAGTTTCATTCCTGAAGAGCATCAGCTACACTAGAATTTGGGAAATCACAATAGGTAAGGAACAATTTTTCAGCTGAATCCCATCCTTTCCTCAAAGGAATTTACATTTAGACTTGTCCTCACAAGGAAGAAGGAAGGAAAGGAAGGATAGAAGGAGGGAGGAAGGAAGGAAATCACTCCTCGTATTCCCATCCCTCACTGTATATCATTCAATAAAAATGTAAAAGGAAATGATATTTCAAAGCATTAGAATTCACTTTGTGTGTGTACCTACCAAGACACTCTTGAAGCACTCGTAATGTGTACAGTGTGTATTGATATACTTGGAGTTGCGTCCTGCACAACCTACAAGGTCATTTACATGCAGCCCTGAAGTAACAGTTAAGAACATGCACTCAAGAGTTGGCAGATCTGAAATCAAGTGATCCTAACCCTGTGACTGTGGGCAAGTTAAAGAAACTGGCTAAGTTTAGTTCCCACATCCATGAAATGGAGATAATAATATGAACCACCACCAAAGGTTACTGGAACAATAAATGCAAATAAAACACACAGGACACTGCCTGGCAGATGTGAGTGAGCTATAACACTCATTTAATTTATTATCACCACCGAGCAACCTTTGTGGCTAAGTGTCACAAAAGTATATGGAGCTATGTGCTTGAATATGATTGAATATGAAGCCCCTGGAATTTTAGGCTTCAAACCCCATTGCTAAACATTAATTAGCCATATCTAACCTTTACCATGAAAACATATATAATATGACATGCCTTTGTAATCTCATACTAACTGATAAGGCTTGTACTCTGTTAGGGTCTAAGTATCTTTAACCTTAGTAACCACACTGCACAAACTGCACACCCCCAAGTGCCACAGCTTCCCCAGAGCCCAAGAAAATAGAATAGAGCAGGGTAGGGTAGAACTGATAATAGCAAATATAAGCACAGTGATGTATTAACCAAGAAGACAGCCTAGTTTTATAAAAAGAAAATAAAGTACAAGCACACTGTAGATTTTTGTTTTGAGCATTTGTACAAGGACCAGGAAAACATAGTTGGAAGTCTCATCAAATCGACCCCAAGACTGACAGCAAAGTTATNGTAGGGTAGAACTGATAATAGCAAATATAAGCACAGTGATGTATTAACCAAGAAGACAGCCTAGTTTTATAAAAAGAAAATAAAGTACAAGCACACTGTAGATTTTTGTTTTGAGCATTTGTACAAGGACCAGGAAAACATAGTTGGAAGTCTCATCATATCGACCCCAAGACTGACAGCAAAGTTATTATTCTTCAGTGCAGCCAAGGCCTAGAAGTCAGGTAGATTATTAACAGCAGGATGGATCCTTCACCTTTAGGTAACTTTTCATACAAACCCTTGTCTCTTCCTAATACCAATGCCTATCAGCCCATTAATCACAGCAGCCTCTTCCCACAGCTCTCTCTTCAAATCTTACTCCCCAAGTGTGTCTCAGCCCAAATTCCATCTGTATTTAGTTGCTACCTTTCAGTTGAATTCCATCACACTTCTGGCTGCTCCTCTTGCCATTTTACAAATGAAAAAGAAATATGCTGTTATTCCAGTAAAACTGCAGTGGTTCTTAACCTGGGTGGTTTTGTTTCCCCGAGGATGTCTAGCAATATGTGGAGACTTATTTGGCTGTCACAGCTGGGAGGGTGCTACTGGCTTCCAGTGGACAGAGGCAGTGCCAGGACTGTGACAGGCATGGGAGGTTCCCAGAGCTCCAAATTTAAGGAGGCACTTACTCACTCTTAGGGTTATCCACACTCAAGATTAAAGTTCACATGACCCTGAGAGTGATTGCCTCCTTAAACACCATGGCCTACCTGCCTTCCTTGCCTCCCTCTAATCTTAGCCCTGAGTTGAGGCCAGGGCTGCCTCTAAACATCCCCCCAAAACAAATTATCCAGTCCAAAATATCAATAATATTGAGACCAAGAAACCTAGATCAGTTTAAAGAGTCTAAAGAAAATCAGGGTTGGAAACAGGATTCCCTCCCTTTTCCACTTTAAGTTACTAATTTAAATGCACACTTTGTTAAATCTAACATCTCTAATGGTGAAATAATACCAGATTCTAACATTTAGCTTCAATCTGTTTTATTCTCAGGGCTTCCCAGGTGGTACTGGTGGTAAAGAANGTTGGAAACAGGATTCCCTCCCTTTTCCACTTTAAGTTACTAATTTAAATGCACACTTTGTTAAATCTAACATCTCTAATGGTGAAATAATACCAGATTCTAACATTTAGCTTCAATCTGTTTTATTCTCAGGGCTTCCCAGGTGGTACTGGTGGTAAAGAATGCCCGCTGATGCCTGAGACATGGGTTCCATCCCTGGGTTGGGAAGATTCCCCTGGAGGAGGGCATGGTATCCCACTCTAGTATTCCTGCCCAGAGAATCCTCTGGACAGAGGAGCCTGGTGGGCTACAGTCCATGCAGTCGCAAAGAGTCAGACACAACTGAGAAACAGCACTCATGCTCGAATTTTACTCCAATCCACATAAACTACAATGGATGTAAATTAATTCAACCTTCTCTTTCCTGGCCTATGTACTTAGGCCTCAGTTTTCTCTCTGCTAATGTATCTTTCACTCAACTCATTTACCTCTAAGGCTCAGATGCAAGGCTACCTTCCCATCAACATGCGACTCCTCCCTTCTCAGATCTGTTTCTCTCTCTTGTGTATCTTTCTTTGTACTTATATTCCACTATAGTCATTTATTTGTTTTTTTTTAATTCCCTCTATCCCTGACCCAACCTCTCCCACCAACCCACATACACACACACATATAAACATGCAGACAAACATACACACACACTCAGTTAACCTTACGATCATAAATCAGATTTTCTTTATATATATATATCCACAAAAACCTCAATGTAGTAGAGTACTTTGAGTAAAGTACTTAATGTATGTTTGAAATGAATTAGTGAGGAATTTATATTCAATAATATTAATAATACAGCATGAACCATAATATTTCCGATTATCTGAATCTTACTATAACTGCATTACTAGGCCTTATTAAATCCAATACCAATTTTCTTCTCCTGGCAGATGTCACCATCTATTTACTTATTTTTTTTTTTCGGTTGTGCTAGGTCTTCACTGATGCACACGCTTTTATTTAGTTGTAGCGAGCGGGAGCTACACTTCGATCTGGTGCATGGGCTTCTCACTGTGGTGGTTTCTCCTGCAGCAGAGCACAGACTCTAGGGCATGCCAGCATCAACAGTTGCAATCAAAAGTTGCAGCACATGGGCTCAGTAGTTGCAGCTTGCAGGCTCCACAGCACAGGCTCAACAGTCGTAGTGCACAGGCTTAGTTGTTTCGTAGCATGTGGGATCTTCCCGATCAGGGATCAGTGTCTCTTTGCAGTGGCAGGCAGATTCTTTACCACTAAGCCACCAGGGAAGCCTCTGTCTCCATCTATTTCAGGTTTGATTTCCCAGAATTCTTGAGGTTTATGTTCAGTAGGTAACTGACTTGACATTTTGCTACAAACAAAAGCTCAGAATGGAATGTATTCCCTTCCCAAAGGCCTATTCTAGCAGCAGAAGAGCTTATGTCTTTGCTTGAGCTATAAGCCTAAACTCAGGAAGAAGATAAATCCAATTCCTAATAACTGTTGAAGAAATAGCCTTGTTAATATATCAAACTCTTCAGGATTCCAAACTAAGGCAACAGGAAAACACATTTCCATCAATCTCTACCTCACCCTCAACCTTAAAACTAGTCTAAATTTAAAATTTCTAAGTTTGAATTTTAATCAAAAGTAAGCTGACTACCTAAGTATTTAATACATAGCTATAAATATCTCCTGTTTAAAAAGAATACAGTAAACATACAGTCAAGTCTTCCAGCTACTTGTCCTTGAAACAAATGTATTATATTTTACATTTTTATGTGACTTGACAAAAAGGAAACTGAAGTTCTTCCTCCATGAATACCAAGAAACCTCTGATTTTAATCATTTAATCCTTTTATGAGAGAATTAGCTTCATGTTCAGCACCTGGAAAGGTACAAGTCTAAATTTACAAGTTTATTATGAAACAGTTATTGTGAAAAAATTATTGAAGATTAAACACATATATATTCTACCAACATAAACTTTCAAAACTTTAAGTCACAAAGTCACTCTGTTAGGTTTTCTCATGGTACTATCTGATTCTATGCTAGTAAGAATCATTTTCACTGTTTAGTCCATAGCCATCAATTGGGAGAAAGGAGATGACTTATCTGGAGCACCCCAGTCTGAGCCGAGAAATCTCAATGTGTGTTTCACTTGTTACATAGCAATCCTGCTAAAAGAGGTTTCACCACCAGGTTTTTGCAGGTAAGGAAACAATTTCAAAGAGGTTTGCAAGGTGCCAATTTTAATAACATTAGTAAACAGTGTTTCTGAAATATGATCTTCCAACTATGTCAAAATACTATTCAATATTACATTTTAATCTAGGAAAGGCAGAAAATCTGTTCAGTTTGAGTGTTTCACTAGTTAACCAATATATGCCACTTAATACTGAGCACCAAGCAAGGACTATGAGCTTCTCTAAGAGGAAAGGTATCCCATCAAGGAAAGAGACCACCACAGGGAGCCATCATTCTGTTGGAGGATCAGTGGTGTATAAAAAATGAAAAGGGACTTTCCCGGTGGCTATAAGCAGTGAAGAATCAGCCTGCCAATGTAGGAGACACAGGTTCAATCCCTGATGTGGGTTAAAACACAAACACACACACAGAAATGATGTGTTTTTTCCTCACTACTTAGTGGAGGAGATCGACATATAAGTAGACAATTACAATCAAATGTGCTAAAAGTTACAACAGGGGTAGATTAAGTTCTTATGAAAGCAATACATGCTTCATATGAGACTGGCATGATTTCATAGAGGAAATGAGAATTGAACTGAGTCATGAAACACACACAGTTCGGAGAAGGTTTGAGAAGTCAGTTCATATATAAAGAGGAGAATGTTCAGAGGCATGATTCCTGATCTAGCTCATGATGGCCCTGATCACTGGATACATGATCAGAAGGGACAGGAATGGAGACTGAAAACATGCTGGTGCTTGAGGGCAAAAGGAAAGCAAGGAAACTTGAGGATAATAACAGTAAAGGGAGTTCAATATCGGTTTGGAAGGATGAGAAAAGTTATGATTAGATTTGTTTTTCAGTAAAATTCCTTTGATAGCAATAAGGAGAATTACAAAACAGCATAGAGAAGAACTGCAGTATAGTTTAAGTGGGAAATTGTAAACATATGTAAAGTAGCAGCATCGGGAATGGGAACAAATGTTGGAATCAAGGATATAGCTCCAGTCTTAAGGGTTTGATAAAATTGGTTGTACTAGATGGTAAGAAATGTCCCGAACGACCTTGGTGTTCCCAGTGTGGAAGACTGGGTGGCTATTAATGGGTCTGCAATATCTGCACAGTGTGAAAGGAAGGACACCATACAGGCAATAGCTATGCAGGACTGCAGTAAGAGGTCAGTTAGGGCAAGACTTGTAGACCAGAAACCACCAGCTTGTCACTGAAATTATCAGCAAGGCAAGACAAAAGCAGAGGTTTCAGAAATAATCAGTGTTAAGTGACAGAGAAACTAAAGCCTGAGAAAGAAACCAAAGCAGGGAGGAAGATTGTCTAAAGGTATAAAAATATATTAATAAGAGTGGGAACTGGGTAAACATGACAAAATTTATCCAAATAAAGTACCCATATTTAATTATAACTTCCTCTGAAGGTTTGTGGGCAAAAACATTTTTTTACTTTAAGGTAAGAAATTTCTTCAGGAAGCTAAAGTTTCTCTCCAGTAAAATTAATGACAAACATCAGACATAAATAAATAAAAACCAAAAGATAGATACACACGATACACATACATAGCCAACTGCATAACATAGTTTACAGAAGAAATGGATTTTCACTTTATAGCTCAGGGCTTCCCTGATAGTTCAGTTGGTAAAGAATCCACCTGCAATGCAGGAGACCTGGGTTCGAACCCTGAGTTGGGAAGATCCCCTGGAGAAGGGATAGGCTACCCACTGCAGTATTCTGGCCTGGAGAATTCCATAGACTATATTGTCCATAGGGTTGCAAAGAGTCAGACACGACTGAGTGATTTTCACACATCACATACTCATTTTTAAGTTACCAAGGGCCTAAAAATAGCTCAGAACATAACTGTATGTTCTAATTTGTGGGGAATTAGGCTGAGTCCAGACCTTTACTTTTATGTCACGTGTTTATGTCTTAAAAAACAAACAAAACCACCAGAAAGAAAAAAAAGTCAAAAACCAAAAACAACCTCAGGCATTTAAAAGGATGGAGAAAATGATTCCTTGAAATGTTTTAGGATTTCCTAGAATTATTTAGTCAAAGAATAAAACTTTCTTCTATAAAATATTTATGATTCTACTTCTATAATCTGCAATTACAGCTACTAATATATTCTGTTTTACCTCATTTTTGCTCCTCCTATATAATAGTGTTTCATATATGACAGATTGTCAACAAGTATATGACTGGACTTCTCTTGTGGTACCGTGGGTAAGAATCTGTCTGCCAGTGCAGCGGACACAGATTCAGTCTCTAGTCCGGGAGAATGCCACATGCTGTCGGGCAACTAAGCCCATGTGCCACAACTACTGGAGCCCGCTCACTCTAGGACACTTGAGTCACAATAATGAGCGTCTGTGCTGCAACTACTGAGCCAGGGGGCTGCAACTACTGAAGCCCCTGTGCCTAAAGCCTGTGCTCTACAAGAGAGGCCACAGCAGTGAGAAGCCTGTGCACCGAAACAGAGTAGGCCCAGCTCAACGTCAACTAGAAAAAGCCCATGCACAGTAACAAAGACCTAGTGAAGCCAAAAAATAAATAAAGGAAATAAGCATATGACTAATTGCTATAGGAAAATTTTCAGGTATAAGATGCTACATAATATAGCTCAATGTATTTTTTTAATATCTATCTTTTTAGGTTACAATTCTACTATTCAAGTATGCTTGCATTCATGCTAAGTTGCTTCAGTCACNCCTAGTGAAGCCAAAAAATAAATAAAGGAAATAAGCATGTGACTAATTGCTATAGGAAAATTTTCAGGTATAAGATGCTACATAATATAGCTCAATGTATTTTTTTAATATCTATCTTTTTAGGTTACAATTCTACTATTCAAGTATGCTTGCATTCATGCTAAGTTGCTTCAGTCACATCTGACTCTTTGCAACGCTATGGACTGTAGCCCACCAGGCTCCTCTGTCCATGGGATTCTTCAGGCAAGAATCCTGGAGTGGGTTGCCATGCCCTCCTCCAAGGGATCTTCTTGACCCAGGGATTGAACCCTTGTCCTTTTTGTCTCCAGCACTGGTAGGCAGGTTCTTTACCACTAGTGCCACCTGAGAAGCCCCACTATTCAATTATATTTTTATAGAAAAGAAACAATATTAAAAGTTTTTCCCAAAGTGACAAATTGTTTTGTTTCTATCTCACCAGTCTATAGTAGGCAAATTTGCTATTGCCTTTCTTTCTTTCAACCTGCTTCTCAATGATGATGAAGGAACACACCTAGGTAGACCTGCTAGTTAGAACATACCTAGAGGTACCACATGATCCTAACCCCAGGCCACAGCCCATTAGACTACGGCTTACATCAAGTGAGGACAGGAAAGAAATAACTAATACTTATTGAGTAGCCACTATATCCAAGGCACTACTCTTGCTTTTCACTCTTCATATGCAGTCACCCATTTAACCCTCATCATAACTATGAGGTAGGGACTGTTAACATCATTCTCATTTACTGATGCAGAAACTGTCACAGAATCATGAAGAAAGTTTCCTAGGATTACAAGGCTAGAAAGATTTGGAGCTGAGCTTCAAATCCAGCCAGTCTAGCTGCTTCTGCATGCAGAACCACTGATCTAACCATTGCAGCATATTTTTCTTAAATAGTATACTACCATATTACCATCTATAGGTGAGGTGAAGACAAGTTTATCTTCTGTTTCAAGAATCTGAAGTGATACATGGAGAGACTGAGTCAGCTGGACGGTGCTGGACACCGAAAGTGTGAGGTAATTTTGCACTGCAACAGAAAGGAAAATCAAAAGACTATGGGGAAGATCAGGCCTGTGTTACCATTCCAGCCAGACCTAACAGACTTTCTGAAATTACCCTCCAAGAAAAATCCCCTGGTTTTCCAATTACTGAGTTTATTACTTAATTTTTACAAGTCTCTGTCCTTTACAGTATAAAACTCCCTCCATTGAAAACAACTAAAAAATGTACATAAAAAAGGATAGAAGTTTTATGTACATAAAAGTAGCTTTTTTTGGTACATAAAACTAGAAAGAAAGAAAGAAATATCCAGTAAATGAAACTAACTGAAAGGGGAAACCAAGTGGTTAAGACTACTTTATTCAGGTTTCCTCTTGGGACATTTGATGAAATAGGTAGACTTGGACTTGAGATTTCACAGCCTTTGGGTGTTTGCAATAGATCACACAACCCAAGGTCAGCCAGAGATGGAAAGTCTAAAGGGTGATATGCCCTCCTGTGACCCAATAAAACTATCGTCATTGTACCAGAAATAAGTTTGCAAGCTTGCAGTGCTACACATACACACATAACACAGCTGGCAACTGCAAAGGAACCAGTCTGCCTCTAAATTTGGCACTGGTGATAGGGAACAAAAAAATATCACCTGACGATTCGTGACCAACAGTAATCCCTCACATGACTTTGCCCTCCAATTTCATACTACCAAGGTGGTTCAAACATCTAAAAACAGCTTATAGTATTAGGTAATGCCCCTGACCCAAGAAAAAGGAAATACAAATTCTCTCAACTAGAAATCCAACTTAGTTAAAGTTTCAAATAATTCTCAAATGATGAAGATCCAAGTGACACTCATTTGCAAGGCATTATTAAGCAAAAACCAAAAGAAACTACAGATGTGTAATCTGATCCACAAATACATTAGATAGCTAAGTTAAATATATAAACTGAGTACATTTTAAATAGGAAAGGATAAAACTACAATTAAAGAGTAAGGGACCATGAAGAACTGTATAAGAACTAAACATTAAAAAAATTTTTTTCCAAACTATAACTTACTAAAACCAAACAAAAGCAAAGCAAAGCAAATGGATTAAAAAAAATATAAAACTTCCAATAGTGGTTAGTTCTGGGAAGGGGAGGAATAACGAGTGGATAATAAAGAATGAGACCAGGAAGATGCACATAGATAAGTTTCTATTTTTGTTAATGTTCTGATTCTTGAATTGGTTGGTGAGTTTGTTAGTTTTAAGTATATTAACATAATTAAATATAGCTATGAATGATGACAGCATGTCACAACCTAAAGATTATGATTAGTCTTTAATTCAATTCTGAATACTTGAGGCCAAAAGACAAACAATAAATCAGTAAATATTTTAAAACCAATTACAATAATTCATCACAATAAAGTAAAATTTTTAAATCATCTCAAAAATTCTACCAAATTAAAAACTGAAGAAAAATGCCTTAATCTGGTATCTATAACAATAAAAAATTAAACAAAAACCTGTAACATGATACTTAATGCTAGCAGTTTGAGAGGTTAGATAGAATATGTGGTTTTAAAAAAGCAACATACATAGTATCCTCAAGGAATAGTTCTTCCTTTAAAATATAACAAGCTATACCAAATCCTTCATAGATTAAAAGCAAATAGAGGCCATGAAAGAAGACATGAATGGAGACAAATCACTCTCATGAATTAAAAGTTTCAATATCATAAGTAGATACATGGATTCAACTGTAATGAAAAATACCATTTTTTTAACCTGAAAACCTGAGTCTAAAATGTTTTGAAAGATCAAAGGCCAGGAATAGCAAAGTGATTTCTGAAACAGAACCAGAGGAGTGGTATGTGCATGACTAAATGTCAAGGCTCATTATAAAGCTGTGGACTGACAGTGAGAGGCACTAGTACCAGGATAGATGAATTCATCAAGGAACACAACGGAAAGGCAGGAAACGCACACACATTCACAAATTATTTTCATTTCAAAACTGGTGTTATCAATCAGTAGGGAAAAAAAAAAACTGTCGCTCTAGGCCAACTCATCATCCAATATGGGAAAATATGAGACTAAGTTTTCCCCTTTCATCCTGAAGAAAAATGAACATAAGGTAAACATAATCACCCTTCCTGATAAAACAATGCTACAGCTGAGCTAGCCAATACAATAGTCAATTGCCACAGAGGCTGTTTAAATTCAAATGTAAATTAATTGAAATTAAATTTTAAAATTTAGCTCCTCAGTCACACCATTCACATGTCAATTGCTCAGCTGTAACATGTAGTTAGTGGCTACCATATTGGGCAGTGGCAAGTATAAACTATTTCCATCATTGCATATAAGTCTATCGGACAGAACCAAGAGACGTTTACAATAGTTATCTTTGATCTTGGGGCCAGGAAAGGATGTATTAAGCAAGGAATAACAAATGAAACAAACAAAAGAGTGAAAATAACTGAATTTAGCTATTAAAATTCAGCACCATTTATCAAAAGATGCTATATAGAAAATAAAAAAGAAAGCCTTAACTTGAAGGAAGGTATATATAATATGTATATACATATGTAATTTATTTATATGTATACATAAAGAATATATGATGTATATAAAGACTCTTCCTAACCAACACAAAGATAATCATATAGAAAAGTGATTAAAAAATATATCGGGTACTCCATTCTGTTTGATGACCAAAATAAATACAATCTCATTTATCCTATCAATATATGAAACAGATTAGAATGAAATGTTTGACAAATTTCTGTGTTCTGTTTTAAATCAGCAAGAGTAGGAGCGGGACAACATATTTTTCAGCCTAGAAGGAAGATTACACTGGTTTGGACAGTATCACAGCAACATATAAGTAGGCTGATAATAATGTTTGAACATGTAATTAAATAGATATTTCTAATGTTAGCTTATCCTTTATTAAAAGACAGTTCTCTAGCTTACTTAACAATTTATCTTTACCTTACTTGAGCACCCACACTTGGGAGGCACATAGGACATTTATGCCACTGTAGAATGTGGTGGTAATGAGGGAATTAATTTCATATTTGTTTCAATCCAAAGAGTCAGAGAACATAAGATGTGTGTGACTTGGGGGTGGAATGGAAAATGTAGATAAAGTTGCAAATATGAGGAAATACTGAAAATACAACTAAAATGCAATTTCCTCAATGCAAAGACAAATTTCTATCCCTGAATTAACATGAGAGAATATTTCTCTGTGCACCATCCACTTCCTGACCTTTGCCCAATGCAGAGAATAAAAAGAAAATCATACTTTCCTACCTTCTATATAGAAAAAAGAAGTTTCATATAAAAAAAAAAATTTTACAAAACTTCTGTTTATGTACCTTAAACACTGAAACAAAACTATACTCATACCACATACCCAAGTTGTCTAATTTGAACTAAGTCTTAGTTTTAACCAAACTGTAAAAGAAACAATTAAGGAATTTTGGCCTTTTATTGTGATATATTAAAAAACAACAAAAATACTAAACAACTTCAAAAAAAGTTTAAACTAGCTATTAAGTAGCATCACAATATGTCAAACAGTAACATGATAGTTTGATCATACATAGCCAAGGCAGTATGAGTCCATGCCAATGATTCTAGAAGTTGACTCTGTTTGCCAGAAAGAAACAAACAGTGCAGAACAGTCTGTGTGTAAATTTCAAGAAAATATGATATGATTTCACCTCTCAAGGTCCTTGTAATCTAAGAATGAGAGAAAACAATTAGCAGCTTGGCAATTCTGATACAACTAAATAGCTTTAGACATCTTCAAAAAAAAATAGGACATTTGAGTCAGATTAAATTTTAGAGGACATATGAGTATTACTAGTCATAATTAGGAAGAGTTCATGCCATGAATCAGGATTATGGACCCATTGATGGAAATGCATGATGGGTGATAACCTTAAATCTAGGTAAGGTTGCAGCCACCATCATCATGATCCACTGTAGAGTAGCAGGGCTTCAACTTCTGGGCCAAGGAAATCTATTTATTAGAAAATAAATGTGTTTATCAGAAAGTTATTTATTAGACAATAAATACAAATTTAAGTTGTTTTGCTAGTTGCTTTATAACCACAAAAAACTAGTACAGAGAATGCCCTGTACAAACAACACAATAAAGGTTCAAAGATCAAGGTGTTTCCTTAGGCAAGGCTGTAGACTTCAGTCTCTAGTATTTGAAATTTAGGCTGCAGTCCTTGTTTTTCAACAGATCTCTGTGTGGCACAGTCCATGCTTTTAACCAGATTTTAACAGGAGAACAGCCACTTGGCCTAAGGAGAAACAGATGAAGTGTTTGATTTCATGGATTGTTTCAAGGATTCCTCTATGCAGAGAAGACTGTAAAGAGCAAGGTGGTGTTCCAGTACTCACAGAGAACTAGGGTTCCAGAGATTTCTACAATCAGTATGTGAAGCCAAGCACAAAGCAGCCCTAAGAACAGAAGAATACAAGGTTGGGAGATGCAAGCTCATGAATGCAGGCATGTAAGTCACATTGAAAGAGAACAAGTCTAGACTTGAGGGAGCTACAGTGGAAACCCATGGGTCAACCATGTGGACCAAGTCTTAAATGTTGTTGAAAAATACTGCTAAAAGCTAATCCCTCCTTTAGCTTAATGGGGCACCCCATTCCAGCTTAGCCTCACTGCTTCCTAGGATCCTGGGCAGGGACTATTTAATTACATAGTCTGCCTCTATTCAGATTGATCTGTAAAGCCAAATTACACTTGGGTTGAGCTTGCAAATATAATCAGTGGGCCAATTGCATAGCTAAGGAAAGCCAAAGAAAGGCTGTAGACTCAGACACTGGTGTGAAGCACAATTTTTTAAAGTAATATCATGAATAATAATAAAATATTATAAATATTTCTACAAGTTTGGAGGAGGTGAACTTTTGAACATAATTTTATGTTCTGATCAATAATCCAATATGATTCCCTTCTGAGATGTATTCTTACTATATATTTTATTTTTCTTCTTCACAAAAGTTTGCCTCCTACTTCCTCCACTGCTACACATGCCCTGATTCATTTTCTTGTGAATTTTTTTCTTTCCCTTCAAAGAAGACACACATCTAATTCAATACTGTTTTTACAGTAGTAAAATTGCAGATATTGTTCTTTCTGCAAAACCGAGAACAGGAAGTGATCAAAAGGACCTTCATCATCAACTTCCCTAGCTAGTAAAAATGCCAAGAAAAATGTTATAACTTTTGAATACCACATAGCAAAAACTGTTCTAAATCCATAAGTAAGGCATTCGATTGATGCCTGCATCCTTAATATTAATTCCAATGCAGATCACATTGTACTGTCTTCTAATGCAATATTTTATAAACAAATCTCATTATAAATTCAGTAATTACTTGGACCTTTTCAGAAGAAAGGGTTTTCATATGAAGCAGTAAATAATTTCCAAGTTGATGTGTTATGCTTTGCATCTAGGGTCCCAACTATGAATCTATAATAACATTCAGAGTTCTTCATATAGGCAAAACCTAGAATAAAGTGGATAATGAAATCGATCTCATGGTCAGGTTATCTGGGGTTGCAAGAAATCAAAATTCACTCAATTTAGTTTAAAGAAAGAGCTTCCCAGGTGGCTCTAGTGGTAAAGAATTGCCTGCTAATGCAGGAGGAGGAGTTCCATTTCTGGATCAGGAAGATTCCCTGGAGGAAGGCATGACAACCCACTCCTGTATTCTTGCCTGGAGAATCCCATGGACAGAGGAGCCTGGCGGGCTACAGTCCATAGGTTCACAAAGAGTTGGACATGACTGAAGCGACTTAGCATGAACACAGGGACAGCTTTAGGAAAAGGAAGAAAAACAAAAACAGGATCAACACAGAACTCAGCTGCAGAGTTGTTAGGCAGCTGCCTTCTCTGTCTGTATAGAGCCCTGAATGGTTCAGATGCTAAGTATAAGCTAAAAAATAAAATGAGGACTCCCAAGTTAGAATGTCTAGTCACAAATATTATCTTCATTATTTATGATCTTTGTGAACTTCATGTGGGTGCCTGGTTGCTAAGTCACGTCCGACTTTGCAATCTCATGGAATGCAGCCTTCTGGATTCCTCTGTCCATGGGAGTTTCCAGGCAAGAATACTGGAGTGGGTTGCCATTCTCTTCTCCAGGAGATCTTCCTGACCCAGGGATGGAACCCCTGTCTCCTGCATTTCCTGCATTGGCAGGTAGATTCTTTACCACTGGGCCAGTTTAAGAATCTGCCTGCCAAGGCAGAGGACACAGGTTCATCCTTGGTCCAGCAAGATCCCATGTGTCTTGGGGCAACTAAGCCTGGATGCCACAACTACTGAAGCCCTAGCACCCTAGAAGCTGTGCTCTGCAATAAGAGAAGCCACTGTAATGAGAATCCTGCACACTACAAGGAGAGAAAGCCTGAGCATAGCTACAAAGACCCAGCATAGCCAAAAGTAAATAAATATTTTTTTTTTAAAGAAAAGCAGTAGCAGTACTATTCTTACCGTATTAGACAAGATACCACAGATAAAGTGCTTAGAATAGTGTCTGAGACAGTATGCATTCAATAAATGAAAGTCATTATGATAACATAGTTATAATTGCTTGTCCTGAGCATTTGCTCCATCTCTGCCTGGCATCTTCCTCTGTTTGCACAGGCCAAACAGCCAATAGATCAGAGTTACCAATTTCTTACAACTTCAGTGCCCATGATTTCTGATTTCCTCAGCCCACATCACATGATGTACACATGGTTATCCTCACTGGGTCTGCAGACTTCCTTAGGATCTGTCAGCAGAGGATAAAGACTTGCCTTTCTGATATGAATGTTTCCAATTCACAGATTAATAAAATTCACAAGTGTTTTCCCTCTTAGGCAATATTGAAATAAACTAAAAAATAAAACTGGCTAAGAAAAATGTGAGCTACTTGTAAGATGTTAAGTTCACTGTGTGCCTGCACAGCTATCAACGGAAGCTACATAATCACTTTTAACAGATTCAGTAGGATTAACACATGGGGTGAAATATTGGGTTTAAATAACCTCTAAGTTCCTTTGAGTGCATGATTCAATTTACTCAGACTGTAAAATCTTCAGTAAAGTCAAGTCTTCAGTAAAAGTCTGCAATATAAATTTGTGTGTGTCCAGTCACTTAGTCATGCCCAACTCAGGCTCCCCTGTCTGTGGGATTCTCCAGGCAAGAATACTGGAGGGGTTGCCATTTCCTCCTCCAGAGGATCTTCTCGACCCAGGGATCGAACCCGTGTCTCTTGTGTCTCCTGCATTGACAGGGGGATTCTTTACCACTGAGTCACCTGAGAAGCCACAATTTAAATTTGCCTTCATTAAAATCCTACTAATCTAAAAAGGAAGAGGGTTTACCTTACACATCAGATTAGATAAAGACTAAATGTCCACTTCTAGAGAAACATATTCAAAAGCAGAGACATTACTTTGCTGACCAAGGTCTGTCTAGTCAAGGCTATGGTTTTTCCTGTGGTCATGTATGGATGTGAGAGTTGGACTGTGAAGAAGGCTGAGCGCTGAAGAATTGATGCCTTTGAACTGTGGTGTTGGAGAAGACTCTGGAGAGTCCCTTGGACTGCAAGGAGATCCAACCAGTCCATTCTGAAGGAGATTGGCCCTGGGATTTCTTTGGAAGGAATGATGCTAAAGCTGAAACTCCAGTACGGTGGCCACCTCATGCGAAGAGTTGACTCATTGGAAAAGACTTTGATGCTTGGAGGGATTGGGGGCAGGAGAAGAAGGGAAAAACAGAGGATGAAATGGCTGGATGGCATCACTGACTCGATGGACGTGAGTCTGAGTGAACTCCGGGAGTTGGTGATGGACAGGAAGGCCTGGTGTGCTGCAACTCATGGGGTCACAAAGAGTTGGACACGACTGAGCAACTGAACTGAACTGAACTGAACTGACAATCTTCAAGTTTAAGTAGTAAGTCACTCAAAGACTTTAAATGTTCTTTTAGATTCACCTAACATGTAAAATCATCCCCACTCCAGTACTCTTGCCTGGAAAATCCAGGGACAGAGGAGCCTAGTGGGCTGCCATCTATGGGATCACACAGAGTCGGGCATGACTGAAGTGACTTAGCAGCAGCAGCAGCAACACGTAAAATATTTTAGGGTAGCTGACAAGTTTAAAAAAATTATAAAATAAAATTTCCCAGAAAATTTTCTTTATAATCAGGTGTTGTAAATGGGAATATATAGGTACAGGTAAAAAAAATATAAATCACAAAATTATATTGGAAAAAAATTCTACATAGAAAACACAGCCAATATCCAAGTAAAACAGTATTTCTAAGTCAAAGACATCACTTTTGCACCAAAATTTAATGACAGATAGGCGATTCCCACAAAACCAAGGAAAAGGTGAATTACAGGTAGGAAGATGGGGAATGATGATGTCAATGGTCAAAAGACATAACCTTTTCTCTTTAGAAGTTCTTGACCTTAATATGTGCATGTTATTAGATATCACACACAATAAGAGTGTCATTACTGAACAGTTAGTACTGTTAATGTCCATGCATTTTGGACTTGGAGGGGAACATTCTACTTTAAAAGAATTAGCTGTTGCATGATCTTTATTTTCATTGCCTTGAAGGGTATGGGAAATGTGGAAGGAAAGTCTAGTGTGCTGATTAGTAGACTTCCAAACATTAGTCAACATTTAGGAAATTTGTTCTGGGCCTTAAATGCAGGTGACTTTTACTCATCTTTTAGCCTCATTATTATTATTTTTTTTATTTTTAATTGGAGGATAATTATCTAACAATCCTTTGATGGTTTCTGCCATACACCAAAATGAATCAGCCATAGGTATACAATGTCCTCTCCCTCTAAAACCTCCCTCCCTTCTCCCTCCTGATTCCACCTCTCTTGGTGGTCACAGAGCACTGACTTTGGGTTCCCTGTGTCATAAAGCAAATTTCCACTGGCTATCTACTTTACATATGGTAATGCATATGTTTCAATGCTATTCTCTGAAATCATCCCAGCTTCTCTCTCTCCCCAGCTGTGTTCAAAAGTCTGTTCTCTATGTCTACATCTCCACTGCTGACCTGTAGATAGGTTCACCAGTACCATCTTTCTAGATTCCATATATATGTGTTAATACATGATATCTGTCTTTCCCTTTCTGACTTACTTCACTTTGTATAATAGATTCTAGGTTCGTCCACCTCATTAGAACCAACTCAAATGCATTCCTTTTATAGCTGAGTAATATCCCATTGTGTATTAGCCGCATTACTGAGTACAACTATATTTTTAATTTCGTTGGTCTCAATCATGCTAGAAAGTGTGGAATGAGCTTATTTGGCAACACAACTAGCAAAAAAATACTAAGCATCTATATTTTTAATTCTATAATAGCACAGAAATCTATATTGGTCAGCCATGTGGTTTAACAAATGTTTGAGTATGAGGTATAAACAATAAAGCTTTAGAATATGGTGAGAAAAATGATCTAGGGATGCTGAGTTGCCTGTTTAAGGAAATCTATGAAGTATAGCAGATAAGCATATAAATTGTATTGATAATTATACAACTTAGTGATATGGTCACAAGCTATAAATGCTATATAGCTGTAAAGGGAAAGATAATTTTGGTTTACAGATGTCAGGGAATGGTTCCAATAGTTTTTTCTTAATATTTCTGCAATACACAGTAAATGTCTTTGCCTCCCACCAAAAAAAAAAAAAAAAACCACATAAAACCCACACAATTACATAAAATGTGGTCAGTCAGTTAACAATAGTAAAATAAAGCTATATTTTAGTAATTAAGAAGTTTCATCAAAGGAGTTCAAAATTTTAGAATGCCTCTATGTATAATGTGGCAATTCATAGAAATAAGAGGACAAAATGTCAGTAAAATAAATGTTTTCCTAATGATTAAAAACTTCAATGTTTAGTAAATCAAAGTTAGTCTATGAATAATAAATAAAATAACCATAGTGCCCTCACATGAGATGTGTTCATTTAGTTCTCTAATAATGACGTTATATTTACAATATTTTGAGTAGATTAGGCCAGACCACGGGTCTCAAAAATTAACTCCCCACATCATTTTACTTTTATTATGATTATATCAACATAAAAATTTTAGTAATCCATATGCCCCTGGTGTTTTGAATTTTATTATGGAAAGAGACAGTGGCTACCTACTTTGTTATGCATTGCAAAATACCTTAGAATATATCACATGTTTGAACTATGGAAATGAAATCCAAATTCAGTTACTCTTCAGGCACATGTCAGACTTTAAAAATAATATTTTCAAAATTCTATTCTGTTTAAACACTGAGGTCTTTCCTCCAGGCACTGTTTCCTCAGTGGTGCTCTATTAAGTGAAATTCTTTTCAAAAACGGCATCTGTAATCGAGTTTGGAAAATTCTGAACTCAGGCATTACCCAAACAGACTGTAATTTGGACTGTAATTTGTCCAAAGCCAAGTGGTGTTTTATGAGTACATTAGTAATGATAAATGACAACTTCCCTGGTGGAGTAGTGGGTAATAAACTACCTGCCAATGCAGGGCACATGAGTTCAATCCCTGGTCTGGGAAGATTCCACATGCTGAGGAGCAAATAAGGCCACATGCCACAACTACTGAGCCTGCACTCTAGAGCCTTCAAGCTGCAACTCCTAAAGCCCACATGCCCTAGAACATGTGCTCCACAACAAAAAGCCACCACAGCTAAAGAGTAGCCCCTGCTCACCACAACCAGAGAGAGCCCATGTGTAGCAACAAAGACCCAGCATAGCCAGAAAATAATTAAATAAATAAATTAAAAATAAATAAATGATACCTATATATGTTAGGGCTTCCCTGGTAGCTCAGTAGGTAAAGATTCTGCTTGCAAAGCAGGAGATCTGGGTTCAGTCCCTGGGTCAGGAAGATCCTCTCTCTGGAGAAGGAAATGACAACCCACTCCAGTATTCTTGCCTGGAAAACTCCATGGGCAGAGGAGCCTGGCAGGGTACAGTCCATGGAGTCGCAAGAGTCAGACACAATTTAGTGACTAAACCACCACCACCACCTATATATGTTAAAAAAAAATAATAATGATGGATGAGGATATAATTAAATAAGAATAAACCATTTTGCCTTTATAAATCTTATGAGTATGCATTAATTTAGGTAATATATTCACATGACTAAAGACTTGTCAAATAGAAAATGACATATGCAGATTAGATCTTTTATTTCATTCTTTATGGAGAAATGGGTCTAATATTAACCCTAAAATTTAAAAAAAAAAAGTGATCTCATTCACAAAACATATAAACTCAAAATACTATGCATTAGAAAAACATCTAGATTAATTTTTTAATAAAGTTAGCCATCCACCTCGCCAAACAATACATTTATGCCATGTGCATGTTCAGTTGCTTCAGTCATGTCTAACTTGTTGAGATCTCATGAACTGTAGCCTGACAGGCTCCTCTGTCCATGGGATACTCCAGGCAAGAATACTAGAGTGGGTGGCCACTTCCTTCTCCTGGGTATCTTCCCAACCCAGGGATCGAATGCATGTGTTTTACATATCTTGTATTGGCAGGCGGGTTCTTTACCCCTAGTGCCACCTCGTAAGTCCATTTATGCCACAACATGTAACAAAATCTGCAAAGTCTCACTGATTTTAGATAAATTCTCGAGCAGAATATGACTTTTAACTGGGTAATGATGCTAGAAAATATGCTATTAAGTATAATATAAGAAATGAGTTCCAGTTACCTTTTATATAATGAATGTTACAGGAAATGTGGAAATACATAACACATAGCTTAGTTCTCCTCAGGTAATGGGTTTATTGTCTAAATGCTGAAATTCGCTTAATTTCTGTTGACTATAGTTTTCTCCAGAATAAAAGTGACCCAATTCCCCTTCCTCATTCTATTGAACATTATTTTTTACCTTTATTAAGAGTTGACTTGAGACAACTTAAATAACTAAATATTAATAATAGAAACAAGTAGTCTTAAGATGATAATTCTTAAACAATAAAAGGCTATAATAAGATAACTTAAAAATCAACTCACAATATTTCCTTTTTTTTAATTTTTCTTTTTTAGTTTATTTTGCTTTACAATACTGTATTCATTTTGCTATACATTGACATGAATCAGCCACGACTGTATATGAGCTCCCAATCCCGACCCCCACCCCACCCCACACNTCCAGTATTCTGGGAGGTGGATCATAGAGGATCCTGCTGTGATTTATGTCAGAGAGTGTTTTGCCTAAGATAATTTAAAAATCAACTCACAATATTTCCTTTTTTGTATCCATGAAAAAATATGTTGGAATTTTTTTCATTAAAAACCAAAGTATCTATCAAAATTCAAAGGAAATTTAGGAAAAATGAAGAGCTTATTTATAGAGGACAAACACAAATTGGACACTTTTAGAGGACCACCCAGAACATCTATATTGCATGACAAATGATTCTTGTTGCTGTCTAATTTTTTCAGGTTTGTTTGAAGTAAATGATCAAATGGTTTGGTCAGAAGCAAACAGAGAATTTCCATAAAAAGATATTATTTAGGTATTATCAAAGTGCTTCCTACTTTCAGTGAATACTTTAATAAAGTGCTTCCAACTCTGTTCTATGACAAGTAAAATGCTGTAGAATGAAATTCCTACTCTATGTATTGATAGCTAAAGGTTACAGCCCAGGGTGGTATATCTACAAGCCAGTTTAGGCACCGTGCTATTGCATGTACTTTATGGTTTTCTTTGTCAGTCTGGCTTCTGGCAACTTTTAGGTTCCCATGATTATCATCTGTAGTTTCCCCTTCTAGTAAAGCCAAAGGGCACTTCAGAGGTCAGTCAGTAGGTGCTGGCCATTGTCAATGCCAAGATCCAACAGAGTCAAGTCATGGAGCAGGAACCAGGCCAGGGTCCAAGATGAGGTAACATGAAGGTTCCAACAGGCACATCTTTTTAGACTCTCCAGCACTTTATAAAGCTCACAGATAAATCCACATCTTATGGGTTCAGAAAACATAAATGCCAGGAGCATAAATGTCTTCATGTTTCTTAGGACACTATTCGTTCAGCAGCTTGCCAAAGATGGATTTCTAGAGTAGTGGCAATAGCATCCATGACACTACGAGAACTGGAACAGTCACCAAAGATACAAATGCCTGGTCACTTTGCAGTATTATTACTACTGGCACAACTGTGTCACTACATGGTGTACTAGTTTCACAGAGGCAACAAATGCAGCATCTGAATGTCTGCCAATCTTGGCACACACTTCTCTCCACATACCCATTTTCAATCCTATCAGGAAACTACTCCTACAAGACAATGTGAAAAAAAAGAAAAAGGTAAAAGTCAGTGTCAAGTGAAGGAAAATAAAAGTTTTTAGCAGTGATCACTAATATATTGGAAACAAAAATCAAGCTGTAAAATTAAAACAATTATGAGTTACATGTGTTTTTATTGTCAGATTTCTAGGAATTTGAGAGAATTCCCTGGAATGTAGAAAGGGGATGTCTGCATAGGCAAATAATACACACATTTTTTTTTTAATAAACTTTGATTCTCTATTGAAATAAAGTTAAAAAGTGAGCCTAGAGATTATCATACTAAGTGAAGTAAGTAAGAGAAAGACAAATATATGATATCACTTATATGTAGAATCTTAAAAAGTTATACAAATGAACCTACAAACAAAAACAGACTTACAGACATAGAAAATAAATTTATGATTATCAAAGGAGAAAGGGGGGGTTAATTATGAGTTTGGGATTAATAAATATACACTACTATATATAAAAAAGATAACAAGGANAAGTAAGAGAAAGACAAATATATGATATCACTTATATGTAGAATCTTAAAAAGTTATACAAATGAACCTACAAACAAAAACAGACTTACAGACATAGAAAATAAATTTATGATTATCAAAGGAGAAAGGGGGGGTTAATTATGAGTTTGGGATTAATAAATATACACTACTATATATAAAAAAGATAACAAGGACCTACTGTACAGCACAGGGAACTACATTTAATATGTTGTAATAACCTATAATAGAAAGAATCTGACAATCTATATACATACATATACATATATATACATATAAAACTGAATCACTTTGCTATATAGCTGAAACTAACAATACTGTAAGTCAACTATACTTCAATTTTAAAATATCATGGCACTTCAACTACCTTATATTATCCTGATGCCTTTTAATAACATAAAGAGCATATCAGAACCACTTTCTTTGATATCATTAATTACTTGATTACAAAAGATGGATGGATGGTCCATTTCAGGAACCAAAACAGCCCTTGTAGAAAGTTTTCTCACCCCAATACATGATTTGGGGATATCATATTTGTTTTCAGAATTAATTGATTCTCCTTAATAGGATTATTGAACATAATCCTATATGTTTTCAACTTGAATCTGTGTGTGTGTGTGTTCTCAGTCTCTCAGTTGTGGCCAACTCTTTTGACTCCAAGGATGATAGCCAACCAGGCTCCCCTGCCCATGGAATTTTCCAGGCAGGAATACTGGAGTGGGCTACCATTTCCTACTCCAGAGGATCTTCCTGACCCAGGGATGGAACCTGCATCTCCTGTGTCTCCTGCATCTCCTACACTGGCAGGCAGATTCTTTACCACTGTGCCACCCGGGAGGCCCCTAGACTATTCATACAAGCCTTCCGTTAACAAGGGAGCATTTCCTTTTTTCCCCATCAACTCTGCGCTATAAAATACTATTCAGTAGGTGGTATGTATATGTGCTTAGTTGCTCAATTCTGTCCGACTCCTTGCGACCCCATCGACTGTAGCTTTCCAGGCTCCTCTGTCCATAGGGATTCTCCAGTCTAGAATACTGGAGTGGGTTTCAGGGCCTTCCTCCAGGGGAACGTCCTAACCCAGGGACCGAACCCAGGTCTACTGCATTGCAGGTGGATTCTTTACTGTCTGAACCAGCAGGAAAGTCCTCAGTAGGTGGTAATAATACCTTATAATTTTCCCAGCCTTCCTTGATTGGATATCTTTTGTGGGTCAAGAAGGGACATTTAAATTGCAATGCACAAATTATATTCTATTGTCAATGGCAAAGAAAAGTCCCATTCACATTGTGTGTAAGTGGATAAACAAGACATAGCATTCAATTCAACTGTCTCACATTTTAAAACATGGAGTACCTCAATTATGTATTTTGAAGTTGTTCTTCTATGAAAGAAATACATTTTAAAACAATGATGATGGAATTTCATTACAGCACCGTCTTCAACATGCTACAGTTGAATGCTCCTGTTCCTATAACAAGGCTATGTAAAGAGCTAAATTGCTTATAGTGGGAAACTTCCTAAGTCTTTTTGAAATGGACCCTGTATAAGATGAATTCTTGCAGTGAATTTCAAGTGTAATGAAGTTATGGTACTTAAATGAACCAATTATTACTAAGATTTTTTTTTAAATGTGACATGAATAGTTTTTCTTATTAAGGTATAATTGGAACTGAATGTACCTATTTTAAAAAGCATAATCAAGTACTCAAAGAAAAAGGTTAGAACAATATTCAGATCCCAATTTATTTAAACATAGCCTTAATTAAATAATGTTGTCCATGTCTACCCAATTTCTTGGTACTAGCATCCACCCCAAAATGCACAGTTCACAGAGCTGACATTTTTGAAAGAAGGATTATTCATGCGTGCTACGGTCTGAATGCTTGTGGCCCCCCCAAACTCATGATCAAATTTTATGCCCAATGTAATCATTTCAGGAGGTAGGGCCTTTGTGAGGTGGTTAGGTCATGAGGATAGAACCCTCATAAATGGAATTAGTACTTTGATATATACCCTCACAGGGCTTCGCAGGTGGCACTAGTGGTAAAGAACTCACCTGCAGGAGACATAGGGGAAGCAGGTTCAATCCCTGGAAGATCTCCTGGAGGAGGTCACAGCAACCCACTCCAGTATTCTTGCCTGGAGAATCACATGGACAGAGGAGCCTGGCAGGCTATCGTCCATGGAGTCACAAAGAGCTGAACATGACTGAGGCCTCTTAGTACACAGATACAGACCTCACAGGGCTCCAGAATTCCTTCTACAGTGCCAGGACACAACTGAAAGTCTGAAACCCAGAAGCAGACCCTCACCCAACCACACTAGCACCCTGATCTCTGACTTCTAGCTTCTAGAACCCTGAGAAATAAATGTGTTTTTTATAAGCCAACATTTCTCTTGTCCTCTTAATTTTTGGTTTTTGTGTTAAAGACTTACAGGTGTGATTTTCATATTTAAAAGCAGGACTCTTAAAAAGCAGCACATTCAAGAAGGACAGAATTCTAAGTGTTTCTCTATTACCTTCCCCACAATTTCCCTTTGCTATAAAATGTGTGTGCAGAGAAGGAGGAGTCTACTTCTACCTGGGACGACTACATGGAACAGAGGGGAAAATATGGATTTTGGAAACAGAGCTAACCCACTTGACACATCAGATGCTTCATTTCTTCCTTAATTAGTGAAAACAATACAGGACACCCATGTAACAGGGCTGTTGATGTTGTCAGATAATGACTTTCTGGATTATGTGAGGTGATATATGTAAGCCCCTGCAGCTATATCTCTGAATATGTGTCTTCTCTTTTTTCTTTTCAAATTCCAAAAATCTAAGTATCGTTTGAATGCCAAGAGAAGACCAAAAAATTACATCTTTCAATTTAGATTTTATAGACCACAACTCAGTATCTCACTGTACAGCTGAGGAGACATTAGTAGTACCGCTTTAAGACAAAAACTAGTAAAACAAGATGTTTAATAAAATGTGAAATAATTTAAAATAGTGTTGTGACCCCATGGACTGTAGCCCGCCAGGCTCCTCTGTCCATGGGATTTCCCAGGCAAGAATACTGGAGTGGGCTGCCATTTTCTTCTCCAGGGGGTCTTCCCAACCCTGGGATCGAAACTGTGTCTCCTTTGTCTCCTTCATTGGCAAGCAGATTCTTTATTGTAGAGCCACTGGAGAAGCCTGATTTAAAACTGATTAGATCCAACAAGTCCATTCTAAAGGAGATCAGCCCTAGGTGTTCTTTGGAAGGAATGATGCTAAAACTGAAACTCCAGTATTTTGGCCACCTCATGTGAAGAGTTAACTCATTGGAAAAGACTCTGATGCTGGGAGGGATTGGGAGCAGGAGGAAAAGGGGATGACAGAGGATGAGATGGCTGGATGGCATCACCAACTTGATGGATGTGAGTCTGAGTGAACTCCTGGAGATGGTGATGGACAGGGAGGCCTGGCATGCTGCGATTCATGGGGTCGCAAAGAGTCGGACACGACTGAGTGACTGAACTGAACTGAACTGATATCCTAAAAAAGTTGGAAGGAACATTTACTCTTAAATGAAAGTTACAGATCAAATATGCATATTAATTTTGATCATTGATACTGAAGTATCCCAATGAACAGTAATAATTACGTTTCTAAGCATTTAGAATGAGATTTTTAAATTGGTAATACAGCTATATAAGTGTAGACAGCCTTTTTTGAAATGGTTGAAAACAAATGTAGATAATGGGCCAACAAAGGATAATAGAGTAATAAAACTGTTATTGGTAAAAATAAATTTAAAACAATAAATTTTGCATGCTTCCTCACTGTATTTTTCTTTAAATTACCACGTTACTAAGAAAATTAACAGTAGAAAAAGGAAACAATTTTTAGTTGAGCTTGAGATCTGACATCACTAAATCCTCCAGTAGTAGGCCATTGCTGTGTGTAATTAACGTTCTCCCCAGGGCACGGTGGCCAGGTGACTCTCCAGAGAGATGCTAATGTGGTCCATGGGGGATGGGCTTACATTGTCTTATATCCCCTAAGGTTTCTTCTGAATTGTTCACCTTTTCCTATCTACTTATTATGCTGTCATATCCATTAGTGATAATACAAATATTCCTGCAGTATCTGCCACTTTTTAAGTTCAGAAAAAGAAACTGGTACACTGATTGTTTTTCTTCTGAAAGAGGCCATGCTGCTAAGTTGCTTCTGTCCTGTCTGACTCTGTGCGACCCCACAGATGGCAGCCCACCAGGCTCCACTGTCCCTGAGATTCTCCAGGCAAGAACACTGGAGTGGGTTGCCATTTCCTTCTCCAATGCATGAAAGTGAAAAGTGAAAGTGAAATCGCTCATTCGTGTCCGACTCTTCACGACCCCATGGACTGCAGCCCACCAGGCTCCTCCATCCATGGGATTTTCCAGGCAAGAGTACTGGAGTGAGGTGCCATTGCCTTCTCTGTGAAAGAGGCCATAGCTTTAGGAAAACACATTCAAGCATTTTATTGCTACATTGAAGACAATAAATATCTGGAATTCATATGGTACTAGGAAAGGGCACTATAGAAAAAGGAGGACATTACAAATAACTGAATCTTAAGAGGCAGAGTTAAGAGCTATGGACCTCATTTTACTTAGACTATTCATCTCTCAGCTCTAAAACGTTCCCACTTCTTTCACTGAAGCTTTCTTTGATCACTCCATTACATAGCAAAGTCTCCTTCTGGAATCCTAGAGCAGGGGTCAACAAATACTTTTCTCTAAACTGAAAGATTTTTCTCTAAACTGAAGGATATTTTTCTCTAAATCAAAAAAATATTTTAGAATTAGCAGATTTAATCACAACTATTGAACTCAATCTGCAGCAGGCAATCTGCCACAGAAAACACAGAAACAAATGGGTGTGACTATATTCCAGAAAAAAACTTTTTATTGATATAAACAGGAAGGAGGCCAGATGCGGCTCAAGGATTATTTATACTTGGTTAACCAATGTTGTAGAAAATCACTGCTCTATCATTTTGACACTCAGTCTTACTTGATTGTCCCTGTAACTCCCCACACAGAGAATTAGTCTCCTTAGGGAGATCAAGAAAAATGACTTAGACATAATCTTTTTGAGTCTTTATGCAGATTATTTCATGGAGCAATGCTCAATTATTTACTGATTTAAATTGACTGTTAACATATGCAAACAAGATCTACTTGCCATTAGCAGCCTGCACCGAAATATCTACTGAGACATTGACCTTTGGGGTTCTCTAATGGGCAGCTTCATCTTTCTGAGACTTTATTCTACCTGCATATGTCTTACTTGGTAATAATGAAGAATAGAAATTCTATTTTAAAAAAAGATCAGACACATAGGAAGCACTTAAATGTTGTTTTTAAAAAAAGCACAACAACAATAGTTATGTTGGCATAGGTTTGTATCTTAGTATGAACAAACATCTCTAAATCATGATAGCATAATCGCTATTGCTTTTCCCTTTGCCACAGTCTTTAAATGTGTTTATATTGCTACTACTTCTAAGTGAAAAGTCAGGAATTTCCATCTTAAAACTCCTTTGGGATATATTCCCAGCTGATGTTACTAATTTTGTGTCTATGCAAAAAATTCAGCACTTAAATATTTTTGCATCATCAATATCAATGTTGAATTGTCTTCCAGTATGTGTTTTGCCAAGAGAACACACTGGTCATAGCAAACACACTCTTCCAACAACACAAGAGAAGACTCTACACATGGACATCACCAGATGGTCAGCACCAAAACAGACAGATTATATTCTTTGCAGCCAAAGATGGAGAAGCTCTATACAGTCAACAGAAACAAGACCAGGAGNTTTGGAGGGAATGATGCTGAAGCTGAAACTCCAGTACTTTGACCACCTCATGCGAAGAGTTGACTCATTAGAAATGACTCTGATGCTGGGAGGGTTTGGGGGCAGCAGCAGAAGGGGACGACAGAGGATGAGATGGCTGGATGGCATCACCGACTCTATGGACATGAATTTAAGTAAACTCCAGGATTTGGTGATGGACAGGGAGGCCTGGTGTGCTGCAATTCATGGGATTGCAAAGAATCGGACATGACTGAGCAACTAAACTGAACTGAACTGATGTGTCAAAACCCAGAGTTTTGTCTATATGGGAAATACCCATATTACTATAAAGTCAATGAGCTGTTGTTGCTTGAATTTCCTACTTGGATCAGGCTGTGAAAATAATATTATAATTCATAAATAACTGCACAGAAGAGGATTTTTCAATAATAAAGAGGCTCTGCCTGAAAATGCACCAAAAATATTAGTAGAGATAGAAGAAAAAAAATTGTGATTACCACTTATGTTACCTGCATTATTTAGTTACTCTCCAGCAGCAATCCTGTGATATAGGCTTTACTGTTTCCATTTTTTAAAAATGAGGCAACTGAGGCTCTGAAGGTTTACATAGCTTGATTTTGGTTAAACAGCTGAGATGTGGCTAAATCAAAATTCCACCAAGGTCTATCTATCTATCCACAAAGACTCTGATCCAACATGTGACACAGTGATGGAGAAAAAAGGGAAAGAGAAAAGAGAGACCCACAGAATAAGACAGACCAGAGTGAACATGACACTGGAGCTCTACACAAAGCTGATGGAAAGACGTAAATTGCTTTAACTTGCTTTGAAAATAGGTTCCATTATTTGTGTGATTCAAGACTAAAAGAATCTTACTGTTTTATTCACAGCCATCCCTAACATCTAAAACGGTGTCTGGAGCACAGTGGATGAATAAATAGTTGTTATTAAAGGATTACANAGTGAACATGACACTGGAGCTCTACACAAAGCTGATGGAAAGACGTAAATTGCTTTAACTTGCTTTGAAAATAGGTTCCATTATTTGTGTGATTCAAGACTAAAAGAATCTTACTGTTTTATTCACAGCCATCCCTAACATCTAAAACGGTGTCTGGAGCACAGTGGATGAATAAATAGTTGTTATTAAAGGATTACATTCTCTGGCTTGAAATATGTCAGGGGCTTTATTCAAAATCCCATCTCACAGCAGATGTGACATGTACACGTCCATGAGAATTCTCCAGACACCCCTCTGTTCATGCATCCACCGCTGCCCGCAGCCTGGCGTATCCACAGGAGTCCTGCCACCCTATCCACACTTACCCACCCCCCATCATCTTGCTATCTGTGCTAAAGGGATCGAATCCTGGAATTAGTATTTATTCAGCCCCTAATGGCTCCCCAGCCTCCCTGAGTCCACAAGTGAGAAGTGGTCATTATTTTCTCAAAGCCTTTTTGTTTGGTTCCAGATATTTCCTTTAAAAAGTAAGGAAGTCTTATCATTCTTCCAACTCTGTGTTTTAACAGATCAAGTCCCGTTATCCTTGACTAGTCTTTTTTTCTTTTTTTAACATTTCTCAAACTTCCTTCCTCTAGAATGCCTTAAAATCCAGTGCAGAATTGCATATTTTAAAATATTAATATTGAGAAGTTACATTGTGGTTAATAGATTCAGGACCAGATCCCTCCACTGACAAGATGTACAACCTTGGGCAAGATACTTAACTTCTGGCCCTAATTCCCTTATCTGTAAAATAAGGGTCATAATAATGTTTTCTCATAAGGCTTGGAGGATTAAATTAGTCAAAAATGTGTAAGATGAATATGTAAAATGATACCTGGCATGTAGAAGTCCTGGATAAAGGCAAGCTATTCTTACTCAAAGTAATCTCTATAGCTCTATGTAAGAGCCACATCTTTGGTCTCTAAATTCACTTATTACACACACACACACACACACACACACACACACAGCATGTTAGATTCTTTACTTCTTATGGCATTAATCTGCAAAGACAATTTTACTGAGGGGCTAATTTCTAATTGTAAACAAAATTTAAAATAAGTTTTCTTCTTTCTTCCCTTTCAGTGTTTATTCATGTATTCATTCATTATGCTCAGCTCAATGGGTCACAGAAAGAAAATGTTCGGCTCTGAGGTAACAGTGGGTCCTTCCAAAGGCAGATCTCTCTATATGCCTTTATTTCCTACCTTCTAATTTCATCTGAATAAAGATGATACTGATGGCCAGTGGGATCATGAGCAAGTGATCAAACATTTATATTCATAAACAACCATTTTCATCCTTCAACTATTTTGTACATAAATGGACTTTCCTAAACTTGAATGCTTCCAGAAACATAGCGGCCCTAAAAACAAGCTTAACCAGGTCACATAAAGAAGAGATAGAAAAGTGAATATGTTACATTCATAGGGAAAACATAAGACACATCAGCTGTCACCACAAAGGTACAGGCTGTCAGTCAACCCAGAAAAAGATTTATTTTGTGTGGTGCCAGAAAGCTAAGGATAAGGACCCTTGGTAGAAGTAAGAAGAATGCAGTCACAACTGGAACTGCCTTTAAAAGAACAGGCTGCCTGAGTACACTTGTTTTTCAGTGGCTAAGTTGTGTCTGACTCTTTCTGACCCATGGACTGCAGCATGCCAGGCTCATCTGTCCTCTACTGTCCCCTGGAGTTTGCAATACATATACTGAAATCTTAAAAAAAGCTTCTTGTACCTATCCAGAGGCTTCAGAGAAAATCTGAATGTGGTGTTTACACCCAGCTTTGAAGGTTGAAGCTTGACAAGGAAACAGCAGGAGGTTAGAGCATCTTAAGATGAAAGAACAGCATGGCCAAAAATGCGGAGGCAGGAAACCGAATGAAAATAAATGAGGCACAAGGGACAGTTCAGTTTGACCTGAGGATGGTGGCAGTCGGAGATAAACCTAGAAAAGATTTTCGGAAATACAGAGATTGAAATGTTGGTCCTCAGACCTAGGCAATGGGAGTCACAAAGTGTTATTAACGTATAGGAAAGGGAAATGTATTTCAGTGCAAGTATCTGGAGGCACGTACAGAATTAACTTGTACATTGGGAAACTATTCGCAAGGAGATCAGCTAAGAGACTAGAATGTGAGTCTAAGTAGTATGTCAAAAAGTGCCTGGACTCCGGCAGCATCAGAAAAGAGGACACTGATAAAAGAAATATTTTGAATGTCTTAGCAACTGACTGTAAAATTCAAGGCTGGGGAAAGGAGTGGGGGGCTTGAGGGTCTCATTCTAGATTAGAATACGAACACCAATAAAAGAAACAGCCAACAGAAGGAAAGAAGAATGTTCAGAAGGGTGTTGGCAGTGTCAGCAGCACAGAAGAGGGGAGCTGTCCAGCAGGCATTTGGAAAGTTCTGGCCACAGCTATGTGAAGGTCAGGGTTGAAGATAATGGCTTGAGTGTTACTCCTACTGAGGTCAAAGCACAGTCCAAGAGAGGACAAGCTTTGCCAATGGATCAAACTTAGACAAGAGAAGAATTCAAAACAGAAATTGAAGAACACATACTTGAGTGAGTAGGTGAAAGTGCAAGTCGCTCAATCATGTCTGAACCTTTGAGCCCACCAGGCTCCTCTATCCATGGAATTCTCCAGGCAAGAAAATTGAAGTGGGTATCTATTTCCTTCTCCAGGGGATTTTCCTGACCCAGAGATCGAATCCAGCTCTCCTGCATTGCAGGAGCATTCTTTATCATCTGAGCCACAAGGGAAGCCCAAGAATAGTGGCGTGAGTAGCCTATCCCTTCTCCAGGGAGTCTTCCCAATCCAAGAATCGAACCTGGGGTTGTCTCCTGCATTGCAGGCAGATTCTTTACCAGCTGAGCTCTGCGATGAAAGGAAAATCAAAGAGGAAGCCACTAGTGAGCAATCAGAAAAGTAGGAGAAGCACAAAGAGCACCTAGAAATCAAGAGAAGAGTTTAAGAAGCAGCAGGTGCCAGCATTGCTAAAGGCTGTGGATAGTGTGAAGTCAGTAAAGATTTAGAGCCTCAGAGGTCAGTTATAACCTGATTATAAAATGTTAATACTTAATATATCTTACAAGGAAGAACTCACTCTTTTTTTCCTTTGAAGAAAACACAAAAGAATTTCTTTGGAAGATAGACCGATTTCAAAGATCATTTCCTTAAACATTTTCAGTTTGATTTTACACGCCCATAATTTTCAATCACATATAGTAACTTTCTTCCAAAAAGTGTATTCAATGTCAGGGGACACTTTTGGTAATTATGACTAAGGGGAAACTATCAGTATATGGGGGGCAGGGGTCATAGACACTAAGTGTCCTGCAATAAAAGCAGCGTTCCTACACCATGCAAAAGAGCCCTGCCCAAAATGCCAACACTGTCACCTGTCGAGAAACACTTTTTATCACTGAATGTGGTTGTTGGTAGTGATGGTTTAGTCGCTTAGTTGTGTCTGACTGTTTGCAACACCATAGACTGTAGCCTGCCAGGCTCCTCTGTCGAGGGGATTCTCCAGGCAAGAATACTGAAGTAGGTTGCCATTTCCTTCTCCAGGGTATCTTCCCAACCCAGCAATAAAACTGGGTCTCTTGCCTTACAGGCAGATTCTTTACCAACTGAGCTACAAGGGAAGCCCATCACTGAATGTACCTTTTATATATTTGAGAAAAACTGACAGAACAGTTTCTGACATTTTAGAGAATCAAAGACAGGCAAATATTATTAATTAGTTCATCCCTTAGAAACTTCTCAAGCAAATGCATGCCTTTTTGGTTTTACTGTTTATTCATGTTTAATCTAGTTCCAAAAGAAATAGGTCTTCAAATAAATTACTTAGTAGAGTAGCTTCTTATAATTTATAACTCTTCTATACATTAGCTCTAATCAGAAATTGTTTAGGAGTATGGATGATAATATTACATGTCACTGTTATTAGGTATGAAACAGCCAATGTTTAAACACTTTTTTAAAATACCAGTTTTTTGTACAGACCTTTACTTATCTAAACAAATATTTCTGTGTTACCATTCATACTACTTTCATTGAAAATTTTAATTTTTTTAATTAAATGCCATGTTTTAATTCCAAACATAACCAAAAATTAATCAGCAGTTCAGATAACTAAACCAAATTATTGTTGTTGTTTGGTTGCTAAGTCGTGTCTGACTCTTGCAAATCCATGTTCTGTAGCCCACCAGGCTCCTCTGTCCATGGGATTTCCCAGGCAAGAATACTGGAGTGGGTTGCCATTTCTTTCTCCAGGGTGTCCCGCCAACCTAGGGAATGAACCCACATCTCCTGCATTGGCAGACGGAGTCTTTACTGCTTTACCACTGAGCCAACCAGGGAAGCCCTACTAAACCTGACCAGTTCAGTTCAGTCGCTCAGTCGTATCCGTCTCTTTGCGACCCCATGAATCGCAGCACGCCAGGCCTCCCAAACCCGATAGTATGTCATTTTCTTGTGGGGCTATCTTAACTGTGCCTAACTTTTTACAAAAATATCTTTACACCAGCATCTTGTAGTTCCTACCCAAATGCCTTGTAAAATTTTCATGAACTTATCTGGGATTTCAATAAAGGTTAATAAAAACAAGTGAATCTTCCACGTAGGTAGATTAGGACCCTGTATTCACCATTTCAGGGACCTATTGAAAAACTGAAGCTTTCTCTGTTTTTAAAAGAAAGCTCTATTACTCACAGAGATTTAGTGTTTGCAGTTGTTTCTCAACACATTTCCTACATACTTTAATCCAAATAGTTTTGAGAAAGTCAACAATGATGACCTCTCAATGAGAGTTCATTCAATGGTTTATTATGCAATTCAGCACTATCATGCCATCTACTGAGAAACTTTGCTTTTCAAAGGGTTCCCAAAAATCTGTTAAGAAGAGCAAGCCAGTGAACCTTATAAAAACCTATTAGTCTTAAGGCCAAATATTTAATACCTGACACTAGCTACCATGTATTTTTTTTAATAAAACATTTATTTACTTGGCTGGCATGTGAGATCTGGTTCCCTGATCAGGGATGGAACCCGGACACTTGCGTTGGGAATGCAGAATCTTAGCCACTGGACCACCAGATTGTCCCTGCACCTTTTAAAACAAGAGTTAATGCAAATATGAAAGATTTGGATTTTTTACATTTATGTTTTATTGGAGGATAACTGCTTTACAAATTGTGGGGGCTTCTGCTATACATCAGTGTGAATCAGAGACCACATACTGAGTTATTTCTATGCTTGTGCTCACACAGTATAAGTAACAAAGGAATCATAAAAAGATCCTCAACTATCCTGCCCCCAGGGCAGAGTTCCAGGAGGAATTCCCTGCCAGACTGAGAGCTGTAGGCAAGAAAGGATGCTCACTCTTCCTTTGTTTCTCCCTCCCTCCTTGCTTCATTTTTTTTCTATAATCAGTTGTTCAGGACTATCACCTGCCAGGCACTGCACGAGGAAGGAAGAACTCGACAGACAATTCCCTACCCTCAATCAGCTTCATGCAGCAGAAGCCATACTACTCAGTGGTTAAAGTCAGACAGCCTACCTGGGGGCTCACCCCCACTCAGCCACTTGCTAGCTGTGCACTTTGAGTCAGTTTCTTAACTCTCTGCACCTCTTCTGTAAATGTGAGTATCGATAGATCCTCCTCTAAGGATTGTTAAAGTGATAAAAAGAGTTAACAGACAGTGCCCAGAACATGGTGAGCATTATAGAGAAAATGTTATAGTGACTATACTCTTGGGCTTCTCAGGGTGAGGGGATTAGTCTGTCCAAAGTGCAGAAAAAACTTGCTGCTCAATCTCTTAAAATAAAAAAAGAAAGGAAAGAAATCCATTAGCAAAGACATTCTTCAGGGAAGGGATGTCCTGCCTTCATAACAACAGAAAATCCTCTGCTACTTGTTTACATGGGGTCAATGGGCAAACGGATGGGGCTGAACACACAGGTTTCTGAAGCAAGGTGCCCTACTCAAATGTGCCTCTTAGCACATCTTACATTTCTTAAAACTGCTACATCCTTTCAAATTCCTTGAGAAACAGGCTTCTTCCATTGAGAAGGAAACAAACAGCAAAGAGGGCAGAAAGATCAACCCAGATGAATAGATGTTTTTGTTTTTTGTTTATTTTTGAGAGCAGAATTGCAACCTTATTTATCTTTGTAACCACAGTGCAGTGTCTGGAGTGATTTTAGGGTTTCAGAAATACCTAGTTTATTTTTGTCAAAATATATTTTTATATTTTTTACTTTTGGCACCGCTGGGTCTTTGGTGCTCTCTGTAGTTGCCAGGAGCAAGCGCCACTCTTCAGTGTGGTGTTCAGGCTTCTCATTGCAGTGGCTTCTCTTGTTGAGGAGCAGGGGCTCTAGGTCAGGTGGGCTTCAGTAGTTGCAGCACATGGGCTCGACAGTCGTGGTGCACAGACTCAGTACCCTGAGGTATATGGGATCTTCCTGGATCAAATCCGTGTCCCCTGTATTGGAAGGCGGATTCTGGATCACTGGACCACCTTAGCTAATTTATTTTTCAGGTGTTTTCAGTGCACTTTATTCCTCACAATAGCACTTCAGGGTAGATATCACTAATTTCATCGTATGAGTAAGAAAAACTAAGGATAAGATTGTTAAATAATTAGTCTTACAAAAGTGAAGAAGTAAACTTGAAATCCAGGTCTAACTCTAAAGTTAATTACCTTTTTCCATGTGAATGTCTCAAAAAAACAGTTTGATAAATGAATATATAATGAAAGCAATCGCAGGAGACTTCTTTTACTTCTGATCCATGATCCAAGAATATAACTCTCCATAAAAGATATTTCTTAAAGTTTCTTTGCCCTTTTTCCCTTCACGAGGGCTCAAGGCCAAAAATATCAGCTAGATATTATAAAAGACTAAATGCACATCTACAAATAAACTGAGCATTTATAGGAAGGGGCACTAATTTGTTCATTCACTTACCATTATTGAAACAGCCAAAAGGGAGGGGAATACGTAATTGCAAACTGCTGATGTGACTTTTGCAAAAAAAAAAAAAAAACAACTAATTTCTGACTTTATGAATTGTTACACAACACAGAGTTGCCTAAGTAATCTTTCCCTTTTACTGAGATCATTCGATTGCCGGCTGACTTAGATTGCTTTAAACGCAATGTGCTCAGAAGCAGAGAGTGGGGCTAAGATTGCCTCACCAGGGCCATGAAAGGGTCACCTCATTCAACCCTCATCAGTCTCTGCTGCCAGAACGCAGCTCTAATTTTTCATCCAAGTTCCCCCAAAATGCACACTTAGTACTTGAGATTTCAGTGACACAGCACAGTCAAGCCAAGGGTCCGTTGAAAGTCTGCACCCTCCTGAGTTCCCAGTCTGGATTTACCATAAAGCACTGGGTGCCAGGAAAGGGCATTTTGTGCTGTTTCCTTCCGCCCACGCTTTTCCTCACCACCCTCATCACTGCTCCTGGTTTTACTCCCCTGTTGTGCCCCTTAACAGACCCGAGAAAGAAGATACGACAGACTAGCTTTACTACTACTACCAGAGGTACTTGTGGAGTAAACCGCACGTTTCCTCTCCTGCGTGTGTTGCGTCTGTAATTTTAACATCCCTGACGACGTAGATCACAAATTTCCCTCCTCAGCCCTACCGGGAAAGTGGCCTTGGTCACAATCCCCCCACCCCACCCCCACCCCGGCCTGCCAAGACCAGTCTGCAATTTCGCGGAAGTTAGGGAGAAAAATGGGGTGGAGACAGTAGCCGCCCAAGCAGCATCCGCCCGAAAGAGGAGGCAGTTCACACGTGAGCCACCTCACTAGCCTCCACGCTACCTTGCTGGGCCTGGCACCCCCAGCGTGGCGCCACAGCTCTGCCAGGAAAAACAGCCGGGAGGCGCAGGGCCTCCTCCGCCCGCGTTAAGTCACGTTCCTTTTCTGTCCCCGGGTTATGTCTCTCCCTTACACACCTTTCTTTCCTTCTGCCTCGCCCCCGCCACGCTACCTGGGACCCAAAACATAAAAAACTCTTACCCCCACCCCGACCCCGGTATTTCTTCCCTTCTTCCCAGCCTCTCTGAGTGCGACCATCTGCTAAAAGAGGCTCCCTATACACTCTCACCCCCACCCCCACTCCCCCCAATAGCCAGCTTCTCAGTCCCGGCCCACCAGGTGTGCTGGCGGGCACGGGGCGAGATGCTGCGGAGACTCGCCAGGTGGGAACCTGCCAGGGAGACACAGAGGTCCAAGAAAGGAGGCGGGAGTGGGGGGCGGGATACGGCGCGGCGGGAGCCTCGGTGCCAGAGCTCCGGGTGCCGGCACCTGGAGGCCGGAAGTGCGCGCCGGCGCGGAGCACTCTTGGCGCTGGACCCCTCGGGACTCCCCTCCCCGACGCGCGCGCGCGCGCCCGGAACCCGCGCCCGACTGCGCCCCCGCAGGTCCCGCGGTGCAGTCGGCGCGCTTCGGTGACGCGAGCTCTCCGGCGGCCGCTCTGGGGATTTTTGTCTATATAAGGGCTCGCGGGCAAATTTGGCTTTGGCGCGCGTGTCACAGACTGGCCATTATTTTCACACGCGCGTGCCGTTCCCTGAGCAGCTCGGGTGACAGACGCGCCCTCGCCTTCCTCTCCGCCAGCGTCCCCTCCTCCTCCTAGTCCTCGTTTCCTCCCGGGGTGTCACTTACTTGACCTGGTCTCCGGCACTGGGTGGGCGCTGCAGCGCTCCGTCCGCCGCCAGTTCGCCTCGCTCTCAAAGGGTGAATGGAATTATTTATTTATTTATGTCCCTGGACGAGTCCTCGCCCGCCGCCGGAGGTGGAGGAGGAGGAGGCGGCGGGGAGGGGAGGCGCGGCGGCTGAGCACCCTAGTGGATGCCGAGGAGCGCGCGCCGCGACACCGGGGGAGGGACGGGGAGGGCACGGGGAGGAGGAGGGCGAGGGCTCCGTGAGAGGGAGGGGGCCGGGGAGGGCGGCGGCGATCCCCCAGGGCTTTCCGGGAACCCGCGGCGGCGGGTGGGCGCCGGCCGCAGCCCAGTGACTCCAGGCCGACTGAGCATGCTCCAGGCGACTGTCAAAGACGCTCGATGTCTCGGAGCGCTGCACTGCAGATTTTACTTTTGACCCTGAGAGAAAGCCACAAGTCTGGTCGAACTGTTGTTCCACATAGGCTGGGACGTGCTATACTCGAAGTACTTGGCGCACAACCTAGGAGCCGGTGTGTGGTACCTTTGTGCGCTGGGCAGTAGGGCAACCTATAGGCAGGGAAAGCCGTACAAAAAGAGAACCTGGCCCAAGGCACGGAGACAGAATTCTGAGTCTCCTTGTGAGCTCTCAGTTAAAGTGTTGGGCCATTCTTCAGCTGAAGTCGTTTGNGTGTGTGGTACCTTTGTGCGCTGGGCAGTAGGGCAACCTATAGGCAGGGAAAGCCGTACAAAAAGAGAACCTGGCCCAAGGCACGGAGACAGAATTCTGAGTCTCCTTGTGAGCTCTCAGTTAAAGTGTTGGGCCATTCTTCAGCTGAAGTCGTTTGGGGGGCACAAGAAGAGGGACCACTGCAGTGCTGGAGATTCGATTCATCCACCGAATCACTCAAAGGGAAAAATAAATTTTACCCCGAGGGTGGAGTAGCACAAAAGGACTTGAAAATGTGAAAGAAGTGAGAGAAAGTCATTTGTAAATGATTTCGTTTTAGTTTCTCAAATTATATATATTTATTTACTGGCCACGTGGGCTGTAGGGGGTCTTAGTTCCCTCACGGAGTGAACCACGCCCCCCGTGCAATGGAAGCAGAAGTCTTAATCACTGGACGGATAGGGAAGTCCTTCAAAGTATTTAACTCTTCAAAATAGGACTTAGTTATTTGCTACACACACACACACACACACACACGCTCTCGCTCACACTCACACTGCTAGGGATAATGGTAAAATCAGTCTTGGTTTGATTTCTTATACCTTTATTTCCTCCCCCGGAAGTGCTGGAAATGAACATTTACATTGGCTTCCTTTAATATTTTTAAGGTTGAAGTATTACTTGAAAGAATCTGGAAGAATAATCAGGGTCTTGGATTTGAGAAATCATTTTCCAGTTTTTCTATCAATTACTGACGCTCCCCGTTTCCTGCCCAAAAAGAAAAAAACTGAAAGAGATAAAAATGTTGCATTCATCTTAGGTAAAAAATGTAACTTACTAGAAGCTTTTGTTTGTTCTAGAATTAAATCATTTCTAAACTAAGATAATTTAATTGAAATAATTGCAATTTTGAAGCCCAAGGGACAAAGAATCAAAATGGTGTTATGGTAATAATTATAATAATCACTTATTTATTAAATGTTTATCACTGTCAGACACTGTTCTAGGTGCTTACATGAATTATCCCAATTAATACAATAACACTATTAGATTTGTTGGCTGAAAAAAAATACACCACATAAGAGTTGTGAGTTGTTTAATTTGAGGCAAAATGAGGTCTATTGCCTGGAAGCCAGCATTTCGGATAGCTCTGAGAAACAACCCTCAAGAGCCAGGGTGAAGGTCGGTATTTATGTGACTTTGGTGCAGGTGGGGGTTACATGCAAACAAGCACCTGGTTTTGCATAAGGTTGCTGCTAGTCACTGAGGAGTATAGGTCACCATGAAGGATTTTAATTCTTTTCTAGTTATGAGAAGATATAAGAATCAGACTTGTAAAACTTTCTTCTGAAAATATCTAACTATCTAAAGGCCTTTTCTGCCAGTTTTTTCCAGAGCACAGAGCGTCTCATTCCTGATCTCCACTCCAAACTCCTTTAAGGGGGTGTTGAAGGTCAGCAGCTGCAGCAGCTCATGATTTAATCCTGTAGCAATAGATGGCAAGTGCCAATTTGTAGCTGGCAGATTATTCACATTTTGCAAGTGGAAACTAAGTAGTTGGCTAAATTCACATTGCCTTGCTTCTACCACAGCTAGTCTGTAGGCTGGAATTTTAGTTTCTGCTAATAGTTTATTACTATTATAAAATAATAACAAAATCAACTTTTTATTGCTATTGGAAGATTTAGGTGAGATGATATATGTGAAGTTAATGGAAGATAAGATGAGTTAATAATGTTATTAGTAACATCAAAAAGTTGGGAAGACAGTATTGGGCGCAGAAGGGTAGTTTAGAAACTAAAGAACTATGGCAGAAATTCCAGAAAGAACTTTAGTTTCAAACAAAAATCTGCAAACTGACACTTGGATAAGATATAATAGACATTCGATAATGATGGAACATACACTTCATTTTCACAAAAAAAGAATGTTAAATTTTAAAAAGAAACATTAAGATACACACTTCAAGGTCATTTTCTTGAGTGTTCACTACTGACATTTTTCTAGTTCATTCATGGTTTTTATTTTACTTCAAAGAAGAGAAGGAAAAAGAAAGATCCTATTCACCCTTTTCCATCTCTCTGATTTTTCTTTTATTGTCCTATATTTCTTTTTCACCCTGTACTTTTCATGGCCTCATATTCTTGGCCTATTTAACCCATTTACAAACTCTTAACCATCATTACTCATAGCACGGTATCAAAACTGTAGCAAATTTTCTTTTTAAGTCTTGTTTTTCCAACAATTAAAACCCTGGATCCAATTTATTTAATGCCCCAGTGTTAGTATGTGGGTGTTCATTTCTAAATTGCCTTGTTGCTATGGCTAGGCCTGCTATGTAAATATTTGGTTGGCTTAGAAAGGAATCTGTGAAGAATATTAGGTGGGAATAAATCCAGTCAATTTCTCCTATGACTAGCAATCTCAATATTCTTCAGAAATTAAGAAAAAAAAATACAACTTAGGGGGAAATAAAAACATATGATCAGAATTTGAAATATTTTTGGTAAAATTTACACCTTGATTTCTACTCATAGGTGAAATAACAATAGGAGAAACAAGAGACAGCAATAGACTGAATATTCCTAGAAAAAGCAAACATATACACAACATGCAAACTAATAAAGTCCAAACTTATATTACACACCCACAACCTCATATTCCAGGTTCTATGCCCCTTCATTCGTCAGCCATGCTGTTGTCTTCTCCAATTTTTCTTTCTTTTCTCATTCTCTATCCTCTTTTCTATATCAAACTTGTCTAAGTCCTTTTTTTTTTTTCCCCTTCAAGGCCCAGCATGTAAGTCATCACCTCTGTAGCATTTCAAGGATTCTTTTGCTAAAAATGAATTCCCATCTTCCTCTGTGTTCTTTCCCATGGAACATGGTATATGCCTCTATTTGGGACAGTTTTTTTCTCTCTACCAGTCTTTTAGGCTGCTGGAGAGTAGTGATGACGTTTTATTCCTCTCTGTAATCTTTTAACATCCAGCACAAATTCCTACAGATAGAAGGTAATCAATAATGTTTGCCCAATGGAGGAAAAGGATGATAGTGTGACTGTTTTTGGAACAAACATGTGCTAAAGGCTCTTGGCACTAATAGTATCCATGATCTGCATGTTACTACATTTCCTGGTTTCTCTTACAGTTATATTGGTATCATGTGATTAGATCTAACACAGTATGAATGAAAGCAACTTGCATCATTTCTGGCTGAAGAGTATTAAGAACCAGTAATTCTCCTTCATCCCTGCCTTTCTCTGCTCAAATAGCCTCATGTTTCAGATAGACATGTTTCACTACAACATGGATTCACTAACGATAAAGAAAGGCTGCTTGACTTGCACTGGACTCTGTGTGAACACAAAACCGTTATTGTGTTCAACCATTGAGATTTCAGGACTTATGTGTCATGAGAACAGAGTCAAGCCTATTCTGACCAATGGAAGATATTATTTAATAAGATTATAAATCATAAGGCATAATGACCCAATGAAACATTGAGCTTACAAGAATGCTCTAATGTGTTAAGTCAAGGCTCTCTCTCTCTCTCTCTCTCTCTGTGTGTGTATATATATATATATATATATAAAATCACAATCTCATCTTGACTCCCAACTAGATATACAACAGCCTTTTCTTGACAAGACTCTGTGACACCAAAACAGGTGTGTGTGTATGTGTGTTTACTACACACAATAGAGTGGTTTTAACCAAAGACAGAAGACTAAATGTCCCAGTATTCCCCACAGCCTAAGTGAAAGTGAGTGTGCACCTGCCATCCAGTGGCAGCCTACTGTGTCAGAGATTGTAGCTGGCTAGCAGCTGTGAATATGATTGCTCTGACCTGGTTTCACACAATGTACAAAATATGAAAGGCCTCACTCCACTGCTTGTAGATTTATATCTTGAGTGCCTCTATATAGGCTACTTTGGAAATCTCTTCTATGGAAGATTCGTAGAATTGTGGAGAATGCAAACCTAGTCTCAGTTTACAAAGAATAAAAATGGAAAAATAATAATATTGGACATGGTTGTATGAGGTACCTTTCAATAACTGTATGGGAGCCCAGAGAGGTCTTTTGTCAAAAGAAATGACTCTTGAGGTTCCAAAAATCTCTCAATGGATCTTGCATCTAAAGTCCTGTGCATTGGCCTTTTTTCCCTAATTTTACAATTCATTTAATGTTATGTATAAAGTAATTTTAGTGGATTCTAATTATGTTTAATTATAGATGTATTCATCTGAATATGTTAATTATTCTGAAAGCATATAAAATTTAAAACTTGGATTAAAATTTTTTACAATAGAAACTTTCCTGGCAATAATTTTGTTAATAATGCTTTATAAGCATTTCATATTTAATGCACTTTATTACATGAATGAATGATGACTGACTGAACATGGATAAGGAAGCTAGGTTTCTGTGACTTTTCCTGTACTTGTGTTTTTGGTTGGGGGGGGGAGGTTAAAAAANGGGTGGTGGGGGGGTGGGGGGGGTGTTGTGGAATTTAACCTGAGCTGCACTTTTTAGAACTCTGTGGTACTTTCAAGCACTTTGAGGCTGCAAAGATCCACAGGGATTATACAGACTCTTAGAAGAGGAAGAACAAATTTGTGTATGGTGAGGATTTTTTTTTTCCTAACTAAACTTAACTGTTTACTTTAAATATTTTGGAGAGTAGTGTTGGTCAAGATGCATGAGAATGCAAGCTTAAAGTTGCCTGCTTAACCTTGTGTAACTTGCCTCGTGCCTGGACTGTCCTTGAAGGGTTAGTCATTGTTTGCATTTACATAATGCCTCAAAGGTCACAAGACAGCTTCAGGCTAAAATACTCTCAGCTACTTGCTTCTCAGTAAACTAGATTTTCAGCTGCCCTTACTTTATTTGCCTAAAAGTTAGAGCCATTTTGCCTTTTTTTTTTCTTCACCATTTTGCTGATGTTCACTCACTCAGTCATGTCCAATTATTTGCAATCCCGTGGACTGCTTCCCAGTCCTTCACCATCTCCCAGAGCTTGCTCAAATCCATGTCCATTGAGTCAGTGATGCCATCCAACCATCTCATCTTCTGTCTTCCCCTTCTCCTCTTGCCTTGTATCTTTCCCAGCATCAGAGCCTTTTCAGATGAGTCGGTTCTTCACATCAGGTGGCCAAAGTATTGGAGCTTCAGCTTCAGCCTCAGTCCTTCCAATGAATATCCAGGAAGATTTACTTGAGGATTGATTAGTTTGATCTCCTTGCAGTCCACGGGGCTCTCAAGAGTCTTCTCCAAGACCACAATTCAAAAGTATGAATTCTTCAGTGCTCTACCTTCTTTATGGTCCAACTCTCACATCCTTACATGATTATTGGAAAAACTACAGCTTTGATGCTATGGACCTTTCTTGGCAAAGTAATGTTTCTGCTTTTTTTAATATGCTATCTAGGTTTGTCATAGCTTTTCTTCCAAGGAGCAAGTGTCTTTTAATTTCATAGCTGCACTCACCATCTGCAGTGATTTTAGAGCCCAAGAAAATAAATTCTGTCACTGTTTCCATTGTTTCCCCATCTTTATGCCATGATGTGATGGGACAAGATGTCATGATCTTCGTTTTTTTAAAGTTGAGTTTTAAGCCAGATTTTTCATTCTCCTCTTTCACCTTCATCAAGAGACTTTGCTTTCTCCCATAGCAATGGTGTTCTCTGTATATCTGGGGTTATGGATATTTTTCCGGCAATCTTGATCCAGCTCTGCATTTTGCATGATGTACTCTGCATATAAGTTGAATAAGCAGGGTGACAATACACAGCCTTGACTCACTCCTTTCCCAGTTTTGAACCATTCTGTTGTTCCATGTTCAGTCTAACTGTTGCTTCTTGACCTACATACATGTTTGCCACTCAGGGGCTCTTTTTCTGATTTCCATCTTCCAGGCATTGATTCAAACTACATTATTTGTTTTGTGCTGTTTCATTACATAATTCTAATGATTTCTTAATGTTGGCTTATTTTTTTTCCTGGGAGTTATTGATGGTGATCTAGAATTATCATTTATAAATTCTTCCCAGGAAATACTCTGTGTGAGATTTGTTATATGAAATGTGATGTAGGTTTAAATTCAGCCTGTGCTTTGTGCTCGAGTCTAACAATATAGGTGGTCACCTGAAGATTATTGATTTTGTATTTTTTTCCTTGGTTTATCAGAATTTCATTTCTGAATGCAGGTCTTCAGTCATGGAATTCAGTCTTCATGAGTTTGATTCATTGGACATATTTATTAAACAACTATTACTTGATAGGCACTGTAATAAGCTGTTGGATGTAAGTAGTGGTTCTCCCAGGCAGACAGACTTATGATCCTAATGTTATGATTACACCCACCTCATAATTGTGTATGCATGTATCAGAGTGTAAATACTGGGGTATTAGTTTATAAGTTTTTCAGTCTGAACTGGAATAGACTATCCTAGTTATTGAGTTGAAGGGTTATCCAGAGCTTCAGAGACATGTTTCAAAAAAGACATGTAGAGTTTTTTCCTCAGAAGCCTTTATGAAGGAGAATGAGTTTTATTTCATCATGCCAAAGATGTCAAGCAACAATTGTGGATATCTTTGTCAATATGCCAGGTTTATTTTATTTTAAATAAAATTTATTGACATATAACTTACATTAATGCATGCATTTCAAGTGGACTGCTGCTGCTCAGTCACTTTAGTCGTGTCCGACTCTGTGCGACCCCATGGACGGCAGCCCACCAGGCTCCCCCATCCCTGGGATTCTCCAGGCAAGAACAGTGGAGTGGGTTGCCATTTCCTTCTCCATTCAAGTGGACAGTTTGGTGAATTTTGACAAATTTATATACCCATTTATTCACCACTCTAATCAAGAGATAAAGCATTTCCATCATCCCAAAAACTTTCTTCATGCTATTTTTATGTAATCCTTTCTGAAGCCCAGGCAACTGCTAATCTGGTTTTTATCATCATAGACCAGTTGCTTTTCCATACTCCAAAATGATATATAAGCAGAATGAAATCATATGTAGTCTTTCTTATTTGTCTTCTTTTATTCTTCATATTTTTCTTTAATTCACCTAGGTAGTAGTGTGTAAGCATCAGTAGTTTTTCCTTTCCTTATTAGATAGTATTATACTGAGTGGAAATGTCACAATTTTTTTTATCAATTCATATGTTTAAAGATATTTGGATTAATTTTTTGATTATTTTGTTATTTACTTTTGTCAATCTTTAAATACAAATATTTTTGTGGACACGTTATATACAATTTGATTTTTAATACATAAAATTTAAAATGTGTTAAAAAAAACAATTAGTGTTAGTTGCTCAGTTGTGCCCACCACAACTAAATTATCATTTATAAATTCTTCCCAGGAAATACTCTGTGTGAGATTTGTTATATGAAATGTGATGTAGGTTTAAATTCAGCCTGTGGTTTGTGTTCTGTATGTAGCCCACCAGGCTCCTTTGTCTGGAATTCTCCAGGCAAGAATACTGGAGTGGGTAGCCATTCCCTTCTTCAGGGGTTTTCCCAACCCAGGGATGGAACCAGGTCTCCTGCATTGCAAGGAGACTCTTTACCATCTGAGCCACCAAATTAAAATGTGTTAAAAAAATCAGTGCGGTTCAGTTACTAGGCATCTGAATAATTGGATAAACGTCAAGTCAGGCACTTTACTAATGCACTACTTTGGCAGATACACTACATTTGCCAAAGATTTAAAATTTTACTTTCTTCATAAGTAATAAAAACTTATTTGATTATTATTAAGAAGAGTCAAACAGGAGATATAATAAATGGAAATGATTTTTCAATTTTAAAGCTTAACAGAAATGAAAGATGGTATTATATGTAAAATATGTACATATTTAGGAAATATTATTTCAGAAACAAAGTTGCATAATTAAGTAAAGCAAACTTACATTAGTTTTGAATAGGAAAGGAAAATGTAATATTACTTAAGAGTTGATATTTTCGTTATGCTAAGTGAAATAAGTCAAAGAAAGGCAAATACTGTATGATATCACTTACATGTGAAATCTAAAAAATACAAAAAACTAGTGAATAAAAAATAAAGTGGTGTTTGTTTCATGCTCAGTAAAGTCACACTGAAGTCACGAAAAAATTTAAAAATAAAAATAAATAAAAAATAAGTAGACTTACAGATATAGAGAACAAACTAATGGTTACCAGTGGGGAGAAGGAAGAAGGAAGGGGCAATATATGGATAGAAAGAAAGAAATGTTACTATGAGATTGTATGAAATCATATGTGTTAAAAATTTGAACATTATAAAGCACTATAGAATTTAAAGAATCATTCAAAAAAATTAATTCAAATATTTGATATTTAAGTTTGTCTCCTTAATTTTTAAAGAACAAATTAGACAGTTGCAAAACTGAGAAATAGTTTTATGTAGAAAATTAATCACTTGACTGGCATCTTACTTTAAATAAATTTCTGTTTAGCTAAGATTAACTGCAAGAAGTACCATTTATCAGGTGGGAGCTATCAATACAGATCCCCTTGTAGAACAGAGCATGAAAAGATACTCTCTTCCTCTGTCATTCAACCAGATTAAAACTGGAGAATAAAATTCTATCTCATAACTATTTTAGAGAGATTCATACATTTTTTTCACTGCAGGTATGGGATTTTATTAAAAGACATTTACTACTTGGAAGGAAAGTTTGAACAACCTAGATAGCATATTCAAAAGCAGAGACATTACTTTGCCAACAAAGGTCCATCTAGTCAAGGCTATGGTTTTTCCAGTAGTCATGTATGGATGTAAGAGTTGGACTGTGAAAAAAGTTGAGCGCCAAAGAATTGATGCTTTAGAACTGTGGTGTTGGAGAAGACTCTTGAGAGTCCCTTGAACTGCAAGGAGATCCAAACAGTCCATTCTAAAGATCAGCCCTGGGTGTTCTTTGGAAGAAGTGATGCTAAAGCTGAAACTCTAGTACTTTGGCCACTTCATGGAAAGAGTTGACTCATTGGAAAGGACTCTGATGCTGAGAGGAATTGGGGGCAGGAGGAGAAGGGGACGACAGAGGATGAGATGGCTGGATGGCATCACCAACTCGATGAATGTGAGTTTGAGTGAACTCTGGGAGTTGGTGATGGACAGGGAGGCCTGGTGTGCTGCGATTCACGGGGTCACAAAGAGTTGGACACAACTGAGTGACTGAACTGAACTGAACTGATGGGATTTTAAAAAACTATCCCTCTTTTCATTTGAGAGCATTTTCCCCCTTCCTTTCTGCTCCAGTTACTATTTTTGTGTGAAATTTTTAAATTGTGTTATGAACCAACAACAGTTTTATTATGCTCATGTATTCTGTTTGCAGAACAGGGATGGCTTGCCTCTACTCCATGTTTGTGGCTTCAAACAGAAAGACTAGAACACAGGCTCCTAATCTATTAACGTGCATCTTCAATCAAACGTGTGAGTTTCTGGGTTGGAATGACTCAAAGACTGTGTTCTCAAAGGTCTCCTTATTGAAACACTAAGACATGGTTTCTCCTTATGGTTTGGGATTCTTACAGTATGATGGCTGTGCTCTTAAAGGCAGCCTAGTGAGAACTAGCCTTCCAAGGCCCAGGTAGGTTTTCATATGAACTCAAAAGTTCTTTAGTGTCTCTTCCATTCTGTCCTTCTGGTAAGTTGTTGAGGTCCTTTAATGGACCAGAACCTGGTGGTCCGGAGTCGATGATAAGAAAGTAAAGGAGACAAAAAGAGGCTGATATTCCTTGGTTTACGCAGAAAATCAATAAAGTCCCTAACATGGGGCTTGCTCTGTTCACGAAGGCCTCAGGCACACTCTCAAGGGTGGTGAAGCCACAGAGAGCCTTCTTGAGAGAGTCTTAGAAGCCCGGGCAGGAAAGTGAATCCAGAGGGCCTCTGCGCTCCAGAGAATTAGCCTGAGAAAGAGAGAGAGCGAAAGAAAGCAAGACATGGGGACCAAAGCTCTAATGGAGCAGAGGTGTTTTAATCAACATGGTGTGGGCATATATACTGTCTTACAAGGTAGTTATTCTCAGAGAAAGATTAAAATGCCAGACTTACAAAACATTAGTTCAGTTCAGTTCAGTCGCTCAGTCGTGTCCAACTCTTTGCGACCCCATGAATCATAGCACGCCAGGCCTCCCTGTCCATCACCAACTCCTGGGGTTCACTCAGACCCACATCCATCGAGTCAGTGATGCCATCTGGCCATCTCATCTTCTGTCGTCCCCTTCTCCTCCTGCCCCCAGTCCCTCCCAGCATCAGAGTCTTTTCCAATGAGTCAACTCTTCTCATAAGGTGGCCAAAGTATTGGAGTTTCAGCTTTAGCATCATTCCTTCCAAAGAAATCCCAGGGTTGATCTCCTTCAGAATGGACTGGTTGCAAAACACAGACAATCCATGTTAAAGAGAGAGAGAGTTGTTAACAATCACGTTTATCACTTTTACTGTATGGTTCACAAGAAGGAAGAGGGTACTTATCACCATATTGAGAAACTAAAGAAGGAAATGCCTGGATCACTCAGCCCTGGGAGAGGATTGCCTCTCCTCTTAATTCCTGAATAATTCCTAAATAATTCTCCTCTTAATTCCAGGAATTAATAAGGAACAGAGGATTCCTGACAGATCCAAAACAGCACACAGGAAGCCTCCTGTTAAATGCTTCCTGACAGTAATTAGCAAGTCATAAGTCAATATTAGCTTTCTATTGCTGCTGTAACAAATCATCACAAATTTAGTGGCCTAAAACAACACAACTTTATGAACTCACAATTGTATAAGTTCAGACGACTGAGTCACTTTGACTGGTTCCTCTACTCAGGGTCTCACAATCTGGGGGAAAACTTTATTTCCAAGCTCACCCAGGCCGATTGCAAAATTCAGATCCTTGCAGTTGCAGGACTGAGGTCCCATTTCCATGGTGGCTGTCAGCTTCTGAAGGTCACCTCTATTCCTCATCACATTGCTCCTTCATCTTCAAAACGCAACAGTTTCTGGAGTCTTTCTCATGTGTTTTAATCGCTCTGACTTCCTTTTTACTGCATCTCTTCTCCTGCACCAGCAGGAAAAAGTTCTCTGCTTTTAAGGATGCATGTGATTAGGCTGGGCCACCCTGGATAATCTCCATATTTTAGGGCCCATCACCTTGTTTACATCTGCAAATCCTTCTGCCCTGTGAACAACATATATTCACAGGCTCTAGGGTAGAGTGTGAATATCTTTGGGAAGGCATTTTGCCTACCACAAAAGAAAAGAGGAATTAGACTCCACCTTCAGAGGCAGACACAGCTCTCTAAGATTCGGACATGACTGAACGACTTCACTTTTTCAGAGGCGGAATAATACAGATACATTTTTAGAAAGCATGTAGGGTGGGAGATGTTGCAGACATTTTTGGAAAAGGCAAGTTCCTACACTTTCCTCCTTAGCTCTTTTTCTCTATCACTTTCTCCAAATGGAAACAAGTGGAAGAATCTAGTAGAAAATTACAAAGCAGTAAATTGATGGACTTACAGTTTTCCTTAGGTGAATCAAGTCTGATATAGAAAGAAAGAGCTAGGTGGTCTGTTGTTTGTTTCTTGTTTTTGTTGTTGTTGTTGTTCTGCGTCCTGCCTTTGAAAATTAAATTCCATGTGGTAGACACAGTTGTGTTTCTTAGATCCCAGATGCAGCTCAGATGTGGAGAGTGTGGTTAGCAGGAAGCATCTAAATGTCAGCAGCTTCAAGTTCTGCCTTAGCTGCAGGAAATGACCTTGTCCAGTGTTTCCTCCTGTTTTGGGTAGCCTGCATCTGGTGATGGAGTGTAGCAGATGTAATAAAAGCCAGTTATTCTGATTCCTCTTCTGCCCAGTCATGCTAATTGCCCTTTTCCTTCTTACGTGTTGATTCCTAGTAAATATGTTACACCCTGAACTTCTCAGAATCTACTTGTAGGTAATCCAACCTTTGAAAGTGGGTACCAAGGAGCATCTAACAAAACAGGTGTAACTATAGACTTTTAGAGCTGCATTATTCATCACCTGGCTGGCAGTGAGGACCCCCAACACTGACAGCTTCTCGAACAGGGTGGTGGTTTATTTACTAAAACTTTTCAGTGGTGTTCAGAGGCATACCAACAGAAGGTATGTACTAGTGAAAAGAAAGTATCAGCCTATTTAGATGTATGAAATAAATAGTATCTTAAGGATTATAGGACTATACCCCAAAGCAGCGATAAGACTTGGCCAGGGAGCTGGGAGAGTACTGTGTGACTGGATCCTAAAGATTCTTAATCAAGGGGGTCAAAACTTAAAACTATATAGGAAAGAGTTGATTAACTTGTTGGTGCTTTACTTCTGATATAGGATTTAACACACTGGCAACTAAGCACAGACGATGGTGGGAGCTCTCTACCAGAACAGCTCCTAGAAAAACATGGAAAAAGCAATAACCCACAAATGAATGTGTTAGGTTCTCCAGAGAAGCAGTATGAGTTTTATAGATATAGATAGATGTGGTTTTAAGAAATCTATTGATTTAATTGTTTGGCCTTTAAAAATCACTTTCATAGCAACATCTAGATTGGTGTTTGATCAAGCAATTGGCTACCATAGCCCAGCCAAGCTGACACATAGATTTAACCATCACAATGAGCAACTGTGAAATGCAAGAATTTCCATGGCAGATGGTAAAGGAAATCACTGAAAGCTCAGGGAAGTGACTATGCAGGAATGTAGGTATTATGCACAATAAAAAGACTCACCAGTTATTCTATGCTATAGGGAGGCCCATACAGCACAGTATTTAACAAGGCCATAGGGAATGTCCTGGTGCAAGAGATACCAGCATCACTAGACAGTTCAGTGGTGGCTCCCCTCTGAGAGTTCTCCTCCATAGTTCAGGCAAGGCTGTTATATAACTTGTCTCACTGATAACAGTGGGGCTGCTAAGACCTCAAAACAATGTAATTCAAGAGAGTAGTGCTTAACTACCAAAAATCAAGAGACGGAGATGATTGGAATGACTGATAAGCCGGGTCTGGCATCCTAGTGGGGGGCTTATCCAAGGAAAGCTGTTAAAATGCCTCATAGAACAGGAAATACAAAAAGGCAAAACAGATGGACAGCTGACAAGGGCACTGATCATCTGCACCAGCAGAAAAAAAAATCAAACCTGGATCACTTGGTGGGGAGGTAGAAGGTAGATACCCTGTTAAAAACACCACAAGTCTTTACCCTATTTCCAGGCCTGAGCCAGTTTTTACAACAGCAGCAATCTGACTCAGAGGTGGCTAGTTCCTGAGAGAAATAGCCCTGCAACAGTATGACAATTATATTTGATTGATTCCCCAGGTCTCTCCCCAAAGGAATCTCCAGCTATTTCATGGGGAAGGGGGAAACCTAGATATTATGGAGGCCGAAGGACAGAGTGAATGAGTGGACATTGACAGCTAGAGACCCAGAGTATCATCATGCCCCTTCCTAGAGTTTGGACACATGGTCCCCAGGTAATAAATGGGGTTTTGGCAAGATCCAACTTACAGTGAGTTAACTGAGGTAATGGACCCATCCAGTCATCATTTCTGATCCAGGATTTTAACAGTGGCCAGTTGGAGCATCTCCCTCATGGGATCCTTGGTCTTTGAGGTAAACAGAAGACTGTGTCTGAATATCAGCTGTGGCTCCAAGCACAACTGCCATGAAAGGAGCTGTCATTTGTGTCACTGACCTGCCACTTCTAAGAGATGCCTCAGGGGAGAGACCCACCAGAATCCTGCTCTACTAGGAGCTGCTACTTGAACATGTAGGAGAAGTAGGTGCCTGTGGTACAAAGGGTAAACTGTGAAGGTATGCCATCCACATGCCCTTCAATGACAGACTTGCTATGGGATGCCATCACCAGATGGCCTTCCAGCGTCCGTTCCTTCAAAGTCTGTGTCAGCTGCACCAAACTGCCTCACCTGTGCCTAGACACTGAGAAGTCAGGGGTGGAAAGACCTGGCCAACTGGGCCCACCACTGGATGTGTTTGGCAACCAGGGGTTGATGGACCTACCCATTTACTGTCACAATTAATTAAGGAAGAATCAAAAGTGTCCTTGGGGATCATCAGAGTTCTTTCTGAAGCTCCACGCTAAATTGGCCAAGGTTTCATTGAGTCCATCACAGTTGGATTTCTTCCTACTTAATTTTGCTTATTCCCTCTCTCCTTCTCTAATAAATACCTTACTCACTAACAACAGTGGTGGTATTAGCTTCTGGAGCACCTAACCAATGGTACACCAGCTTTTAAAAGCAAACCGGGCACAATTGCCTTTTATCTCCACCTTTAGAATCCACATTCAAGACACAAAACTGTGTGAAGTTCCTGCATATAAACAATACTCGGCCTCATATATACAGTCTCATATATACACTACCATGTGCAAAATCGCTATCTGGTGTGAACCTACTGTATAGTACAAGGAACTCAGGTTGGTGCTCTGTGGTGACCTAGATGGGTAGGATGGGAGGCGGGAGGCAGGTCCAGGAGGGAGGGGATATATGTGTACTTGGGCTTCTCTGGTGGCTTAGACGATAAAGCGTCTGCCTGCAATGTGGGAGACCCAGGTTCGATTCCCGGGTTGGGAAGATCCCCTGGCGAAGGAAATGGCAATCTACTCCAGCACTCTTGCCTGGAAAATCCCATGGACGGAGAAGCCTGATAGGCTACAGTCCATGGGATCGCAAAGAGTCAGACACGACTGAGCGACTTCACTTCACTTCATAGCTGATTCATTTTATTGCATAGCAGAAGCTAACACGTTATAAAGCGACTGTATTGTTGTTGTTGTTTAGTCACCTCTGCTGCTGCTGCTAAGTCGCTTCAGTCGTGTCCGACTAAGTCGTGTCCAACTCTTTTGAGACCCTATGGACTGTAGCCCTTCAGGCTCCTCTGTCCAGGGGATTCTCCATGCAAGAATACTATAGTGGGTTGCCATTTCCTTCTCTAGGGGATCTTACCAATCTGGGGATCAAATCCACATCTCCTGCATCGGCAGGCAGATTCTTTACTTCTGAGCCACCAGGGAAGCCTGAAAGCAACAATACCCCAATTTAAAAATATATATTTGAAAAAAAAAAAAAGAATACACAGACTCAACAAGCCATCAATTGAAAAGTCAAGTTAATATATAATTTCCCACCCCTTTCTTCTTTTTAAACTCTGGTCCTCTCTTAATCCACAGGCTATAATTTTAAATTGTTATGAATTAAATCACTCACTTAAAAAAAAAATTCTTTAAGCATGCTCATCTTTCTAAGTGAATCATGTTTGTTTAACATTTTTTCTTTAAGTTTAATGAAGTATAATTTACCTCCAGGAAAATTCACCCTTTTTACCTAAATAGTATTACAAGTTTTGACAAATGCATTTAAGCCTGTAACTCCCACTAGGATCAAATCATCCATCCATTTCTTCCATTCCCAGTCCCTGATAACTACTGATTTGGGTTTGTTTTATACTTTTTAAAATTGTTTTTTGTTTTCTTTTTTACTCTGCAATTTTTCAAGTATGTTCAGTTATTCTTTATATTTTCTAATTCTAATAACCTCACTTTGTGCACTTATTCTTCTCCCAAGTTGTTGAATCATTTTATGATTAATCATTACTCTGAAGTTTTTCTTGGCAGATTGCTTATCTTTACATCACTTAAGCTGTTCTGAGGTTTTATCTTATTTTTTCATCTGAAATATACTCCTTTAGTCTAGATTTCTGTTTGTATTTTTATGTATGGGGAGGGTTAGTTATGTATCCTGACCTTGGAGAATTGGCCTTCTGTAGGGAAATATCCTGCACATCCCAGTAGTACACTCCCCTCTTGTCATGAAGGGGCAGGAACCAGCTGGACCCTATGTGATGGTGGTGGTTTAGCCACTAAGTTGTGTCCAACTCTTGCGACCCCATGTAGCCCTTCAAGCTCCTCTGTCCATGGGATTTTCCAGGCAAGAATACTGGAGTGGGTTGCCATTTCTTTTTCCAGGGATAGTTTTCCTGCCTGGAGAATCCCAGGGACAGAGGAGCCTGGTAGGTGGCCGTCTGTGGGGTCACACAGAGTCAGACACGACTGAAGTGACTTAGCAGCAGCATTCCTGACCCAAGGATAGAACCTGGGTCTCCAGCATTGCAGACAAATGCTTTACCATCCTAGCCAGCAGGGAAGCCTGGTCACAGGGTAGGTTTTGGCTTGCTGGCTGGTTTCACAGGCTGCAGGAGGGAGGGTAGAATTCACACTTCTGGTGCCTGCCCCCTGGTGGGTGAGGTTGGTCTAAGAGTCTTGGGCAGGCTTTCTCGTGGGAGAGGCTTGTGGTTAAAGCTGGGTCTCATTATATTCTGATGGGCAGGGTCGTGTCTATGGGCATGACCAGATGCAGCCATGACTGTGGGCTCTTTAGTCTTCAGGCAGCCAGTCTACTGATGGGTCCTGAGTTCTCTCCTAGTTGGTTGTTTGCCTTGAGGCATCCCAGAACTGTATCCTCTCCAGGGCGAGGTTAGGCCTTGTTGCCAAAATAGGGACCTCCATGAGAGCTCAAGCTGATGAATATTCCCCCAGTACCTCCACCTCCATGCCCTCATCCCCACAGTGAGCCACAGCCACCTGCTGCCTCCCCAGGAGATCCTCCAAGACCAGCAGGCAGGTCTGGCCCAGGCTCCTGTGAAGTCACAGCTTTTGCCCTGAGACCTTGTGTGCAGGCTCCAAGAGTGGCATCTCTGCTTCCCTCAGCCCTGTGGAGCTTCTGCGCTTAGGACCTGCTGGCCTTCAGAACAAATGCTCTGGGGGTAGGGGTCGGGGGGCTCCTCCTCCCACTGTCAGACCCCCATGCTGGGGAGGCTGACCTGGGGCTCAGAACTCTCACTCCTGTGGGAGAACTTCCGTGATAAAATTGTTCTCCAGTGTGTGGGTCAGTCGCCTGGGTGGTTTGGGATTGGAGTATATCACGAGTGGAACCCCTCCTGTCTCCTTGGGTTTATTCCCTATACCTTTAGATATGGAATATCTTTTTTGTAGGTTCTCGTCTTTTGTTATTGATGGTTTTTCAGAATTTGGTTGTGATTTTAGTGAGTTCATCTTAGGTGAGCTCAAGTTCCTTTTACTCGACTGCCTTGTTGATAAAATCTGCAACCTTTATTCTTTCTCTTGTCACTTTATCCTCTTCCACCATCATGCCTGAAATTTTAGGCTGATTCCAGTTCAGTGACAACAGGGCCAAACCCTCAGGAAATGGCTTCCTTGCATTTTCTAGAACATCTTATCCTTACCCGAGGGGCATTTCTGCTGCTGCATGACATGATGTGTTAATCCTGCTTCCATATTACCTAGCTCTGGGGCTTTATCTTCTGCCTTTTGCAATCAGTTAAGCTAGCTCCTTCTTTCTCAGAGTTCATTGCTTTGAGGTTCTTAGAGATTCTCCATTTGAACTGAGTAATCACCTAGAGGCTTCAGGACTCATGAAATCAAATGAGTTTATGTTTCAACTCTAGTGGCTCTGAGTATATCACCTACTTTCTTCCTATAAGTTTTAGACTTAAATGGCTTAGTGCTTCATTAAACAGGGAGTCCATTTAACAGGAAAAACCTTTACTACTAGACTTGAACTAAAAATTAAAAAGGATAAAAGTTTATTTTTATATAATAGAAACTGATCCTAATTCAAGACTTCATCAAGCTATACCTGCATACTTTTTGAAATGATTGCCCTATCTCTAGTATTACTCCACCCTCAGCATTTTATCCTTTACAAAGGCATTGGTAACATCTTTCTTCCTGTTGAAATCTTCCAATGAAAGTGAAGGATTAGAAATAGTTAGGGAGAATCCACCTGTGTGACATTTTAAATAGTATTCAGTTTCACTTAAAGCAATGCCCTTCTTCTCCACCCAATGTAATACAAAAGCTTTTTTTCTGGGAAGCCCTTTCAAGAAAAAAATACATTCAATGTCTGGAATTCCATTATAGCAACAATTTGTAGTGCATATAATATTTTCCCAGTTGGTCAGAAATAAATATAATAGGAGAGTGTTATTTGGAGATTAGGTAAATCGTATGTTCCTCTACCTTTTTATAGTCGAGAAAAGAAATTCAAGTATGCAGTGCTATTTTCCTTATTGAGTCATAATGTCCTTCATTAAGTGTTTCCACATAAGAATCCATAGAGGGCAATGTACAAAGTCTATAATTCAGGGTTGGATGAAAATAATTATCAGCTACTGTTTCATAGAAAACATCTGGTTTTCTTGGTGCCATTTAGAACAACAAACAGCTCATACACCCATTCATTCTCAGTCCCAATTGATTTAATTTGAACAATTATGCTTAATATTTGTTTTCATTTTCTAAATTACAAAATAATTAGCCTTAATCTTGAGTTTTGATTTATTATTTCTTTTACAGTTGGAAATGCTGCAAGATTCTGGGTAAATTTTCAAGCAAAACTTGCCCTGTGTCTTTCCTATCTTATATAATCTTATGAACATAATATTTATTCTCATAAGAATAAACTACTGGCTAATAGTTGACAGCTGTTCTTGACAAGTTAAAGCTTGAATGTTGACTAATCAGCACACCTGAAAGTAGAAATATTTGATTGCAATTATATTTTAAGACACTTCTCCTGTGACTTTAAATAGGGGCGGCATCTTCTGTGCCTTTTTTTTTTTTTTACCAGCCAGCTCCATATGTAATCTCAAAAACAGAATTCAATAAAAATCTGCTGAGGTTTTATGGGCAACAAAAATGGAAATAATAGATATTTCATGGTTGCTCACTGTGTATGAAGAACTATGTTAAAATGTTTCTATTCATTATCTATCTAATCTTCATAAACAAAAGAAAGACTTTTTCTCAATTTTGCAAGTAAGGAAACTGAAAGGTGTAAATCTTAGGACTGTTCTCAAATCACACAGCAACTCAGTAATAATCCACTCTACTCAAGTCTGAATGATTCTAGGGTTTATAATATTACCCCCCACACTATATAATACTGTGCTCTTTTAGGCCATAGGTATAAAGATGAATGAAAAGTGGTCCTTACCTCAGAGAATCTAGTAGATAATCTAGTTAGAACAGTTATATAAATAGCTATAACTCAAGGTAGAAAGAAACTGCCAGCATAGGAGTCCAGATTAAGCGGTATAGCAATTCAGACTAGAGTGAGTGGAGCAATTTTTTGTGGGTGAAAGAATCAAGAATGGCTTCTTATAGGAGAGAAAAGTAGCAGAGTACAGTGTCCTAATTATAACCATAAACACACTGGATTCAAATCTAAACTCTGTTACTTAGCTGCATTATCTTGAGCATCTCAGGGGCTCGATTTCTTCATCTGCATTATATAGGTGGTAACAATTGCTTTATAGGGTCATTGTGAAAATTGAAAGAGCCAATATTTATAAAGCAAGGTAGAATCATGCCTGGCAAATACCATTTGTCTATTTGCTTAAAAAAAACTTTTGAATAGGACCTTTAAAAGCAGGAAGAAAATTGCCTTTTGACATGGAGAAAAGTGAAATGAGGTAGGAATTAGATATATTTTGTGTGTGTGTGTGTGGACTTAGAGCCTTCAAGTCCCTATGAAAGTGATTTAAATTTTAAAGATTCTGTGACTCAGAAAGGTAATATTTGCAACTAAATTCATAGCTCGCATATGACAAAACCAGTTTAAATTCATAACATTTGGTTCCTTTTTATGACTAAGGAATATTCCATCATCTATATATATATCACATCTTCTTTATTCTTTTCTCTGCCCATAGACATTTTGGTTGCTTCCATATACTTTCTATTGTAAATAGTGCTACAATAAACATTGGGGTAAATGCATCCTTTTGAATTATGGTTTTCTCTTGATATATGCCCAGGAGTGGGATTGCTGGATCATATGGTAGCCATAAAAATGAATGAGATGTATTAATTACACGTATATGGAATCTATAAAGATAGTACAGATGACCTATTTGCAAGACAGCAATAGAGATGCAGACATAGCGAATAGACTTGTGTACACAGTGGGGAAAAGAGAGGGAGGGATGAATTGAAAGAGTAACACTGAAACATATGCATTATCATAGGTAAAACAAGTAGCCAGTGGGAATTTGCTGTATGATGTAGGGAGTTCAAACCTGGTGCTCTGTTACAACCTGGAGGGTTGAGATGGGAGGTAGGAGGGACGTTCGAGAAGGAGAAGACATATGTATACCTGTGGCTGATTTACGTTGATGTATGGCATAAACAGGCTTCCCACATAGCTCAGTTGGTAAAGCATCTGCCTGCAATGCAGGAGACCTGGGTTCAATTCTTGGGTTGGGAAGTTCCCTTGGAGAAGGAAATGGCAATCCACTCCAGTATTCTTGCCTAAAGAATCCCATGGACAGAGGATCCTGGTGGGCTATGGTTCATGGAATCACAATAGTCGGACATGCCTTAGCACTCTCTTTCTGGCATAAACTAACACAATATTGTAAAGTAATTATCCTCCAATTAAAAATAAAAGAAAAAATAATTTTAAAGAAGGAATGAAATATGCCATTTGTGGTGACACGGATGGACCTAGGCATTGTCATGCAGAGTGAGGTAAGTCAGAAAGATAAATAGTATGTAATATTTGTTATAGGTGGAATCTAGAAAAATGGTATAGATGAAATTACTTGCAAAGCAGCAACAGAGTCACAGATATAGAGAACAAACTTGTGGTTCTCAAAGGGGGAAGGTAAGGTGGGATGAACTGGGAGATTAGAATTGACATATATACACTATTATATATAAAATAGATATCTAATGAGAACCTACTGTATAGCACAGGAAACTATTGTGCCATGTGGTGACCTAGATGGAAAAGGGATTTTAAAAAGAACAGATATACGTATACATATAACTTGATTCACTTTGCTGTAAGCAGAAACTTATACAACATTGTAAAGCTTACTCTATTTCAGCATCGATTAAATAATGTTTAACATTCGGCTGATTCACAGAACTCACTCTGAAGTTCCCTGTTCCTACCACTGCCTTTAGCTAAGACTATTTCTTTACTCTTATTCCTCTGGTCATTAGGACCTGGCATTTGTAACTCCATGATCTCTTTGGAATCTACCTTCTCTTCTCTTTTCCAACTGTCTTTGCCTTATTAAGGATAACCATTCTCTGCTTCCTTTAAATTATTCCCTTAATTCACTCTCACTCCCCCACATAACCCTCCTTCCTTGTTTTATTTTTCTTTTAAAGAACAGATTTGAATCTTTCAATTTACAGGTCTTATATTCAAAAGCCTTGTGATACCAGTAGAATGCAATCCACATTTAAAAAATACCAAGGAATATCTGTGTCTAATCCTTCATGAATGGTCCTGGCTTTCTGAGGTGAATCATTCCATGGACTTAGAACTTTCTTGTCGGTCTGATATATCTGTTGTGCTCTCTTTCTGCTATCTAGTAAACCTCTCCTCTTGACTGGTTTTATTAACATGATGAGATCCATTATGCTAGTAGTATCAGAATTCTGGAAAAAATGACTGGATATATCTATGGAGAACTCACTGCAAAATGACAGAATGGACACAGTGACATAGCTTAAAGGAAACACTGCAATCTTAAATAGAGGTTTGCTAATAGAAAAATTTGTAAATGTAGAGGACGCTTGTTTTCCCTTTTCTGACCTTTTAATTGTACACTATAATAGTTTGGGGAAGTATTTTTGTGAGGGCTGGGCCCCATGGATTGTCAAATATTTGGAATTGAATGTAAACATAGAAACAAAGAAACATACTTACTTCCCACCTGTAAATGTCTGGAACTGGAGCTGGTGAAGTAACTGAGACAACTTTCTTTCTGGAAGAGAGAGAAAGAGTGCTAATTTCTGAAGCTGTATATCCACCATTCGGTAAACCAGAGATACATAAGATTCCTCACAAGTCAATCAGATGCCAGGGAATGCACTTGGGCTTGAGTTGTCTCAAAGGGATCACACTTAAGAAGCTCTTTGACATGCCTTCAGGAGATGGAAGCTGAAGAAATGTAGTAAGAAGTCTACTTTGCATTTGCCCACATCAGAAAATAGTTCACACAGGGCCAGATTAAACAGCACTAATCAAGTAGAACTTTTGTCTACTTTCCTTCCATCACTGCTCCGATCCTGGCAGTGCAAACAGCAGAAAAGTAAGTGAAGGAAAACCAGATAAATTACATCTTTGTCAGACCAGGTCTCCAGGAGAAAAAGGTAGCCTTAACTTGAAGGAAGAAAACAAACTTTAACTTGACTGAGTTGGATGTTTAATGTAAGATAGAATCAGACTTCTTATTTCTTGGGGGTGGTGGTGAAGTTGTGAGATCTTCCTGAGATGTCCTTAACAGGGAGAGTTAAATCTGACATGTTGTATTTTAAAAGAGAAATATGAAAAATATATAGTTTGTCCCATCACATTTTGCTCATTCAGTAAACAACTTAATAGAACCTTTCCCAGCAGCATCTAAACTTGCCTTAAACTCTCCCATTTAAAAGAACCAAAGGAAAATACTCAGTAGATCCTACTTTTCTCTACACAGTGCTTAAACTTTTTTGCAATGCAAATCTTTGCAGAAGTTATTTGTCCCACCCCTGTTCACTCCCTCTAATTATTCCTTGATAGTGTGTGCACTGCTTATTACTTCCCCTTTCCTGAAGCAAATGTTGATAACCTATATTTTCTAACTCCAGTGGATATTGTTCAGTTGTTTTGAGAACTCACTAGAATGTGACACCTGTAAACTCTCTCCTTGAAACTCTCTTCTACTGGCTTCCATTATATTGCCCTCTCCTGTTTTTCCTCTAGCTTTGTTGCCAGATATGTTCAGTCTTCTTGTAGCATCATCTTCTACAATTAGATGTTGGAGTTGCTCATAGCTTGACCCTAGCCCATCTTTTCATGTTATATAGTATATACTCTTCTTCAGTAAACTTACTAATATCTGCAACTTTATTGATCATCTGTTTGCCAGTGATTTCCCAATTTATTTTAAGCCTATCTTTTCAACAATTGACCTGATATGTCCATGTAAATATCACAAATGCACTTCTAACTTCACATGTCCAGAACTAATCCTATACCTGTTAGCCTCTAATCTGTGTCTCTTCCAAGGTTCTGTATTTCTTCAAATGGTAATACTATTCATTCAGTTCTATAAACCACAAATAATTAAGTCTTCTCTGACCTCTGTTCCTTGGTCAACCTCTATATTTACTCTTTAATCTACACACTTTCTCTGTCCTCAGTGGAATTTTCTCTGGTTTGTATTTTTCCTACATCATGTCAACTCAAGCCCCCTGGCTGGTCTCTCCACGTCTACACTTACCCTCCTCAGGTCTACACTCCATGTGTTGTTGATGTTCAGTCACTAAGCTGTGTCTGACTGTGCAACTCCATGAACTGCAGCTCACCAGGCTTCCCTGTTCTTCACTATCTCCCGAAGTTTGCTCAAACTCATGTCCATTGGGTTGGTGATGCCATCCAACCATCTTATCCTCTGTTGCCTCCTTCTTTTGCCCTCAGTCTTTCCCAGCATCAGGGTATTTTCCAATGAGCTGACTCTTTGCATCAGGTGCCCAAAGTATTGGAACTTCATCTTCAGCATCAGTCCTTCCAATGAATATTTAGGATTGATCTCCTTGCTGCCCAAGGGACTCTCGAGAATCTTCTCCAACACCACAGTTCAAAAGCATCAGTTCTTCAGTGTGCAGCTTTCTTTATGGTCCAACAGACTCATCCATACATAGCTACTGAAAAAAACCATAGCTTTCACTGTACAGACCTTTGTTGGCAAAGTGGAAACTGTTTCTGCTTTTAAATACATTGTCTAGGTTTGTCATAGCTCTCCTTCCAAGGAGCAAGTGTCTTTAAATTTCATGGCTGCAGTCACAGTCTGCAGTGATTTTGGAGCACAAGAAAATAAAGTCTGTCACTGTTTCCACTTTTCCCCATCTATTTGCCATGAAGTGATGGGACTGGATGCCATGATCTTAGTTTTTTGAATGTTGAGTTTTAAGCCAGCTTTTTCACTCTTCTCTTTCATCAGCTCCTGATTGCAAAACTCAGGCTTAAATTGAAGTAAGTAGGGAAAACCAGTAGGCCATTCAGGTATGACCTAAATCAAATCCCTTATGATTATACAGTTATGTTGTTCTTCAGTCACTTAGTTGTGGCTGACTCTCTGGGACCTCATGTATTCTAACACACCAGGTTCGTCTGTCCTTCACTATCTCCTGGACTTTACCCAAACTCATGTCCATTGGGTTGGTGATGCCATCCAACCATCTCATCCTCTGCTACCCACTTCTCCTTGTGCCTTCCATCCTTTGCAACATCAGGGACGTTTCCAATGAGTTGGTTCTTCACATCAGGTGCTAAGTTTTTGGAGTTTCAGCATCAGCCCTTCCAATGAATATTCAGGGCTTATTTCCTTTAGGATGGACTGGTTGGATCTCCTTGCTGTTCAAGGGACTCTTAAGAGTCTTCTCCAGCACCACAGTTCAAAAGCATCAATTCTTTGGCACATAGCCTTTATGGTCCAAATGTCACATCCATACATGACTATTGGAAAAACCATATCTTTGACTATAAGGACTTTTATACCTTAATTAGAATTTATTTCATTGCTACAAAATACTAACAATCATTTTAGTCTTCAGTGGGTCATAATCTTTCTTGATGTGGTCTCTTCTCAACATTGATGACTGCTGATGATCAGGGTGGTGATTGCTGAAGGATGGGATCAGTCCAGTTCAGTTCAGTGACTCAGTCATATCCAACCTTTGCGACTCCATGGACTGCAGCATGCCAGGCTTCGCTGTTCAACACCAACTCCCAGAGCCTGCTCATTGAGTCAATGATGCCATCCAACCATCTCATCTTCTGTCATCCTCTTCTCTTCCTGTTATCAATCTTTCCCAGCATCAGGGTCTTTTCAAATGAGTCAGCTCTTCGCATCAGGTGGCCAATGTATTGGAGTTTCAGCTTCATCATCAGTCCTTCCAATGAACACCCAGGACTGATCTCCTTTAGGATGGACTGATTGGATCTCCTTGCAGTCCAAGGGATTCTCAAGAGTCTTCTCCAACACCACAGTTCAAAAGAATCAATTCTTCAGCACTCAGCTTTCTTTATAGTCCAACTCTCGCATCCATACAGGAGTAGTTTNGAAGTTGTGAGATCTTCCTGAGATGTCCTTAACAGGGAGAGTTAAATCTGACATGTTGTATTTTAAAAGAGAAATATGAAAAATATATAGTTTGTCCCATCACATTTTGCTCATTCAGTAAACAACTTAATAGAACCTTTCCCAGCAGCATCTAAACTTGCCTTAAACTCTCCCATTTAAAAGAACCAAAGGAAAATACTCAGTAGATCCTACTTTTCTCTACACAGTGCTTAAACTTTTTTGCAATGCAAATCTTTGCAGAAGTTATTTGTCCCACCCCTGTTCACTCCCTCTAATTATTCCTTGATAGTGTGTGCACTGCTTATTACTTCCCCTTTCCTGAAGCAAATGTTGATAACCTATATTTTCTAACTCCAGTGGATATTGTTCAGTTGTTTTGAGAACTCACTAGAATGTGACACCTGTAAACTCTCTCCTTGAAACTCTCTTCTACTGGCTTCCATTATATTGCCCTCTCCTGTTTTTCCTCTAGCTTTGTTGCCAGATATGTTCAGTCTTCTTGTAGCATCATCTTCTACAATTAGATGTTGGAGTTGCTCATAGCTTGACCCTAGCCCATCTTTTCATGTTATATAGTATATACTCTTCTTCAGTAAACTTACTAATATCTGCAACTTTATTGATCATCTGTTTGCCAGTGATTTCCCAATTTATTTTAAGCCTATCTTTTCAACAATTGACCTGATATGTCCATGTAAATATCACAAATGCACTTCTAACTTCACATGTCCAGAACTAATCCTATACCTGTTAGCCTCTAATCTGTGTCTCTTCCAAGGTTCTGTATTTCTTCAAATGGTAATACTATTCATTCAGTTCTATAAACCACAAATAATTAAGTCTTCTCTGACCTCTGTTCCTTGGTCAACCTCTATATTTACTCTTTAATCTACACACTTTCTCTGTCCTCAGTGGAATTTTCTCTGGTTTGTATTTTTCCTACATCATGTCAACTCAAGCCCCCTGGCTGGTCTCTCCACGTCTACACTTACCCTCCTCAGGTCTACACTCCATGTGTTGTTGATGTTCAGTCACTAAGCTGTGTCTGACTGTGCAACTCCATGAACTGCAGCTCACCAGGCTTCCCTGTTCTTCACTATCTCCCGAAGTTTGCTCAAACTCATGTCCATTGGGTTGGTGATGCCATCCAACCATCTTATCCTCTGTTGCCTCCTTCTTTTGCCCTCAGTCTTTCCCAGCATCAGGGTATTTTCCAATGAGCTGACTCTTTGCATCAGGTGCCCAAAGTATTGGAACTTCATCTTCAGCATCAGTCCTTCCAATGAATATTTAGGATTGATCTCCTTGCTGCCCAAGGGACTCTCGAGAATCTTCTCCAACACCACAGTTCAAAAGCATCAGTTCTTCAGTGTGCAGCTTTCTTTATGGTCCAACAGACTCATCCATACATAGCTACTGAAAAAAACCATAGCTTTCACTGTACAGACCTTTGTTGGCAAAGTGGAAACTGTTTCTGCTTTTAAATACATTGTCTAGGTTTGTCATAGCTCTCCTTCCAAGGAGCAAGTGTCTTTAAATTTCATGGCTGCAGTCACAGTCTGCAGTGATTTTGGAGCACAAGAAAATAAAGTCTGTCACTGTTTCCACTTTTCCCCATCTATTTGCCATGAAGTGATGGGACTGGATGCCATGATCTTAGTTTTTTGAATGTTGAGTTTTAAGCCAGCTTTTTCACTCTTCTCTTTCATCAGCTCCTGATTGCAAAACTCAGGCTTAAATTGAAGTAAGTAGGGAAAACCAGTAGGCCATTCAGGTATGACCTAAATCAAATCCCTTATGATTATACAGTTATGTTGTTCTTCAGTCACTTAGTTGTGGCTGACTCTCTGGGACCTCATGTATTCTAACACACCAGGTTCGTCTGTCCTTCACTATCTCCTGGACTTTACCCAAACTCATGTCCATTGGGTTGGTGATGCCATCCAACCATCTCATCCTCTGCTACCCACTTCTCCTTGTGCCTTCCATCCTTTGCAACATCAGGGACGTTTCCAATGAGTTGGTTCTTCACATCAGGTGCTAAGTTTTTGGAGTTTCAGCATCAGCCCTTCCAATGAATATTCAGGGCTTATTTCCTTTAGGATGGACTGGTTGGATCTCCTTGCTGTTCAAGGGACTCTTAAGAGTCTTCTCCAGCACCACAGTTCAAAAGCATCAATTCTTTGGCACATAGCCTTTATGGTCCAAATGTCACATCCATACATGACTATTGGAAAAACCATATCTTTGACTATAAGGACTTTTATACCTTAATTAGAATTTATTTCATTGCTACAAAATACTAACAATCATTTTAGTCTTCAGTGGGTCATAATCTTTCTTGATGTGGTCTCTTCTCAACATTGATGACTGCTGATGATCAGGGTGGTGATTGCTGAAGGATGGGATCAGTCCAGTTCAGTTCAGTGACTCAGTCATATCCAACCTTTGCGACTCCATGGACTGCAGCATGCCAGGCTTCGCTGTTCAACACCAACTCCCAGAGCCTGCTCATTGAGTCAATGATGCCATCCAACCATCTCATCTTCTGTCATCCTCTTCTCTTCCTGTTATCAATCTTTCCCAGCATCAGGGTCTTTTCAAATGAGTCAGCTCTTCGCATCAGGTGGCCAATGTATTGGAGTTTCAGCTTCATCATCAGTCCTTCCAATGAACACCCAGGACTGATCTCCTTTAGGATGGACTGATTGGATCTCCTTGCAGTCCAAGGGATTCTCAAGAGTCTTCTCCAACACCACAGTTCAAAAGAATCAATTCTTCAGCACTCAGCTTTCTTTATAGTCCAACTCTCGCATCCATACAGGAGTAGTTTACAACTTAAGAAACCACTTTCCTTGTTCATCCATAATAAGCAGTTCCTCATCTGCTCATTTTTTCATGAAATTGCAACAAATCAGTCCATCTTCAGGTTCCACTTCTAATCCTAGTTCTTTAGCTGTTTCCATTAAATATGCAGTTACTTCCTCTGCTGAAGCCTTGAGCTGCTCAAAGTCATCCATGAGAGTTGAAATCAACTTCTTCCAAACTCCTGTAAATGTTGATATTTTGACCTCTTCCCATGAATCATTAAGGTCTTTAATTGTGTCTAGAATGCTGCATCCTTTCCCAGAGGTTTTCAATTAATTTTTCCCAGATCTATCAAAAGAATTGCTATCTATGTTTGTCATAGCCTTACAAAATGGAAGGTTTTCAATTAATTTTGCCCAGATCTATCAAAATAATTGCTATATATGTTTGTCATAGCCTTACAAAATGTATTTCTTAAATAATATTACTTGAAAGTTGAAATGATCACTTGACCCATGGACTACAGAACGGATGTTGTGCTAACAGCCGTGAAAACAATGCTTATCTCATTGTACATCTCCATCAGAGTTCTTGGATGATCAGCTGTGTTGTCAGTGAGCAGAAATATTTAGAAATCTTTTTTTTTTTTTTTTCCTGAGCAGTATTTCTCAACAGTGGGCTTAACATATTCACCAAATCCTGTCATAAACATATGGGCTCTTATCCATGCTTTGTTGTTCTATTTATAGAGCATAGAGTAGGTTTAGCATAATTCTCAAGGACCCTAGGACTTCCAGAATGGAAAGTGAGCATTGGCTTCAACTTCAAGTCACCAGTTGCGTTAGCCCCTAACAGAAGTGTCAATCCATCCTTTGAAGTTTTAAAGCCAGGCACTTACTTCTGCTTTCTTGCTATGAAAATCATACATGGTATCTGTCTTCCAATGTAACTTTGTTTTGTGTACATTGAAACTATGTTGGTTAGTGTGGCTATTTGCATTCATTACCTGAGCTAGATATCCTGGATAACTTGCGGCAGCTTCTACATGGTTAACTGCTGTTTCATCTTGCACTTTTATGCTATGAAAGTGGTGTCTTTCCTCAAACCTCATGAACCAAGTTCTGCTAGCTTTACACTTTTGTTTTGCAGCTTCCTGACTTTTCTCAACCTTCATAGAATTGAAGAGAGTTCAGGCCTTGCTCTGAGTAAGGTTTTGGTTTAAGAAAATGGTTTGAAGTGTTTAATCTTCTATCCAGAGCACTTAAACTTTCTCCATATAGCAATAAGGTTATGTTGCTTTTTTATCATTTGTATGTTCAGTGGGGGCATTTTTAATTTCCTTTAAGAACTTTTCCTTTGTATTCACAGCTTGGCTATTTGGAACAAGAGGTCCACTTTCAGTCTGTCTCAGCTTTCAACATGCCTTCATAAGCTTAATAATTTCTAGCTTAGATTTAATGTGAGAGACATGAGGGTCTTCATTTTACATGAACACTTAGAGGCCATTGTAAGCTATTAATTGGCCTCATTTCAGTGTTATTGTGTCTCAGGGAACAGCGAGGCCCAAAGAGAGTGAAAGAGATAAGGGAACAGCTAGTTTAAGGATCAGTAAGAGCACTCACATTTACTGATTTTTGCCATCTTATGTGGGCAGTTTGTACCTTCCAAAACAATTGTAACAACAAAGATCAGTGATAACCATAAAAAATATAATAATAGTGAAAAAGTTTAAATATTGAAAGAATTACCAAAATGTGACACAGAGACACAAAATAGCAAATACTGTTAGAAAAATGGTGTTGATACACTTGCTTAATTCAAGGTTTCTATAAAGCTTAAAAGAGTCAAAACATCAATATTTGCAAAGCACAGTAAAACATGATATTCCTGTATATATAATTATAACTAGGTTTTTTGCAACCAGTTTCTTTTCCACATGGAATTTATCACAGCTCACTAACTTACAGATTATATCTATGTTTACTTGTTTTGTCTTATTTTACTTTTCACTTTTTTTTTCTTGATCTTCACCTGTATTCTTCATAAGTGCTTCAAAACTGTATTTTCATCTTGGTAAGCCATTATCTGTGGTAATACTTCTGTCTTTTGCATTTTCCAGCAGACTTAGCTATTCTAAACAAATAGCTTAATATCTAATGATTTTCATTACACAGTTTTCAGTCCTTACTTATATTCTTACATTTTAAGTTCTATATTTTAACATTCTTTTTATTCATGACTATTTGTCTCCTTGTTCAGTCTTTGATATTAATTCTGTTCCTTTCTGCTTGTGCTGTTGGCTTTCACATAGTCTTTGAGTTGTTTTTCTGTTTTGTTTGTTTTTTCTCAACTGATTTGCTGGTTCACCTTTAGTGATTTCTAGTATATGAACTGCTTATCTAATAGAAGAATGAAAATAAATCCTTTAGTGGTGTGTTATATTCACTTCATTTTCAAACAAGTTTTCCTAACATTTTTGGTGTCATTAACCATTTGGGTATTGGTTGAAGCCCATGGAGTCCTTCTGTCTCAGGTTTAAATAAATAAAATTAAATGCCTAGGGTTATCAAGGAAAATGTTATAGAAAACATTTGCCAAAATATTTAAAATCAGTATACATTAATATATGTACGTGTGTTTGTTAACATATTACAAAGGATGGATCTAATAATTTCCAAGTTCCAATATCATTATCGTCTTAAAAATATTTTAATATATCTACAATACCATATCTAATATGAGTAAATCTCTATTAAAGTTGTAGATACTACTGTAGTTTGGTTTGAAGACAATGCTCACTTTCATCAGAGGTTAGTGAAAATTAAGTATATATTAAAAAAATAATATATATCTTTTGATCCAAGTTTGATGACTCATAAATTATATTCCTGTATCCCATGGGGATCCAAGGACCTTTGGTTAATAATTCCTGCTTTTAAGCATGCTGAATTTATAGTGAGCAGCATTTATTTCATAAATATTTATTGCATTCGATATTGATTGCTCTAAGGATTGAAGCCTATGATTGGCTTTTGAAGAATTTGCAATTTGATGGAGATAGACACGTAAACAAAGAATAAAATTAGATATAAAGCTAGATTTATATGTGTTGTATTAAAAATTTTCTAAGTGTCAAGTGGAAGAATTACGGAGTAATAGAGACTGTACTCGTGCCTGGAAAATCCCATGGATGGAGGAGCCTGGTAGGCTGCAGTCCGTGGGGTCGCTAAGAGTCGAACACGACTGAGTGACTTCACTTTCACTTTTCACTTTCATGCATTGGAGAAGGAAATGGCAACCCACTCCAGTGTTCTTGCCTGGAGAATCCCGGGGACAGGGGAGCCTCGTGGGCTGCCGTCTATGGGGTCGCATAGAGTCGGACACGACTGAAGCGACTTAGCAGCAGCAGCAGCAGAGACTGTTCAGTGGGCAACTATATTATATATTCAGGCTTGCTTTTAATAAGCGAAATTTGGCAGCATTATAGAGACCAGAATTGTTTGGAGATGGATGATGATGGTGATAATGATGATGATCTTTGGGTATACACATGAGGAGAAGGCTGAAAATGTTGCCAAAGGAACATAAAGAGCTAAGGACATTTTCAAAATTTCTAATTGGATGACTGCATCGATAGTCTTGCTATTTGCCAAAAGAAGGCATTAATTCTGACTTCAAGAAAAAGTTATGTATTCCTTTTTGGAAATGGAAAATTGAGGCATTGGGTGGGAATGTCCAGCAGAAAAGTAGTAGAACAGAAAGAAATAAGGACTGTGTTTAGGAAATCAATGATATGTAATTAATTTTAATCACTAGAAAGGATGAGGTTACCACAGAAAACAGAGAGAGACAAAAGAGGCTTGAGGATGGAAGCACGGGAAATATGTACATTTAAAGAGTAGCAGAGGAGCAGAAACCCCTTAAATAAGGAATTCTTTCCTTAATTAGGAATAATGAAGGTAGGAAAAGATAGAGGTTGATTCCTTGGAAGATAAAATTTTCTTCTTTGGCCCTGCTAAAATAAATTCAACTGAGTAAATTTTAGAGATATTATTGGCCTATTCAATCATTCATGAATTGGAGCTCATTCCAGTCTTGCAAATAGAAAGGAGCTCTGAGGAGCTGTACAAAGTAAAAGACTTTTATAAGCAGAAGGGAGCAGGAACAAGGAAGTTACACTATGCAAAAAAAGTAGCTTGTTCATTGCAGTTACCTTCCTTTGAAGCACATGTAGGAGACCATCAGGCTGATTAACTAACTTGTGCTGATCTGGTGGCTCCTGACAGTTTAACAGTCTATTTTTGGGAGTGTAGAAACTGTAATTAAGCCTCAGTTTAGTGAGGTGGAGCTTAGCATACTTGACTCCATTTTGAGTCCATTTTCTTATTAAGAGTCCTTTTCTACTCACTTTGGTCTTCCCTGATGGCTCAGCTGGTAAAGAATCCACTTGCAATGTAAGAGACCCTGGTTCCATTCCTGGGTTGGGAAGGTCCACTGGAGAAGGGATAGGCTACCCATGCTAGTATTCTTGGGCTTCCCTTGTGACTCAGCTGGTAAAGAATCCACCCACAATGCTGGAAACCTAGGGTTGATCCCTCAGTTATCCCCTGGAGAAGGGAAAGGCTACCGACTCCAGTATTCTGGCCTGGAGAATTCCATGGACTGTATAGTCCATGGGGTTGCAAAGAGTCAGACACGACTGAGCAATGTTCAATTCACTGCTCACTTTATTATATTATTTCCTCTTTCAATTTCATTTAATGTTTATACTTTTTATTATAAAAGGAAATTTAATATTATATATATTTACAATTATTTTCTTCCTGAAGAAATGGATAGAGATTCCACATATACTTTGTTTTAATTCCATATAACTAGCTCTTAAAAATACNTGTTCAATTCACTGCTCACTTTATTATATTATTTCCTCTTTCAATTTCATTTAATGTTTATACTTTTTATTATAAAAGGAAATTTAATATTATATATATTTACAATTATTTTCTTCCTGAAGAAATGGATAGAGATTCCACATATACTTTGTTTTAATTCCATATAACTAGCTCTTAAAAATACAATATGCAAATTTCCTTTGTCCTCTTACGTCATTATCTCTGCCTATTTTATTAAATGTATTTTACCTTTTCTGGTCAGTTTTAGATAGTGCATTAATGGTCTAAGATATTTCCTCCAGACACTACTTCATCACAAAATCATGATTCTTTATTATCCTAATTTGCATTTACCATTAAAAATAATATTAATGCCATAAACCCTTTATCTCCAGTTGTAGCTTCTTTATATTTCCTTCTCTCATTCTACTTCCCAGTAATCCTTTTTCATTGTGGAAAGCAATTAAATTTCTTGGATGCACACAGAGACTGCAGAGTCTTCTTTGTGTATATGTATTGCTGGGAAGTTAAGAAGCACAAATTAGAAAGTTGAGATTTGAAAAACATGTCTTCCAGTTTTCCTGTGACATCTTAAGGGTATTTTAAATGTTTATTCAAACAAAGTATTAATTTACCTTTTTAGATCTATCAATCTCTTTTGAAATATATGTCATATAATTTCTTGATTTCTCTTATTTTCTTATTCTTTACATAATTTCAGCTTTTTGTGTAAGCATTTTATTTCCAGAGTGCAGCTGTTTTTATTACCTTGTTCATCTTTTTAAAATGTGATAGTTACGCCCACAGAAAAGTACATAAAACATAAATGTACACAGTTTCAAATTGTTAAAAAGTGACCAGCAATTAAACTACCCAGGTCAGGAAAACATGAGTTCCCAGAAGTTCCCCACTTGCTACTTTCAACCCTTCACCTCCCCTTCTTGACTTTTATGTGACACTTCCTTGTTTTGCTGTATGATTTCTACACTCCCAAAATGCATTCCTAAACACTAGAGAACTATAGCTTAGTTTTTGCTATTTTTAAACTGTACATAAATTAAATCATGCAGTCTGTATTTCTTCTGTATTTGACATCTCTTGCTCAGCATTGTTATAAATTTACCAATAATGCTATAGTTCCGTTCACTTTTTTCACTTTACTTGATTCCATTGAATGAATAAATCAAAATATATTTATTTATTTTGCTGTTAATGGACTTTTAGCTTATACCTATAATGTTGCCATTGACTTTTTTGTATGCTGCTTCCCTAATGTACCATATGCCCACAATTTCCATGGCTAAATATATAGGAACAAATCTGCTTGCCTTAGGCTTTGCATATTTTCAACTTTAGTAGATAACTTTCAGGAATTTAGGGTTTTTTCCCCAAAGTAGTTGTTTACATTCCTAGAAACATTGCATGAAATCCTGTTGCTCCACATTCTTTCCAGCTCTTTGTATCATCAGGCATTTTATGTTGTGTTCATTGTGGTGTTTGCATGATGATACTTCATTATAGGAGCTTCCATGGTGGCTCAGCTGGTAAAGAATCCACCTGCAATGCAGGAGACTTGGGTTTGATTCCTGGGTTGGGAAGATCCCTTGGAGAAGGGAAAGGCTACCCACTCTGGTATTCTGGCCTGGAGAATTCCATGGACTGTATAGTCCATGGAGTTGCAAAGAGTCGGACACGACCAAGATACTTTCACTCTCATTTCATTATAGATTTGAGTTACTCTGATTTGTAATGAAGTTGTACCATTTCATGTATATAATGGCCAATTACACATTCTCTTGTGAAATTTCAGTCACTCATTTTCCCCATTTTTCCACTGGGTAGTCCCTTACTAATTTGTAGATATTCTTTATGTTCTGGATACAAGCCTTTTGCCAATTACAAATGCTTTTAACTGTATTTTTTTAGTGATTTGTATTTTTATATCCCTAATGGTGCTGTTGATAAATAGACATTCTTAACTTTCAGTTCAGTTCTGTAATCTACTTTGTAGATCTTTTCTTTACAATTATTTTTGTGTTCTGTTTTAGAAATATTTCCCTGACCTAATATCATGTTGATACTCTCCTTTATTATGTCTATTACTGTCTTTTCTATTGTTTATTATCTATTATTTCCTCTTGTGCATTTAATTCTATAAACATTAGCCATATGAAATAGGCTCCAATATTATTTTTCCATGTGAATGCTCAATTATTTGGGGACTATTTATTGGTGCATTGCTATGCAAAGCTATCTTTGTCGTACAAAATTGTCTACACATTGACGAATCTGTTACTAGATCCTGTCATACTGATCTGTTTCTGTATCCCTTTTAGACACTTTGAAACATTATTTTTATTGTTTCTATAATTAGCTTATAAACCAATATTTTCTCACATGTTTACTAGTTTCTGTGCTCTTTGTTTTTTTTCTACATTACTAGCATCATCTGATAGAATTTCTTTTAGCATTAATCTGTTGGAATGAATTCTTTGCTTTTCGTTTTTTGTGCGAATACCTGTATTTCAGACCTCACTCTATAAAAAGTTTTTTAGATAGGAAATGTTTGATGTTGCCATTGTGGTGAATGATTCCTGTCTTTTTACTTCCTTTTTGCTATTGAAGAGAGAGCTGTCTGTTGCTACTGGTCAGCAATAAGAGTTATTGTTTGTTTGGTCTCTGATGTTCTAAGGAAATATGTCAATATTTTATATAGCTTTAAAATAGTCTTATGTAGAAGTTGTGGTCTAAAATACATAGTCTGCATTGCATAGAACTAAAACCTATCTGCTTTTATGCCAGATAGGTTTTAAACATATACGCACTCAAGAAATACACACATGCCATTATTCTCATCTCTTTTAACAGAGGTGGGTAAAAATTGAATCAGATCCGAAATAATGTTTTCTCCTCTTTATCATTGAAAGAAACAGCAAATTTTTCATGAGTTATGTCCATGTCTCCTTTAATAGGTCATAGACACTGTGATTTGACCCTAAAAATAATTTTGCCACTAAAGGAGTTTATGAGTTAAGGACAGTGTGGCTGTCACCATGTTATACGTAAAAGGAGGAAAGTTAGAAACCTAAAGTTATTTATTCTGAGTAATCTAGTAAAAGATAATTTGGGACTAGAATTCAGATTTTCTAATTCTAGTCCAGGAATGTTGTGATCCTTCAAAGAGAGTAGACAGTAGAAAAATATTTGTAAATCTTTTATTCTCTAGATAATTTTGATGTTTTCCTCTAAATAACAGCAGAGAATAGAGAGATTATTATTTCTAAATACTTCCACAAACAATTTTGAACTAAGACATTGTCTGTCCGTGTATAGTGATTGTGTTTTATCATTTAATAGGGAGTTTGAAAGGAATTTGAATTTTTAAAAAATAACTCTAGTGCTTCCCTGATGGGTCAGCAGTAAAGGCTCTGCCTGACAATGCAGGCAGCGCAGTTTCAATCCCTGGGTTGGAAAGATTCCCTGGAGAAAGAAATGGCAACCTACTCCAGTATTCTTGCCTAGGAAATCCCATCGACAGAGGAGCCTGGTGCTCTTCAGTACATGGGGTCACAAAGAGTCAGGCACCATTTAGTGACATAAAAATAACAAAATAACTGTAGTTGCTTTGATATAGTAGATTTCATCAAAATAATTTTATACTTATTAAACATATATAGTTATAATTCTTATTAACCCATATCTCATCAAGATTAAATTTTAAGAAATGTGAATATGAGAAATAGGGTATTTAGACTATGGCTTTAAGAAAAGTTGTAATAAACGGTATGTTAAATTTGCCTTCTCTGGAAACTTCTATCATCTTTCTCATGTAACTTACACAAACTGACACCTTTATGAATATTTCTGCTGGAAGGTGTAGTTCAATTGGAATTTTTTAAATTATGGAAACTGAATTTTCAGAGTAATTTATTATATTATATCAAATTTTCATGGAAAGTTGTATTTTTGTTATTCAAAATAAATAAATCTGAATTCCTGAGTGAGTGACATGTTTCACTTTATAAATGTCTAATCACATCTACCATGACATTTTAAAGTGTTCTAAATGAATTTTTCCATTACCTGGGCTCTGTTAATGTCTACTTATTTTCCAGTGAGAATTCTTCAATAGCTCATGTGAAGACAGTAAGAAAGTCCTGCATTGGAAATCAATTGAATTGGATTCCTTCCGGAATAATAATCCTATTTCTCTAATCCTGAGACAATTTTAAGTCAGTAATATTTTATGTAATTATATTACAATCCATGCTGTCTGGGATCACCTGGATATATTCATTTTTCAAAATGCAATATAAAGTACTGATTACTCCTTCTTCAGCAAGAAGATCAAACTAGTCAATCCTAAAGGATATCAACCCTGAATATTCATTGAAGCACAGATGCTGAAGCTGAAGCTCCAGTACCTGATGCAAAGAGCCAACTCATTGGAAAAGACCCCAGATCTAGGGCAAGAGGAGAAGGGGACAATAGAGGACGAGAGTGTTGGATGACATCACCAACTCAATGGACAGGAGTTTGAGCAAACTCAGGGAGATAGTAAAGGACAGGGAAGCCTGGTGTGCTGCAGTTCATGTGGTCACAGAGTCAGACATAACTTTGCAACTGAACAACAGTGGTTCTTTGAGAAAACTTAGTACATAAAACATACTTTTATGATAGCATTTGTGAAATATTCTAGCATAGTTCTCTTCACAGAGAAATTACTATTTCACTTAACAAAAATATTAAAGTATGCTAAAATAGGAGTACCAATTGCATATTTAAATAGTGTCATATACTTTCCTGACAAGGTGTGGAGATAAAACCTATATCAGTAACTAAAAATTACTGTCAAAGGAATATTAACTATAAATTAAAAGTCAACTTAAGTATATAACTGCTAAAATAACTCAATATACAAACATTTAACTGCAACCATTTGCAGGAAATACTTCATAGTTATTCATTTCTAAGTCATGTCTGACTCTTTGAGGCAACTACAGCAAGCCAGGCTTCCCTGTACTTCACTATCTCCCTGAATTTGTTCAAACTCATGTCCATTGAGTTGGTGATGCCTCTGTTGCCCCCTTCTCCTCTTGTCTTCAGTCTTTACCAGCAGGGTCTTTTACAATGAGTTGGCTCTTCACTTCAAGTGGCCAAAGTATTAGAGCTTCAGGTTCAACACCAGTCTTCCAATGAATATTTAGGGTTGATTTCCTTTAGGATTGACTGATTTGATCTCCTTGCAGTCCAAGGGACTCTCAAGAGTCTTCTCCAGCACCACAGTTCAGAAGCATCAATTCTTTGGGGCTCAGCCTTTTAAATGGTCCAACTCTCACATCCTTACATGACTACTGGNGAGTGAACTCCAGGAGTTGGTGATGGACAGGGAGGCCTGGCGTGCTGCGATTCATGGGTTTGCAAAGAGCTGGACACGACTGAGCGACTGAACTGAACTGTAGTGTTAGTTGCTTAGTCATGTCCAACTCTTTGTGACCCCATGGACTGTAGCCCTCTAGGCTGCTCTGTCTATGGGATTTCCAGGCAAGAATTCTGGAGTGGATTGCCATTCCCTTCTCCAGCAATCTTCCTGATCCAGGGATTGACCCCAGGCCTCCTGCATTACAGACAAACTCCTTATCTTCTGAGCCTGTCAGGAAAGCAGAGCTTTGACTATATGGACCTTTGTCAGCAAAGTAGCTTCTCCGCTTTTTCTACAGTGTCTAGGTTTGCCATAGCAATTCTTCCAAGGAGCAAGCGTCTTTTAATTTTGTGGCTCTCTGCATTCGACCCAGGGATCTAACCCGGCTCTCTTGCATTGCAGGTGGATTTTTTACTATCTGGGCTACCAGGGAAGCTCTATGTACTCTGCATATATCTGTGTTCAGGACAAGATGCAACTGTTAGAACTGGACATGGAACAACAGACTGGTTCAAAATTGGGAAAGGAGTACGTTAAGGCTGTATATTATCACTCTGCTTATTTAACAGGCACATTCCCTGTCCAGTTCTAACTGTTGCTTCTTGTCCTGCATACAGATTTCTCAGGAGGCAGGTAATGTGGTCTGACATTCCCCTCTCATTAAGAATATTCCAGAGTTTGTTGTGATCAAAGACTTTACCATAGTCAATGAAGCAGAAGTAGATATTTTTTTGAAATTTCCTTGCTTTTTCTATGATGCAGCCTATGTTGGCAATTTGATCTCTGGTTCCTCTGCCTTTTCTAAATCCAGCTTGTACAGCTGGCAGTTCTTGGTTCACATACTCCTGAAGCCTGGCTTGAAGGATTTTGAGCATCATCTTGCTAGCATGTGAAATGAGTGCAATTGTATGGTAATTTCAACATTCTTTCGTATGGCCTTTCTTTGGGATTGGAATGAAAATGGACTTTTCCCCAGTCCTGTGGCCACTGAAGAGTTTTCCAATTTGCTGTTACCCTATGTCAAATGCTATGCTGAAAAGATGTTCAAGTAATGAATACCATGTTACCAAGTAAATAACTATTAGGAGTTACCCATCACCGTTAGCACAGATTGAAATGTTTATGATAGTCCAATGTTACAATTATTACCCCTTTTAAAAATAAAATGTTATTAACACTGTAATAAGTTTTACTTAATGTTAAAATTTTGCTTTATCAATCCCATTGCATATTTATCCGCTTTTGATTTTTCTACTCTTTCTAAACATGTTTTTCCAACATCTACTATTGACTGCTTTAAATTCAGGGCATCTCATGTTAAGCCTGATATACATCATCTTGTCCTTGAAGATTACATATCAACAGAGAAATACAAAAATTCACTAGTTAACACAAAAATAAATAACTGATAAGATGAAAAAAAGGCAACATGATAGAAATTGCAAGGTTGAATATTAGATGTGGCAGAAGAGATAGTTTAGATTAGATGGCTAGAAAACATTTTCTGAGGAAAGAGTGACTATGTAATGGACTTAAATAACAAGGCAGAGTTATTTGAATAGTTCCACTATTCAAAAAGTGGAAGGAAAAGTAATCCAAAAACTGAAAACAAAAAAATAACTTGTGAAAAGATCCTGAATCAGGAACGTGCTTAGAATATTTAAAAAATTGAGGCACTTCCCTGATGATCCAGTGGTTATGACTCTGCCTTCCAATTCAAGGGATGCAGTTTCTATCCCTAGTTGGGGATCTTAGATCCCACATGCCTTGAGGCCAAAATCCAAAACATAGAATAGATGCAATGTTGTAACAAATTCAATACATGGTCCACATCAAAAAAATAAAAGGTGAAAAACTCCAGGTTTAGCGTGAGCGAGCCATGTACTGTGGCTAGAATGTAGCTGGCAAAGGTGAAGCAGAGGGTAGTGATGAATGGTGGATCAAGATAACATCAGAGATGGAAGCAGAAGCCAGACCATGTAGTGCCCAGGGAAACTCTAAGATGCAATACTTCATTTATGCTAAGTTCAATGGGAATTCCTTCAGGTATGCCAAGTGGGGGCTGCAGGTGGGGGCCAGCTCACCATCATACCCCAATCTCTCTTCATGCAAATAAATGGGCAAATTGAGTAAAAGATGTCTTGCAATGCCACTGTTTCTAAAACATCTTTCCAAATTCCCTAGCCAACCTCTCTTTTTCAGTTAGATTATTATTACAAAGGGATGCCAGTATGGAAATTCTGGAATTGTGATTGATGGAAAGTCATAAGAAGTTCTCTATAAGAAAAGATTTTTCCTATTTGAATTAGTATATAGAACTATAGGGATGAAAATTGGGAGTTCTAGACATGTTGCATTTGAGATACATATTAAATATCCTGGAACTAAGAAGACACGTAAGGCCTCCAGATAAATTTATAAACACAGTGGTAGGTTTTAAATAGTGGAGCTAGATGAGATCATCAAGGGAGTGTATTAGTGATGATAAGAATTTGGGGCTCATTCCTGGATCCATTAGTGTTCCTGACTGGAGATTTTAGCTCATCAGCTCTCTTTGACTTAAGCATATAAGAATTAAATGTGATTTGGGGGACTTTCCTGGTGGTCCAGTGGTAAGACTTCACCTTCCAGTACAGGGGTGCTGGTTCAATCGCTGGTCAGGGAGATAAGATCCCACACACCTTGCAATCCAAAAACCAAAACGGTAAACAGAAGCAACATTGTAACAAATTTAACAAAAAAACATTAAGGATGGTCCACATTAAAAAAAGAAAAAAGATCTAAAAATACAAAAAACCTGGTTCTGAATCTCTCATCCTCCCACGAGTTTGAATTTTTCATGGGTTCAGATAACAGAACCCAGGTCCTAGGTCATGGATCTCAACACTGACATTTGGAGCTTCTTTATTCACAAGTGGATCCCGCCATTTTGTAGATTACCCAGTGTTGGCTTCTGGCTTCCAGTGTTAGCAGCTGAATTGCCCCTCTCTTTGTATTTCACATTTTCCACTTTTAGTTTTCTGTTTTGTGAATTACCCAGCCGTGACCTTTCAAGTGTCCTCTCCATTGACTGAAGCCCTGCCTATCACCTTATATGCAATGACACTGCCTCCTCCAATGAAGTCTCATGTACCAACCTCTTATAGATGCTCCAGACCTGTACTCTACATGACTATAACATAGTCCCTTTACATCCTCCTAGAAACTCATGGATGGTCTATGTGAACTGAACTTTTCACTTTGTGATGACATGGTTGATTGTAGCCTCAGCACTGGTATAATGGAAAGGACTTGTAAACTTACTCTTCATTTTCAGTGTTGTGGCAAGAGCCTTTGAGTAAAAAGTATGAAATTATATCTTATGATGAAACAGACAATGTAAAGTAGGCAAAATAAATAGACAATTAGATTTGGGGTTTATTAAGTAAATTTCATTACATGGAAACATATGTCTTTTGAACATGCTGAGAAGTTATCATTAGACCTCTATTATTGGTATTAAGTTCTTTAATTGAGTGCTATTATCTCTCTCTTCCTGCAACTTTAACTGTCCGTTACCACTCTCAATAAGATAATATCCTGTGAAAATATCTGCCATTGGTAACAGTTTAAATTTCTAATTTCTTTGGAAAATCTTTGAATTGTTGAAAGATGATGTTTTTATATTCATTATCAAATTTTGTCTTTAAAGTATTAAGTATCTGTTTGCATGGACAGTTGTGATATAATTTTCAAGCCTTTCACTGGAAACACACATTTATAAAGGTTTCCTTAAGATGTGGGCCCAGAGCCTAGGACTCTGCACCAAATATAATTTGCCCAGACAGACCTATAGCATTAGAGTACCATTTTTTCTGTTGTCCTGGTCTCTATCCTTTCAATGCTACCTCTCTCCCCAAGTTTGTATGGGTATTTTAGGACAAGCACACAGTGTTGTAGACTTGAAGTTGAAATCAATTATATTTGTTTTCCTTTCCATGAAATTCTACTTTTTTGTTTTTTTTTTTTGCTGTACCACACGGCATGCGGGATCTTAGTTCCCCAACCAGGAACTGAGTCCGTGTCCCCTGCAGTGGAAGTGCAAAGACAACCACTGGACCACCAGGGAAGTCCTGCTTGAACTGCTAGTAAGTCTTATTTCTTCTATGTGATATTTCAGTTGCTTTTTCAGACCTAGGCTCACATGTATCAGTCAAGGTTCTTAGACATTAAACAACAATTACAACAACAACAACAACAAAAAACAGAACCAATACATCTATGATTTTGTAAGCAGAAAAAGAATCTATTAAAAGGATCTGGGGTAGCTCACAGTGTCTCTAGTAGGGCTAGAGAACTAGACTTGGAGGCCATGGAGTCAATGCAGTTTCTTGTTTTCGTGAAGTTTGGTTGCACTCCTAGGTACTGTTTTGAAAAGAACAGCTTCCATGTTGAAAGGTAGTTTCTGCATGTCAACAAAACTCACAAAGTGGAGAATTTGCCAAATGGAAGTGAAGCTCAGAAGATGAATGAACACAAAGTTTAGAAATATCTACTACTCCACTTTAAAAAAAGTTTGAAATGTAGTTTAAAAGTGATATGGAGGCTTTTAAAAAAATGATAAACATATTGATACAATGTTGTTCTCATGGTTTATTGTATAAAATTATCAGTTAATATTAAATATAAAGAAAAATTTGGGTCTGTAAATATTAAACTTTTTAAATTAACTAGTGAATACAATAAAATTATATCAAATTTAAAAAGGAAAATAATGCATGTTAGGAAATTGCTATTTTCAGACATGCTATTTTACTATATTTGAGAATTTGTTGATGTTGAAATAGCATAACATTTAAGATATTAGATACCCAAATGGCAACCCACTCCAGTGTTCTTGCCTGGAGAATCCCAGGGACGGTGGAACCTGGTGGGCAGCTGTCTATGGGGTCGCACAGAGTCGGACATGACTGAAGTGACTTAGCAGCAACATTAAAACAAGATTACTCAGAGTAGGATCAATTAACCTCTGCATGATGCTTACCTAGGGTTTGTTAAAATATACATTCTTAAACTCCCGCTGAAATTTAATAATTTATAATCTGAGTTAGGCCACAAGATTATGGAATTTTTAGCAAAGCATATGGGATATTTCATGCACAGTAAAATTTAAGAATTGCAGTACTGTATACTAGTTATGTTTTACCGAACATTTTTGAGAATTTCTTTCCTAAATTACTGCTATAGTTAAACCCAGGCATCATAACTGCTGCACTCATTTTGAAAAGAATAAAATGTCAAATGAGTGCCAATTTTATATATTTTAACATTTAATTTAATTTTTTGAGTAGGTAGTACATTTCATGGTTCAAAAAAATCAAAGTAATATAAAAAGATATACAGTTATTGTTCATCCTCCCATTCCTACTTTCATCCTTTTTATCATGTTTATTGTGTATGCTACTAGCATTTTTATAGATATAGCTTTGTTTTCTCTTTTTTCTGTCACAAAATATAGCTAACTATACACTGTTCTGTGCTTTAATTTTATCATTTAATATTTCCTGAAGATCTTCTCATGTTTGTGATGTATGTATTATGTGTGTGTGTTAGTTGTGCAGTCAGTTCCAACTCTTTGAGGTCGCATGGACTGTAGCCAGCCAGGATCCTCTGTCCATGGAATACTCCAGGCAAGAATGCTGGAGTGGGTTGTTATTCCCTTCTCCAGAGGATCTTCCCAATCCAGGGATTGAACCTGGGTCTCCCACGTTACAGGAAGATTTCACCACCTAAGCCACCAGGGAAGCCCAACATATGCATTACCACTCTTTATATATTCTTAACTCTGTTTTCAGTCTAAAGGGTTTTCTCTGTGTTATTAAATTAAATTGCTGATATTTGATAATATTTCACAATATACTATGGCAATAATAAAGTAGACTATTAAGGAGTAGATGATCCAGTTAAGAAAGCTGAGGTTGCAGAAAGTTGAAGTTCCAAAGAAACTGGATGGGACTTCCCTATGGTCCAGTGGTTAGGGATCTGCCTTGCAACACAGGGGACCTGGGCTTAATTCCTGGTTAGGGAGCTAATATCCCCCATGCCACTGAGCAACTAAGCCCACATGCTCTAGAGCCCACAGATCCCAAGTGCTACAACTAAGACCTGAGGTAGCCAAATAAATAAATATTAAAAAAATAAAAAGCTGGTTAGTTTTGTTTTTCAGGAAACTGAAGTCTTTCTTTTGTGAAGGAGGGAGTATTAAACTATAAGACAAACAACTAAAAGCAAACTTAGACAAGAAACTGAGAACATGTTGGAATATTTCTATTGTTAATAATAAAATTTGCAAGTGATAATGATTTACATTGTCTGTTATACAAAAATAAAAGAGCTGCTCTTATTTCAAATTTCTGTTTAAAACAATGTATATGTTAATTTTGATTTTATGATTATTATTAAAGTCAATATTTTTTTAATTGTACTTCCTGGTACTATAAGTTTGAATATTTGAAACTATCATTTTTGTAGATAAATGACTGAGTAATGGCAATTTTGAATGGTTCAACCTAATAATATGTGTTGGGTGTTCTTAGTCACTCAGTTGTGTCCAACTCTCTGTGACCCTATGGACTGTAGCCTACCAGGCTCCTCTGTCCATGGGGATTCTCCAGGCAAGAATACTGCAGTTGGTTGCCGTGCCCTTCTCCAGCAGATCTTCCCAACCCAAGGACTGAACCCAGGTCTCCCACGTTGCAGGTGGATTCTCTACTATCTGAGTTACCAGGATTTTTTTATTTGGATCTGAGACAAAGTTTCAGCGATAAGGACTCTTAGGCAGAGAGCTCCTTGAAAGGCATTTCAGTCACACATAACCATAGCTACTTGTGCTTAAAGTAGAAAAACAAAACAAAAGAGAACAGACATAAGAGAACAATAACAACCCACCCTATTTTTCCCTTCAGTGTCAACTCCAATCAGATTTCACCATTTTGGGTTTAGGTCAAAGGTAGATTAAAGAAAGATAAATTATTGAGGATAGACAGTTTTCATAGATGTTTGTACTCATGCTGAAGTATATGTGTCTGTTCATTTGAGGCTTTGAAAGGCTCAGGTTTTGTTTGTTTACTTTACCCCCATTTATCTTTTTTTAAGCACTCAGTTATGTCTCCTACTGTTATAGCTTGCAAACCCTCCCAAGTACTTTGCATATCACTTTCTCATTATTGATGCCATTTTTCAGGAGTTCATCAAACATTGCATGTCTCAACTCAGGTCTCCTACATTGCAGGTGGATTCTTTACCAACTGAGCAGCCAATAGTTCAAAACAAAGCTAGGGATCAGCATGTGTGGTTCACAAAAACTGTTTACAAACTAAGTGAAATTGTGTTGATATCAATTTCTCATGTTTTCTAAAATTTCATACTTTCTTTTGATAGACTGATAATTCTCTTAAAAATGTTCCTATAATCCCATATTTGTGAGAATATGGCAAAGTGCCCACTTTTTGACATGCATGTTTGACTCAAACCACTGTTTCCACTAATTTCAGTTTGAGAGATTTGAGCATGCTTAAAGATGTTTTTCTGGAAAAGGCAATGTCACCTCACCCCAGTACTCTTGCCTGGAAAATCCCATGGATGGAGAAGCGTGGTAGGCTGCAGTCCATGGGGTCGCGAAGAGTCGGACACGACTAAGCGACTTCCCTTTCACTTTTCACTTTCCTGCATTGGAGAAGGAAATGGCAACCCACTTCAGTGTTCTTGCCTGGAGGATCCCAGGGACGAGGAGCCTGGTGGGCTGCCGTCTATGGGGTCGTACAGAGTCAGACATGACTGAAGTGACTTAGCAGCAGCAGCAGCAAAGATGTTTTTCAACTTTTTTCTCTCAACTCTCAAATGAAGTGCTGCATGAGGAAAACATATTTCTTTTCTTTAGATATAAACTTTTACTTTCTCTAAACTTATACTATCAGACAGCAATTTAAATTTAAATTAAATAAAAATTCACTTCCTCAGTTCCAATAGCCAAATCTCAAGCACCACTCAGGAGCATCATGTATATGTCATTACTTAAAACAGAATACTGTATTTAGTGAACTGCCAGATGTATTTCATATGCTTTCACTTAATTATCCCTTTTTAATGGCTCTGTCTCAGAAGATCTTTACACACTATCTTCTCATTCTCAATAATAAAAGTACAAATTGGCAAAGATGGCTTTTTTGTTAGTTTGGCTCCTATGGCTTTCTTTCTTTTTGTCTTTTTGATAGTTTGGCTTTGCAATTTAAAGCTTGGCATATATTTACAAGAAAAAGGAGTTATATTAAAATGGCATTAAATTGAAGAAAAATTTTGAAAGTGGGAAACTACCTGTACCATGTCAATATTGTATGTGCTGTGTGCGCTAAGTCGTTTCAGTCATGTCTGACTCTTTGCAACTCTATGGACTATAGCCTGCCAGTCTCCTCTGTCCATGGGATTTTCCAGGCAATGATATTGGAGTGGGTTGCCATGCCCTCCTCCAGGGATCTTCCCAACCCAGGAATTGAACCCAAGTCTCTTACATCTCCTGCATTGGCAGGTGGGTTCTTTATCATTAGAGCCACCTGGGAAGCCCAATTCAATTTTAATCCAGGGTAAAAAAGACAATGTAAACAGATACAAACTCTTCTTCAAGTCTGAGTATGTCTCATTTTTTTTTCCATACTACTGTGGATAATTATAGACATTCTCATGTTCAATCTTGTGGCAAATATATTTCCTAAATATGATTGTGCTACTTAGAAATTACACAAATATCTATATCTGAGATCATGAACTCCTTATTGCCAAATTCAGACTGAAATTGAAGAAAGTAGGGAAAACCACTGGACCATTCAGGTGTGTCCTAAATAAAATCCCTTATGATTATACAGTAGAAGTGAGAAATAAATTTAAGGGACTAGATCTGATAGAGAGGCTGATGAACTATGGACACATGTTTCTGACATTGTACAGGAGACAGGGATCAAGACCATCTCCAAGAAAAAGAAATGCAAAAAAGCAAAATGGCTGTCTGAGGAGGCCTTACAAATAGCTATGAAAAGAGAAAGTGAAGTCGCTCAGTTGTGTCCGACTCTTTGCAACCCCATGGGCAGGGTTCTCCATCCATGAGATTTTCCAGGCAAGAATACTGGAGTGGGTTGATGTTTCCTTCTCCAGGGGATCTTCCCAACACAGGGATCGAACCTGGGTCACGAAAAGTAAAGGAGAAAAGGAAAGATATACCCATGTGAATGCTGAGTTCCAAAGAATAGCAAGGAGAGATAAGAAAGCCTTCCTTAGTGATCAGTGCAAATAAATAGAGGAAAACAATATAATGGGAAAGACTAGAGATCTCTTCAAGAAAATTAGAGATACCAAGGGAATATTTCATGCAAAAATGGGCTCAATAAAGGACAATAAATGGTTTGGACCTAACAGAAGCAGAAGATATCAGGAAGAGGTGAGGAGAATACACAGAGTAACTGTACAAAAACCATCTTCACAACCCAGATAATCATGATGGTGTGATCACTCACTTAGAGCCAGACATCCTGGCTGGAATATGAAGTCAAGTGGGCCTTAGGAAGCATCACTACAAACAAAGCTAGTGGAGGTGATGAAATTCTAGTTGAGCTATTTCAAATCCTGAAAGATGATGCTGTGAAAGTGCTACATTCAATATACCAGCAAATTTGGAAAACTCAGCAGTGGCCACAGGACTGGAAAAGGTCAGTTTTCATTCCAATTCCAAAGAAAGGCAATGCCAAAGAATGCTCAAACTACCAGACAATTGCACTCATCTCATATGCTAGTATAGTAATGCTCAAAATTCTCCAAGCCAGGCTTCAGTAATATATGAGCCATGAACTCCCAGATGTTCAAGCTGGTTTTAGAAAAGGCAGAGAAACCAGAGATCAAATTGCCAACATCTGCTGGATCATCGAAAAAGCAAGAGAGTCCCAGAAAAACATATATTTCTGTTTTATTGATTATGCCAAAGACTTGACACAGTTTATCACAATAAACTGTGGAAAATTCTGAAAGAGATGGGAATACCAGACCACCTGACCTGCTTCTCAAGAAATCTGTATGCAGGTCAGGAAGCAACAGTTAGAACTGGACATGGAACAACAGACTGATTCCAAATAAGAAAAGGGGTACATCAAGGCTGTATATTGTCACCTGGCTTATTTAACTTATACACAGAGTACATCATGAGAAATGCTGGGCTGGAAGAAGCACAACCTGGAATCAAGATTGCCGGGACAAAAATCAGTAACCTCAGATATGCAGATGACATCACCCTTATGGCCGAAAGCGAAGAAGAACTAAAGAGCCTCTTGATGAAAGTGAAAGAGGAGAGTGAAAAAGTTGGCTTTAACTCAACATTTGAAAAACCAGATCATGGCATCTGGTCCCATTACTTCATGGCAAATAGATGGGGAAACAGTGGAAACAGTGTCAGACTTTATTTTTTTGGGCTCCAAAATCACTGCAGATTGTGACTGCAGCCATGAAATTTAAAGACACTTGCTCCTTGGCAAGAAAGTTATGACCAACTTAGACAGCATATTAAAAAGCTGAGACATTACTTTGTCAACAAAGGTTCATCTAGTCAAGGCTATGGTTTTTCCAGTAGTCATGTATAGATGTGAGAGTTGGACTGTAAAAAAAGCTGAGTGCTGAAAAATTGATGCTTTTGAACTGTGGTGTTGGAGAAGACTCTTGAGAATCCCTTGGACTACAAGATGATCCAACCAGTCCATCCTAAAGGAGATCAGTTCTGAATATTCATTGCATGGACTGATGCTGAAGCTGAAACTCCAGTACTTTGGCCACCTGATGTGAAGAACTGACTCACTGGAAAAGACCTTGATGCCAGGAATGACTGAAGGTGGGAGTAGAAGGGAACAACAGAGGATGAGATGGCTGGATGTCATCACCGACTCAGTGGACATGAGTTTGGGTACACCTGGGAGTTGGTGATGGACAGGGAGGCCTGGCATGCTGCAGTCCATGGGGTCGCAAAGAGTCAGACACACTGAGTGACTGAACTGACTGACTGATATATCTGAGACATTCATCTCATCTTTAAGAAATTCTTTCTATATTAAAAATGTGTGACTGTATAGTTTTGGAAATGAGTAACATTTCTGTCTTAGAAGGAATTCCTCTTGTTTTGAAATAGCCACTTAAAAGCTATTTTTCATAGAGTATAGGAATAATTTTTCATAGACTCATTAAATAGAGTGTAAGTGACTAGCTTTACCCATTCTTAATATTACTGCACATAATACTTTTAAAATGGATCTTTCACTTTAGCATAATATAGAAAGTCTCAGTTTATTTCATACTTCCAGCAACTAGATCTCTGCCTCCTCTACCATAATTAACTCCTCATGAATTTTCCACTTTCTTTGGGACATCAGTCTTCCCTACTCTCAGCTCTATTCACAGCTTCTTTATAGTTCAAGATACTCAATAAAGTCCTCTTTCTCCAGATTCCAACTTATATTTTCCTCATTAAACCCCTACTCTACTTCCTAAAGCCTTACTCTAACTTATCTGGTTCTACTGTAGAGTCTTCAGTTGAGATGTAAGGTTTGTTCTCATCCTTCACAATATCAGTCTATCTCTACTGTTGACCCTCTGACTCAGGAAGGATGATGTCTTCATTGCATCTTTCCTCCAATCTATTTAAAAGCAAAAACAAAAAAACCGTGCCTTGTCTACTCTCTTGCTCTGATTTTGTTCCTGATAACAAAAACGGAATTGATTCCTGCTTACCTGTGAAGGGAGGTCAGTATTTTCTCCAAATATTTGAATTTTTTTGAGAAATCATGACTTCTGCCTCCTAGTTTTTTGTGGGTGGATGCCCACTACCTACTAATATATATAACCCTCATGTCCATTTCCTGGATGACTTTCTACCCATTCTTCTACTTTCTACTGTTTGGACCTCCACTGATGTTTACATTTGTAGGGCTCTTAACTCTATTTATAAAGAGTTTGGTCTATTCCATCAGTTACCCAGTGAAAGCTAGGAGAACATGACAAAGTCTTTAACATCTTAGTCTTCAATTGAACACTACTAAGAAAGCATTTGTGGGAAACAGAGTGGGTTAAAAGGAAAGATGTCCTACATTTTCTGTTTTGTCCTTCGTTTAAGTATTTTGATTTACACATGAAGAAGTTATTAATACTGACATTTTTATTGTTTTTAATACTTATTAATTTTACATTGAACATGTACATTCCAGATTATATATTAAAGAGATTTCTTGTTAAATATCCTACGGGAAATGCTAAATGTTTTCATTCTTCTTTCCCTTAACCCTTCTGTCTAGAGCAACATGATAAGAATCAAGTCAATTGTCTGCAAGTAGCTAGACACCCCATGATTTTTCTCTGCTCATGCATTTTTCTCCAACATTGCCTCCTATTAACTTCCCTTCTGCTCACATTACTCCAGCTACACTGACTTTCTTATTGTTACAAAATTCAACAGCCTTATTCCAACCTCAGGTCTTTAACTAGTGTAAGCACTGACTTTAATACTTTCATTACCAGAGTATAATAGGTATATTTTGTGTTAATTTATTATCTAAGTATTTGAGGAAAGTAGTGGGCATTTGAAAAAAGCCTCAGAAGGACCTCAAAAGGACCCTCGCTTCCAAGGTATATTGGACTGTCCATATTTTAAGGTCTAGATCTTCCTTACTATCTAGAAGGGTTACCATCACCTATGAATAATTTACTGAGTGGGAGAAAGAGGGGCAAAATGGATTCTGTTTTAGAAATTGAAAAGAAAGCAGATCTTGGTGGGTATCCCAAAGTAAGAGGAAGAGTTGTTGAAGTTATTATTAGGACCAGCTTCCCCTGGGTAGAGAATCTATTGAGCAGTGAAACTTCAGAGAAAAATGACTATTGAGAGTGAGCATTGAAGTCTAGTTCATTTCAGTCACTCAGTCGTGTCCAACTCTTTCCAACCATATGGACTGCAGCTTGCCAGGATCCCTGTACTTCCCCAACTCCCAGAGCTTGCTCAAACTCATGTCCATCGAGTTGGTGAGGCCATCCAACCATCCCATCCTCTGCCATCCTTTCTCCTCCTGCTTTCAATCTTTCCCAGCATCAGGGTCTTTTCTAAAGAGTCAATTCTTTACACCAAGTGGCCAAGTATTGGAGTTTCAGCTTCAGCATCAGTCCTTCCAAAGAATATTCAGGACTGATTTCCTTTATGATTTGATCTCCTTGAAGTGCAAGGGACTCTTAAGAGTCCTCTCCAACACCACAGTTCAAAAGCATCAATTCTTTGGTGTTCAGCTTTCTTTATGGTCCAACTCTTACATTCATACATGACTACTAGAAAGACCATAGCTTTGACTATATGAACCTCTGTTGGCAAAGCAATGTCTCTGTTTTTTAAAATGATGTCTAAGTTTGTCATAAGTTTTCTTTCAAGGAGCAAACATCTTTTAATTTCATGGCTGCAGTTACCATCTACAGTGATTTTGGAGCCCAAGAACATGAAGTTTTCACTGTTTCCATTGTTTCCGAATTTATTTTCCATGAAGTGATGGGGTCAGATGCCATGAACTTAGTTTTTTGAGTGTTGAGTTTTCAGCTAGCTTTTGCACTCTCTTCTTTCACTTTCATCAGGAGGCTCTTTTGTTCCTCTTCATATTCTGCCATAAGGGTACTGTCATTTGCATATCTGGGATAATTGATATTTCTGTTGATAATTGATATATCAAGCAATCTTGATTCCAGCTTGTGATTCATCCAGGCCAGAATTTCACATGATGTACTCTGCATGTAAGTTAAATAAGCAGGGTGATAATATTCAGTCTTAACGTACTCCTTTCCCAATTTGGAACCAGTCTTTTGTTCCATGTCCAGTTCTAACTGTTGCTTCTTGACCTGCATACAGATTTCCCAGGAGGCAGGTAAGATGGTCTTGTATTCCCATCTCTTGAAGAATTTTCCACAGTTTGTTGTGATCCACACAGTCAAGAGGTTTAGTTTAGTCAATGAAGTTGAAGTAGATGGTTTTCTGGAAGTCTCTTGCTTTTTCAATGATCCAGCAGATGTTGGCAATTTGACCTCTGGTTCCTCTGGTTCTAAATCCAGCTTGAACATCTGGAATTTCTCAGTTCACATACTGTTGAAACCTAGCTTAGAGAATTTTGAGCATTACTTTGCTGGTGTGTGAGATGAGTGCAATTGTGCAGTAGTTTGAACATTCTTTGGCATTGCCTTCCTTTGGGATTAGAATGAAAACTGACCTTTTCCAGTCCTGTGGCCACTGCTGAGTTTTCCAAATTTGCTGGCATATTGAGTGTAGCACTTTCACAGCATTATCTTTTAGGATTTGAAATAGCTCAACTGGAATTCCATCACCTCCACTAATTTTGTTCATAGTGATGCTTCTGAAAAGCATCTGGAAAGGATAAAGTATTAAGGGCTAGAGAAGTGGTCAGCCTGGGTTGAACAGAGTAGAAAATGAGAGGGTCCATTTTTTGAAGTATCCTCCAGAGAAGAACCCTTTACAATGAAACTGAGGAAAGTATGNATTTTGTTCATAGTGATGCTTCTGAAAAGCATCTGGAAAGGATAAAGTATTAAGGGCTAGAGAAGTGGTCAGCCTGGGTTGAACAGAGTAGAAAATGAGAGGGTCCATTTTTTGAAGTATCCTCCAGAGAAGAACCCTTTACAATGAAACTGAGGAAAGTATGACTTTACTGCAGTGGAAACAGTGTCATTGGAAAGACAACAGAAGACCAACATACTACAGCAGGGCTGTGGGGCAGAAATGAGCTAACACAGACTTAGCAGATGTGGGCTCACTTTTCTCTGCCTAAGAATGGAAGCCCTTTAAGAATCCACTTTGTATTATCTAGGTCTTTGTATTACTTGGATGGTCAAAGGGTGGCTGCTAACCCAGCATCTGGTTACTGATCTTTATCCCTGAAAAGTGTGTTATTCAAGCTGGTTCTAATCAAATGTGGACAAATAAAAGTTATGAGAGTCCTTCCACCCAATGTGAGGAGCAAATGTAAATAACCAATTGATTGAGACACGTTATTGGAGGAGGTCATTTGAGAAGTTGTGAGGACTGCTTGTTGACCTTCTAGCTGGACTCATGCAATCAGAGGCTCCTTGTGCTCTCTCCTGTTCTTGGAGTGTATACTGCCTTTTGTTCCATGGTGGGACTCACTCTCAAGGGCAACTCCATGGACATGAGTTTGAACAAACTCTGGGAGATAATGAAGGACAGGGAAGTCTGGTGTGCTGCAGTCCACAGGATCACAGAGTTGGATATGACTGAGTGAATAACAGCCTTGAAAGAGATGTGTTGTTGAGACCATCTGGACAGTACACATGAATGAATCCAGTTACGGTCTCTATACAACCTTTAAGATTCTGACAGTGGGTGTAGAGAACCACACTCCTTGTGGTTGCCCAAGACAAGCCCTGTATGTAAATTCCCTTGCTTATCAAGTCTGTCGCCGACCAATCAGGAACAGTCTGCCCCATGTTTTGGTGTTTCTTTACCTTCCATGTGGCTTCCCTGGTGGCTCAAATGGTAAAGAATTCACTTCTAATGAAGGAGACCCAGGTTCAATCCCTGGGTTGGGAAGGTCCCCTGGAGAAGAGAATGGCTACCTATGCCAATATTCTGGCCTGGGAAATCCCATGGACAGAGGAGCCTGATGGGCTACTGTACATGGGGTTGCAGAGTTGGACACGACTGAGTGATTAACACTTTCACTTTCAAACTTAACATTCTATGTGTGGGATCAGTTTCACATTTCACGTGGAAAGAGCCCAAGATTTGGAGCCAATACAACTACATCCTAGGGAGGCCAGAGATCCCCTTCTTTCTAGTATATACTGTAAGCAATTTTTGTCTTTTTCTTTGTTGTTGTTTACATGTTATACTACTAAATATTTTGCTGAGGTGAAGAATGCTTTTCCTAAATATGGGAAATGGTCTTTCCTCATGGCTATGAAATTGTGCTGTAATTACCTTGGCCATCACACAGAATCTGGATTTTCTGTAATGAGAACCTACTATGTTCATACTATCAGTTGTCAGCAAATAAGATCAACTTCTGCTGATGAACAGTAATGTCTGACAGGACTATCACTGTCTTATCAAAAGTCAAAGATTCATGAGTGAACCAATATAATATTAAATGCATTTGCTATGCAACTTGGTAAGCTTGATAATCTTTGCTAGAATATCAATATTTGAGGGTCTTCTCTGTTAATAAGCATCAAATTTTGATTGAAAAGCTTGTATAAGACTATTGAAAAAGTTTGCATTTGAATTGAAATGTGTACACTCCAACAGCTGGAACAGTGGGAAAAAGTCAGTTTCCTCTAGGGGTTAAAATAGAAAATTATTTACCAAGAAGATATCAATACGGGCAAATGTTAGTTAAAGATCTATCCTACTGATTATAAGCACTATTTTAGAAGACTCATTTCTACACATTCCCTGTAGCATGATCAGTATTCACACTTTTTCATAAACTACACAAGTTTGGCTATAGGAAGGCAAAAGTAATTTGATGTCCTGCTGTTTCAGATTTGATATGAATGGAGATATGGAAATTTTATAGCAGTAAAGACGATTTGCTGCTTCTATCATAGCTGTCTTGGTCAGTGTGAATCTTGATATTAACACTTTCATCTTCCTTTGTGATGTATAACAAGTTCATTGAAAGATATGCTCTAAAAGGTATAAGTCATAAGTCACAGAGATGACAGTCTGACTCCACATTTCACTCTTTTTAAAGGATCATTTGTCTCTATTTTAGTATCTCCATGCATACCACCTACATGTGTCTACCAGCTCCATTACCCTCCACCTAATTGAACAATAGGCTTGAATGCTTATAGAACAACCCAGCCAGCCTAACAGTAGGAAAAAATGCCTTATGGTCTTTGGATTTCACCTTATAATATTCATTTTAAAATAAAAACAGTTATAATATTCATTAGATACATGATAGTGCTACCACAGTAGCAATAAATAAATAAGGTAGATTTGATTTGTAACTTATGCTAGCATTCGTAAGATAGGGATTGTGGTGGTTGCAACACGATTTATTACATACAATGCAGAAAAAAGTGACCATAACAACATTCTGACTTCCATGCCTAGGGAAAATTATGCTTCTGAGCTGTCATTTGCAACTTATGTTGGCACCAATCACATTGGAATCACATGAATTATATGTTACAATTTCTGAGCAATAGGTAGGTAATCAGTTTCCAGCTTGTTCAAATGAGTTGTCTAATTCTTTGTCTCTTCCTATTGATAAATCCATCTTCTAGTTTTGTGTTTGCATCTGTCTAAGAAGCACTTAGACAGAAGTGCTTCAAGTCGGACATGATTGAGTGGCTGAACATCAACACAACAAAGAAGCAAAGAAGGGGTCACTGAGGTTGCATCTCCCAACAAGAGTAGGAATGCTCTCTCCCTTTCTCTCTTTCCCCCTCTTAGTAAGAGAATTTCTCTTTGTCCTTCATTTTTTTTTTTCGACTGTGGGGGTTACCCCCACCTTTAGCTGCACAGAAAATGCCAACTTCTTCATTCTGCCACCACTCCTTCAAAGAAGGCTGATGTATTAATAACAGGTTATGGACTGACAGAGAAAGAAGTATTGTTTTAGTTAAGCGTCTAGAATGCCTACTGGTACTTACTGAACACCTGATCAATAAATTGTCTCACTCAGTAATGAGCACTGTATTAGATCTGGAGATATTACAACTGGACTAAGAAAGCTCTACACATTTATCTGTTGATGCCTGGAAATCTGAAACTGATCCTTGGCCAAGATAAGGATAAGACGTATTAATTAGTGATTCATAATGTGATGTTTAAAGTTCAGACTTCCCTGGAGATGCCTGGTGCAAGCTTGTGTATATTGTATAGAAACATCTCTATTGACGCTTTGTACCTGCATTAATTAGTTATGCACCCTGGCTCTAATTTTACCTGAGTGGCAAATTATGAAAGACCCTGCTTTCTAGCCTGAGTAAACTTTTACCTTAAATCAGGGTACTTGGTACATAACTTGGCGGTTTATAATCTGAAAACAAAGTACATTCTATGTCACTGAGAAAGAACCTGGGGGCTAGAAGCCCTGGATGATTGCCTGCACTTTCTTCTCCTGTGACAGATCCTTTACTTCAACAAAGGCTTAAATAAGTATACTTGGAAGTGCTCTGTGTGTTTTTCACTTATCTGATTGTATGTAATCAATGCAAGCACATTCTCTAGGATTCTTTTAAGAAAAGTCCACAGAACTTATTTTCCAATCATTGACAGTTGAAATATAGTCCTACACTTGAGGTATTATTACAGGTTTGGTTTCAGACCACTGCAACAAAGCAAGTCACACAAACTCTTTGGTTTCCCAGTATGTATAAATTTATGTTTACATTATGTTCTAGCCTACTAAGTAGTATTATGTCTTTAAAAAAAAACCACATACTTTAATTTAAAACTACTTTACTACTAAAAAATGCTAAGCATCATCTCAGCCTTCAGTAAGTCCTAATCTTTTTCCAGTTGAAACATGGAAGATCATTGATCACAGATCATCATAGCAAATATAATAGTAATGAAAAAGTTTCAAATACTGCAAGAATTATCAAAATGTGATAGATGAAAGTTGTTGCTGAAACACAAAAGATGCTGGGATTCTTGTCCTCTGGAGGAGAAGAATTCAATCCGGGGCCAGAGATGAGGCTTGATTGCTCAGATCTTTTGTGTAATAAAGTTTTATTAAAATATAAAAGAGATAGAGAAAGCTTCTGACACAGACATCAGAAGGGGGCACAAAGAATGCCCCCTCGCTAGTGTTAGCAATGGAGTTATGTACTTTTTAATTAATTATTACAATGAATCAAAAGAATGTCTGGAAGTTGTAAAGACCTTACTAGACCCACTCCCATAATTTACATTTTAAGATTACAGGATTAGCCAGAAGGTTTTTTCCAGAAGCTGTCCTCAAGCAGGATATATTATTGTTATATAATCCTAAGGAATGTAGAGAAAAAAGTTTGTTCTTTCCTCCTCCTTGAGAATTGGAGACCCCTGTCTCCTTGGGGACCCCCAGACTTCTTATCAATCTGCCTAGGAATGGACTCTCTCACTGAGACACAAAGTCAGAAAAAATTCTATTGGAAAAAATGCTGTCTATAGACTTAATCGGAGCAGGGTTGCCACAAACTTTAAATTTGTGAAAACAACAACAAAAAAAAAACACAAAAACCAAAACCAATATCTGAGAGAGCAATAAAGTGAAGCCAAATAGGATGATGCATTAGTCACTTGTGTATGAACACTGTCATCAAAAGATTTGTTCACTAAGAAAAAGGTGCTATTTTTTTCTATATTTACCTCTCATTTTACTATTTGCAGTATGACAATTATATTAATAGCACAGTTTTTCAAATTAAACACAAATAAACAGATATGCATAACAGCATATATATTAAAATAGCATATATACATGTACCTATATATGTATATGGCCAAATGTGATATAGTAGTTTCTGGGTCAGAATCCTAGTTCTAACATTTATAGGTTGTGAGATCTTAGTCACCTCATGTTGTCTATCTGCCTCAGTTTCCTCATCTTTAAAATATGGACAGTTAATAGTTTGTGATTAAGTTAGTGATTAAGTTAGTTCATGCATGTCTTACAATAAGTGATCAGTTAGTGTTAGCCATTATCATTAGTGTTCTTAATATTATTGATTCTGTTATGTGTACCTAAAGTATAAAATGGACAAATATATATTGAAAAGGAATTGGAACTATTCTCCATTAATTAGAGATTTTGCACACTGGAATAAGTTTCAAAGCCATATAACTCTCATGTTTTAACATTTGTATTCAACGTTCTCAATTTCATTATCACAATAACAACACAAAAGTAAGCATTTAAATATGTTCTTTCAATTGTGAATCTCCTTGTTCCTTGATCATGTAAAATTCTATTTGATAGAGAATGCTGTGAACTATAATCTCTTATACAAAGGTTAGTGTTAGTATTAGTTTAAGTTGTTTTTTGGTTTCAGGGTAAAATGATGCTCTATTAATAGCTAGTTATCTTCTACAGCACATCATTTGAGTAAAGATGAGTGAATGGTGCTAAAACTACTGTAATGTGATAATCACCAAGCCTGGACTAGTTCAACACCTTGAGGTTTCGATTTCTTGATAAATCAGTCTCTAAGGTTCAGTTCATTCACAGTGTGACACTACTTACCTGTTCAAAGTACATCACTTTTGTCCTCCAGTTTTCATATTGGCTTCCTGTCAGGGTTTGAATTGATTTTAAAGTTTTATTGTTGACATTTAAAGCACTTAATGGCTTGATACCTCCTTATATTAATGATTTGCTTATCCCCATGGGACAAGAAAAAATTTTGAGATCTTCTTCGGGTAGCTGGATGTCAGTCTTAAATGTCACCTTGAGATTCAGAGTGCAAAGGCTTTTTTGTCTTTTGCTCATGTTCTTTTTGAGATCGGATAAGATGTTAGAAAGAAAATAAAGTATCTTTTCTAAAGATAAATGAGGCATCATGGTAAAATATATTGAGAACTTGATTTTTCAAATTAGTGTATATTTTCAAATTCTCAAATAAGATTTGTAACAGATCAAATTCCCCTAAAATGCTACAATAAAAATTAAATATATGAAATGTGAAAAATATTGAAAGAATAGTCTTTTATTACTTTTTAAGCTTGGGAAACCAATACTATGTTCCTGAGTGAAATAATATTTTACTTGTTCTAATCTATTACAGAAAAAATTGCAATTTTATTCTTAAAGTTAACTTCTTAAGGTACAATTTTTTAATATTCTAAGATATTTGCGATGAATTTCATGAATGTAAAACTTTAAAGTCTTTTATAAACCATTATAAATAGCCTTTTTGTATTCAATGTTTAATTATGAAGACTAGGTTATGCTATGTGTTTGTGTTAGATAGCTTTAGTTAATTATTAATGCCAAGAGCAATCTAGTTTAGGGGGGCAGAAGATAACACTTTTATGTAAGTAAAGTGTTAGAAGGGAATGGCTCCCCACTCTAGTATTCTTGCCTGGAGAATCCCATGGACAGAAAAGCCTGAAAGGCTACAGTCCATGGGGATTGCAAAGAGCTGGACACAACTGAGTGACTAAACAACAGCAACAAAAGTGTTAGAACACGACATAAAAAGTTAACTGTGCATGACTGCAGACAGTCATGTAGTATATAGAAACACATAAAATTAATTAATTCATGGAAGTAGGCAAGCCAACTTTTATGTCCTGGTACAGGCTCTCGAAGAAATCTCTTTTATCTATCACTTACCTAACTACTCATCTACCTATTAGTTTGTTTTGTATCTCAGTCCAATGCCTTGTCTGTTGCTTGCCTCATTGATATTTGATACTTGATAAATATTATCCGTCTAACTCTCTGCACTTAAAGAACATTTTGAAAAGTGACCTGACTTGAAACAATGAAAGTGACCTGACTTCGGGAGGTCTCCTTCCTACTCTGCTCTCTCTCTCACATCCTGTCTTTCTCCCTGTAGCTATGAAACGAGATTCCTTCTTATAGAATGGCAACAAAGCAAAACAGAACAAAACCTGTGGAAAACTTTAATACAGTGAAAATAAAACAGAGTATCTTTCCTAGGACATTTTAGATGAGACCCTTTGTTGCTAGTTTAAATTAAAACATGTAAGATAAAGACAAACTGTGCATTTGAGATTAAAAGATATTCTTAAACTGTATATAAAAAAGTCCCCAAATATCATATTTATTATTTGTAATTCAGTTCTGTTTTCTCATATTATGAATGACTCGATCAATAAACAATGGGTTAGCCATATTTTTTATACAGTTCATGGTATAATTTTCTTACTTAGTCTTACAAATAAATTCTATGATATATGAGGAGAAAGTATATCTGACATATTTAATATATCTGACACTTTAGAATCCATTATCACTGAGAAATTTGCTATGAGTCCCTTCAAGACATAATATGTAAAATACAAATGTTTCATGTTGATGCTAACTTAATGATGATATTTACAATTTTGTGACTAAATTCCTAAGCAGAGGAAATACTGAAAATTTGATTTTTAATAGGTTCTTTCTTTTTAAAAATGCCACCCATAGGTTCAGCTATACAGTTCAGTTTTTACAAATATTGTTAACTGTAAGATTTCAATAATCAAAAGTATATTATAAATTTAATGCCATGTGCAACATATTTTGGCCTTTGGCTTTCTGTAATTATTCAATTTAGCTGCCTCAACACTTTCATTTTGCTGTCCTCCTTGGAGGGCATTTTATTTGTATATATTCTTAAATTATTTCTATTGTGTTTGCAATTGTATTCATTAGATTAATATTTGGGGGCTAAAGCATATAAAATTGTAGATATCTGATAAATTTTGACCTTTAGATATTAAAAAATAACTGTGTACCCAAAACACAGATTTTTAAAAAGACTTCAATCCTTGATGGATGACCAAACTTTAAATAAAAAATTATTTTCCTATATTAAAGTGATGTATATAATTTTATATGATCCATAATAAAGATACATGTACTTAAAACTATCATATCAAATTAATTTATACCACATTATTTATAATTTACAATATGAAATGTATTCTCCATATATGTGCAAATACTCTTTTTCTAAGGTTCACATTTTGTCCACTTTTCCCCAGCAGCATACAACTTTGTATTTTTTAGAACATAGACAAGAAATTTAAATCTCAGACTTGAGATTTTCTATAGTTTGATTAGTACACTGTAAGATTCTGTAGTAGAAGCAGATTTCACTGTTTCCTATTTTAATTTCAGATGTACAAATAGAGCTTATGTGATTTCTCTTAATGTAATAAATACCATTAGTTCCCAAAACTCTTCATCGTAATTTTTAATGAAACTCGTTTCTTGGGAATTATTTAGATATCTGGCTTCTCCTGAGAAACTTCTCTGAGCTTCCATTACTGTGCCTAATCCTTTTCGGATCGTTCATTACTATCAACCAGATTAGGAGCAATTGGCTTTTTCTGGAGGTGTCACTGTAGTCACCAGTCGGGTCTTATACATTTAGGTGCTAAGAACCTTAAATCTACTTGGTTCTTAAATACACTCTCCAGACAAAAGTAAATAATACCTTTTTATAAAAATAAATGTAAAATTATTTTTTATTAGGGTTTTGGGGTAAACTGCAGACCTATTTATTGCATTTTTTTTAAAGTATACAACTCTGAGACCAGTTTGTCACTCAGAAACTGTAGGGTTATGCCCTTAAGTGTAAGAGTTGGAGGGGCTACTTCTGTTAGCAAAAGGTATGCTGAATATTAGTAGAATGACATCATTAACCTGTTTGAAATCTTGATGCCATCAGAATTTTTTTCCCTTTTAATTATCTTTCTATTAGAAAATTCAGCATTTGGCATAGAAAAGCTAAACAAGTAAAAGTCACCAGTGGCTTATTAACAATGAAAGATCCAACGTACATTAGTAATCTAAAGAAAGAAAACCTATGTTTTAATTACAAGAAAGGCAAAATTTATATCCAACTCCCAAACAAAAGTAATTTGATGTTGGAATTCTCTGGAAAAAAATAAACACTGTTAATCTGCAGGTAACCCATGTAAATCTGGAATTATACTATATTGATATGCCTTTGCAATGTTGTGCAGGTTAATGAAAATTTTAAAGGAAAAGCTTTCAGTTTTTGTCAGTTAGTTTCCTCCTTCTGGTGTAAGACTTGGTTAGAAACCTTAACAAGTGTGTTCATTCTTTTAGGTCACTGAGGAGCCATTAAATGAATTGCTTCTGCTGTGTGCTTACTGGCACTAGAGGTTTAAATCATGAAAGCATGTTCCTATAAGCCTGAAATATTCTCAGGGAATATTTCTTATGTATTATGATAAAAAATCCTGCCATTATTTTTGTCCCTTCTTTATAAGTTAATGAAGGAATAACTTTAGGAAATAAATAATCCTGTATTTTGTTGGCCATTTCTTTTGATCATAGTATTCTTTAGATTTTTGTGTGTAAATTTCAAATACTTCAGTGATGTTTTTCAGGAAGTCATTTAGACAACTATTTATTAAAAGCTTGTTGAGGTTCTAACTGATATGAAACACACATATTTAGAGTATATAGTTTGGCATTTTCATGTATATTTATAAGACTAACTCCACAATCAAGACAAGAAAATATTAATTACACCCAAGAGGTTTCTTGGGACTCTGTAATTTCTTCCTCCTGACTTCATTTCTTTTCTCTAAGCAATCACTGATCTGTTTTCTGTTACTATTAGTTTATATTTTCTAAAATTTTATATAACAGGAATCACACAATATGTACTCTCTTTGTTTTTTTCCCCCAGCATAATTATTTTGAGATTTACCTATGTTTTTGTGTGTGTCAAAATTCATTACTTTTTATTGCTGAAAAAATTTCACTATATGGATATAGTGCAATTCATTTATCTATTTACCTGTTGTTGATATTGAGGTTGCTTCCATTTTGGGCCAGTAACAACCAAATAGCTATGGGCATTTGTGTACAATTCTTTGTACAGAAACACACTTCCGTTTCTCTTGGGTAAATACTTAAAGTGTAATGGCTGTGTCATATGGTGGATACATGTTTGAACTTTACATGAAGGCTTTTATATTTAGTCTTTTTATGGCACAGAATATGATCTTAGTTGGTACACTTCTTACAAATGCTTATTCCACTTTTTCTGAGGTGGAATATTCAGTAAATATCAAATGAGTTAAAATGGTTGAAATGTTCAAATATCCTATATCTTTACCAATTTCTGTGGCTACTTTTTCTATCAATTATTGTGAGTAGAGTATGAAACTATATACTGAAATTATAGATATGTTTATTTCTCATTATAGTTTTATAAGTTTTTCATATCTTGTATTACATACAGTATTACTTAGAATAATCATGTCCTCTGAATGAATTGACTCACACATCATTTTCAAATACATTTCATCTAATGTTAATGTATGTACTCCAGATTTCTTTTGATTAGTGTTAACATGTTTTCCCAATCCTCTACTTTCAGCCTAGTTTTGTCTTTATATTTAAAGCAGATCCCATGAAGCGTGTGTGGAATAGGGTCTTCAATTTTTTATCCATTCTGACAATCTCTATGAATTGGTGTGTTTAGATTTATATTTACATTTAATGTGATTAATGATAAGATTGAATTTAATTATAATACATTGCTGTTTGTTTTCTATTTATTTTTAATTTTCTTAATTCCCATTTTCTTTTTTTTTTCCTCTTATTTTGGACTGAGTGTTGTTTGTAAATTAACTTAATCTTCTTGGTCGGATTATTAGTTCTCTCAGTGGTTGCTTCACTGGCACTGCTCACATCTTTGCCTTATTACAGCCTACATTCAAGTTGTATTTTTTCCCTTTAGTCTGTGCTCAGTCACTCAGTCATGTCTGACTCTTTGTGGCCCCATGGACTATAACCCGCCAGGCTCCTCTGTCCATGGAATTTTCCAGGCAAGAATACTGGAGGGCGGTGCCATTTCCTACTCTAGGGGATCTTCTCAACCTAGGGATCAAACTCACATTCTTAAGTCTTCTGCATTGGCAGGCAGATTCTTTACCACTAGCATCAAAGGGAAGCCCCTCCCTTTTAGTATAACAACCTTAAAATTATACTCTCATTTTTTGCATTCCATATTTTGTGTTGATATGTTATAAATTTCAATTCTACATATACCATTTTGTCCTTCATTACATTTTTAAAATAGAGGTAACTAATGATAATAATTTTTTCACATTTACCCATGTAGTTACCACTTCTGGTGCTCATTATTTGTATAGATAGAGATTTGTAACTGTTGCCATTTTCCTTCTGCCTGAGGGATTTTCTACTCCCTATTTTTGTACTACAGGTCTTCTGGTGATGCAGTTGGAATCTGTTCACTTGAAATGTTAATACATGTATTCCAATTATCAGTTCAGTTCTGTCACTCAATCATGTCCGATTCTTTGCAACCCCTGGACTGCAGCATGCCAGCCTTCCCTGTCAATCACCAATCCCAGGGCTTGCTCAAACTCATGTCCATTGAGTCGGTGATACCATCCAACCATCTCATCCTCTGTTGTCCCCTTCTCCTCCTGCTTTCAATCTTTCCCAGTTTCAAGGTCTTTTCTAAGGAGTCAGTTCTTCACATCAGGTGGCCAAAGTATTGGAGCTTCAGCATCAGTCCTTCCAATGAATATTCAGGACTGATTTCCTCTAGGATGGACTGGTTGGATCTCCTTGTAGTCCAAGGGACTCTCAAGAGTCTTTTCCAACACCCCACAGTTCAAAAGCATCAATTCTTTGGTGACAAGCTTTCTTTATGGTCCTATTCGTGCATCCATACATAACTACTGGAAAAACCATAGCTTTGACTAGATGGAACTTTGTTGGCAAAATAATGTCTCTGCTCTTTAATATGCTGTCTAGGTTGGTCATATCTTTTCTTCCAAGGAGCAAGCGTCTTTTAATTTCATGGCTGCAGTCACCATCTGAAGTGATTTTGGAGCCAAAGAAAATAGTCTGTCACTGTTTCCATTGTTTTCCCAACTATTTTCCATGAAGTGATGGGACCAGATGCCATGATCTTTGGTTTTGATTGTTGAGTTTTAAGCCAGCTTTTTCATTCTCTTCTTTCACCTTCATCAAAAGTCTCTTTAGCTCCTCTTTGCTTTCTGCCATAAGTGTGGTGTTATCTGCATATCTGAGGTTATCGATATTCTCCTGGCAATCTTGATTCCAACTTTTGCTTCATCCAGTCTGGCATTTTGCATGATATACTCTGCATATAAAATAAGCAAGGTGACGATATACAGCCTTGATATACTCCTTTCCCAGTTTGGAACCAGTCTGTTGTTCCATGTCAGGTTCTAACTGTTGCTTCTTTATCTGCATACATATTTCTCAGGAGGCAGCTAAGGTGGTCTGGTATTCCCACCTCTTTCAGAATTTTCCGCAGTTTGTTGTGATCCACACAGTTGAAGGATTTAGTGTATTCAATAAAACAAAATTAAATATCAATAGCTGATTTATTGTTCATTTCCATGAATTTTTCTATCTGCAACGTTTCTGGGTTGATTCTGATGGGCTGATTTTTCTCCTCACATGCACATTTTCTTGCTTCCTTGCATGTCTGGTAATTTTTTTACTAGCGATCAGACATTGTGAATTTTATCTTACTGTAAAGGAATTTCCTACAAATAAGTTGTAAGCATTTTTCTGAGATTCAGCTAGCAAGAAGAGTTTAATTATTAATTTCAGGTGTTGATTTTAAAGTTTGCTAGGCAGGGCGAGAATGATATTTCATACAAGCCTCAATTTTTCCCTCTATTGAAGTAAAACCCTATGGACTATTCTGCCCAACACCTCCAAATCATGATATTTTCCACTATGGCTGGTGGGAACAGGAACTTTTCTTAGCCCTGTGAGATATCCAAAAGTTGGTCTCTCACATCTTTTCTAGTCATTCTTTTACCAGCTTCAGAAGATTCTTCATACTCATGCAATGATGAATATTTAGCTAAAGCCTCAAAAGGGCCCTTTGAAGATGTCTGGAGCTCTCTCTGTCTCTGTTTCTCAAGAATTATTCCTGAATATTTAAGAAATTTTAAGAGAATGGATTTTAAGACATAGAAGTATAATAAAATAGAAATATTCTGCTATAGTGATAATTTATTTCTATACCAAAGACACAAAACTAAATCAGTTATTAGTTTTCTTCAGACAGTATGTACTATGAAATACAAATTATTACTTGATGCTGTTCTAACTACTGTGTAGATATAAAAGAGGCAATATTTTAGCTCAAATAGTCACAATATGATATAAGTGCACAAAAGCATTGGAAATATTTCACTCTAGGAAATTATGGGAAATGGTATTATATCAAAACATATTCACACAGACACATGCTTTTAAATCATTCCTGTATTTCAGTTCAGTTCAGTCGCTTAGTTGTGTCTGACTCTTTGCGACCCTATGGACAGCAGCACACTAGGCTTCTCTGTCCATCACCAACTCCCAGAGCTTACTCAAACTCATGGCCATTGAGTTGGTGATGCCATCCAATCATCTTATCCTCTGTTGTCCCGTTCTCCTCTTGCCTTCAGTCATTCCTAGCATCAGGGTCTTTTCCAATGATTCAGTTCTTTGCATCAGGTGGCCAAAGTATTGGAGTTTCAGCTTCAGCATCAGTCCTTCCAATGAATATTCAGGACTTATTTCCTTTAGGATGGACTGGTTGGATCTCCTTGCTGTCCCAGGAACTCTCAAGGGTCTTCTCCAACACTGCAGTTCAAAAGCATCAATTCTTCAGTACTCAGCTTTCTTTATAGTACAACTCTCACATCCACACATGACTACTGGGAAAACCATAGCCTTGACTAGATGGATCTTTGCTAGACAAATAATGTCTCTGCTTTTTCACATGCTATCTAGGTTGGTCATAGCTTTTCTTCCAAGGAGCAAGTGTCTTTTAATTTCATGGCTGCAGTCACCATCTGAAGTGATTTTGGAGCCCCCCAAAATAAAGTCTCTCACCATTTCCTTTGTTTCCCCATATATTTGCCGTGAAGTGATGAGATCAGATGCCATGATCTTAGTTTTCTGAATGCTAAGTTTTAAGGCAATTTTTTCTCTCTCCTCTTTCCCTTTCATCAAGAGGCTCTTTAGTTCTTCTCTTTCTGCCATAAGGGTGGTGTCATCTGCATAACTGAGGCTATTGATATTTCTCCTGGCAATCTTGATCCAGCTTGTGCATCATCTAGTTCAGCATTTCTCATGATGTACTCTGCCTGTAAGTTAAATAAGCAGGATGACAATATACAACCTTGATGTACTCCTTTCCCGATTAGGAACCAACTAGTCTGTTGTTCCTTGTCCAGTTCTAACTGTTGCTTCTAAATCCTGGCTTTTCCATCTACTAATGATAATATNCAAGGAGCAAGTGTCTTTTAATTTCATGGCTGCAGTCACCATCTGAAGTGATTTTGGAGCCCCCCAAAATAAAGTCTCTCACCATTTCCTTTGTTTCCCCATATATTTGCCGTGAAGTGATGAGATCAGATGCCATGATCTTAGTTTTCTGAATGCTAAGTTTTAAGGCAATTTTTTCTCTCTCCTCTTTCCCTTTCATCAAGAGGCTCTTTAGTTCTTCTCTTTCTGCCATAAGGGTGGTGTCATCTGCATAACTGAGGCTATTGATATTTCTCCTGGCAATCTTGATCCAGCTTGTGCATCATCTAGTTCAGCATTTCTCATGATGTACTCTGCCTGTAAGTTAAATAAGCAGGATGACAATATACAACCTTGATGTACTCCTTTCCCGATTAGGAACCAACTAGTCTGTTGTTCCTTGTCCAGTTCTAACTGTTGCTTCTAAATCCTGGCTTTTCCATCTACTAATGATAATACACACAAATCAATTAACAAATTCTTGGCCTGTGTATCATATTCCTGTGGAAAATGGTGAATAAATGAACTAGAAATATAGATAATATAGCATGTATTTTAAAGCTTTAAAAAAAACAAAAAACCTGGATAAAGAACAGGAGTTAGGATATGTATATGGTAGGTGCATTTTTTTTAACAGTTTTCAAAGGAATCTTGTGATAATTATGTCACTTGAACAGTGTCAAAAGGAAGTAATGAAATGAATCAGTGAGATATCTGGGTGAACAGAGTTCAAGAGAAGGAAAGAGCAAATTAAAGACTTTGAGGTAGTGGTGTATTCGATATATTTGAGAAAAAGGAATAGTTCCACATGGTCAGAGTAAAGGAGGGAGAGGATAGTTGATAAGATGAAACACTCATTTAAGACTCATAGGCCATTTTAAGAACTTTGTGCTAAACTTTGGGCAAGTTGAAACTATAGTGATGAATAAGACTTACATTTTTCCTAATTCAAGAATTTAAATCCAATCAAAGAACTCAGTAAATCCTCTCTCCCCAGATGTTAAAATGTTCAGAAATTATAAGTAAATTTAAATTACATTATTGAAGTAAATTTAATGCCATATGCCTAGTAAGAAGAAAGCTTATACTTCAATGCATAATTTTAATCAAGAAATCCTATGATGAATTATTTCACTCTAAACACTGGTCACACTTATGGATAATTACCTATTCTCCTCAAATCTTGTCAGTCACAGCTGTCTTCCTTTATTATCTAAAATAGGATTGCAACCCTCAAAACCTGCCTGACCCAAACTGATGCACCTATTTGTAAATCTTGGGATACACAATATGATAAGTCTTAATAATTGTAGAATATAGAACATAATTTAGAGATAATCTGAAAAAGATTCAGCTATATTGAGTTTAATGTGTGGGGTAGCATACAAACCACTGGGTCATGTATCTTTCAGAGCCTTTTCTATTGTAAACCTAAATCAAGGCCTTTGAATATGGTGGGTAATGATTTCTGTCCACATTGAGAAAACATCAAAATAACCTGTAGGACTTATTAAAAAACAGATGACAGAGCTTTACTGCCAAAGTAGAAAGCCAAGAAAGTTTTGCATTATTTCTTGAACTCAAAATATACTGGGAAGATGTATTTTAATCTTATTTTCCTTACCATTGATGGCAGATAATGTTGGGCCCATGATAAGAAGTTTTTCTGGGAGTGCTGGGAATAAAATATTTCTTCAAGTGGATTAGTTAGAGTCATATTTCTTATCTACTGGAAATACTGCTTACCTATAGAAGCTTTCGCATAAAGGCAGAAAAAAATATTTGTCCAATGAAAGCACATCCTCTTGGACAACCTGACTGGGAGCATTACATTTGTAAGTACTCTTCACACAATATTTGCCATGGGATAATGAATAATTAATATTATTTCTGTCATTGCCTTACCGGGACATACTGTACTAATGGATCACAGAGTCTCTTGGAGTCCCAGAATGCATTTCAACTGAGTTAACACAGAGACAAAGAATCTTCCAGTTTTTGAGTCCTTTGTTCTGGTCTGTGCACTGTGCTCTTACACCTCTTCTGAATTTGGCCACCTTAGATCTCTCTCAGCTATTCCACAAATTAGTTTTGTCATTTCTTCTAGTTGCATTTTTCTTAATAAATGAATATTTTCCTTTCCCATTTCTTTTTAGGGTCACAAATACCAACAGACTCACTTTCTTTAGGGGTCCAAACATTTATGGTTTCAATTTTCAATTGATCTGTCCCCCATCCTGGTCATCACTGCTCCTACCTACAGCCCAGGTGGAAACATCACTCTCAGAATACAAAGTATGTGTGCTGGGTGCCCATTTTTCTATGCACATGGCATGAGGTAAGGTTAGAGACAGACTGAGGAGCAATGCCCTTTCCTTCATTTTTAGTTAATTTCTTGCAAATCCTATAACAAGAGTTACTATAATGACCAAACTGTCTCTTGGCCTTAAAATTTTGGCATTGACTTATAGATATTAGTTCTTTTCAAAAGTTATGAGAAAATATTTTTTTCTTCCAGAAAGAACTTTTTTTTTACATGCAAACTACTAATATGGAAAATCAACGTCCCACAATAAAGTTCATACTTCTAAAATGTTTTCAAGTAAATTTTTATCAACAAGAGAAAAGGAATTTTCTGGGATATTATCTGTTATGTTTTATATGAAAAATTATATAGTTTTCTGAGCAAGTTCTCCTATTGAGCTGTATTAAATTATAACAGAATGACATTTGTGGCAGTTACACTGTGTTATTAGTTCTTTTCTCCATGCTCCAATTCTACAAAATCAGAAAAAGTCTCATGGTAAAACTGAAGTCTAATTTATGTGGAAATTTGGTATGTCAAATTCAATTCTATTTGCAGACACTTACCCTCAACCAACACAAAACAGAAGAAATTCTTTCCTTTATTTTAATGTGTCAGAGTAAAACAAACTACAAAAATCCCCAAAGAAAATGAAAATAAAGAGCCAGTCATAATTCTCGATCTTGTCTATTGAACCAAGAATGTTAAATGTCCTCTAACTGGTAAGGGCAATAATTTCATTGAGTTTGTTTCATCTTGAACTATTCCTAAAATTTGATAAGATGTCCAACTGCCACAGATTTGGTGTAGTAGTAGTGTTAACAGAACTGTTATGTGCCAGGCAGTGTGCTAAATTTGTTCATTTAATCCTCATCGAATTTTCATCTATTTTGTAGGTGATGACATTCAGATTTTCAGAGGTTATATTGTTTTCCAAAATCACAAAGCTTGTAAGTGGTGGAGCCAGGAGTTGAATCATACTTGTCCAACTCCAAGTTAAACACTTTCTCCCAAGTACAGACTCTAATTCATTGTAGGCATTCAATAGCATTGCACTGAATAACTGACTCCTGCCTGCATAGGTCTTTCTGCAATGTGATATTAATGAAGAGGATAAATTATAACATCTGTTGATCTCTCCCTTTTCTTCACTGACCACCCCTGTGTTTCTTACAATCTATTTTGCACATAGAATTTAAGTGATAGTTAAATATATATAGGATAACATCATTCCCCTGCTATAAACCCTCCAACTCCTTGTTTCTTAGTATAACAATAACCTTCTACACATAATGAAAAATAAAATAAAGATCTCCAAAGCTCTATATCTTCAAATCTCAGTTACCCCTTCAAATATTATTTCAGGTCCATACTTCCTCCTTTTCTCATCTCATTCTCACTATATTTCAGCCTCAGCAGCCTCTTTTGGTAACTCTGAAGATACTAAGTTCATTTTTTAAAAATTGGGGTATAGTTTTTATCATGTTATAGAACAAAGTGAATCAGCTCTGGGTATGCATATGTCCCTTCCCTCTTGAGCCACTCTCCCAATCCATCCCACCCATTTAGGTCATCACAGAAAACTGAACTAAGCTCCCTGAACTATACATAAAGTTCCCACTGCTGCTGCTGCTAAGTCACTTCATTCCCACTAGCTATCTATTTTGCATATGGCAGGGCACATATGGCAGTCTCCCAGTTTTTTTTCCCACCTCATGTCCACACATCTGTTCTTTATGTCTGTGTTTCTATTTCTGTCCTTTAAATAGGTTATCTGTATCATTTTTTTTAGATTCCACATATATATGTTAATATACAATGTTTGTTCTCTTTCTGGCTTACCTCACTCTGTATAATAGACTCTAGGCCCGTCCACATAACTACAAATGACCCAATTTCATTCCTTTTTATGGCTGAGTAATATTCTGCTGCATATATGAACCACATCTTTTTATCCATTTATCTATTGATGGACATCTAGGTTGCTTCCATGTCCTGGGTATTGTAAATAGTGCTGCAATGAACATTGGTGTGCAGGTGTCCTTCTGAACTGTGATCTTCTCAGGGTATATGCCTGGGAGTGGGATTGCTGGGTCATATGATATTTCTATTTTTATGTTTTTAAGGAACCCCCATACTTTTCCATAGTTGCTATATCAATTTACTACATTCATTTTTTAAGAGTCTTTTTTCATGCTCTCCTGGAACTTCCCAAGGGAGTTGTGGGATAGATGATAAGTAAAGTACATAAAGACATTTTGGGGAAAGAAAATAAAATATGCAAAATTATTCATTAAAAGTAGACAAAATATCTTGGGTGAGTGTCCTGGAAGGGCAAGAAGCTTTGTGAGATGAGAAGGTAGACTGGTGTATGTGAGCATATTAGAAGGATGAAGCATGGGTTGGATGATGAAGACTATATTTTGTCACTGTTTTTATATTTTAGTATAGTTTTAAAATGACTATGGAGTGTGGGAGGCAGAATACACAATATGAGAGTCTAGGGTTGTATAAGAGACAATGCATTACTTCAGGAGGTCAATAGAGAGGGTTGATATAAAGGTTACACAGTGACAGTGGTAAGTGGAGAATAGATAGATGAGATCTTTTTGAGATTTGTGGCTTAACGGGGAATTTGATACAAACTGTGATATAATGAGGGTGATTTAGAATATTTAAGGCTTTGCATTGGTATTTGTGTTAAAAAAATTGTGAAAGGTGCTCAGAAATTTTTCAGTTTTTGACTGTGTTAATCTCATAGGGGGGAGCCTTTATATTGGGCCCTAAAGGATAGGTAGATTTCTAAAGTCAGACATAGAAAGAAATAGGCACCTCAAGGACCATGATTCTTTTCAGCTCTACCTTTCAGTTCCTCTAAACTATGTAAGAGAAAATTTTTCGTAGTTTCAGCAGCAAGAATCTGAGATAGCCTCTAGAAGTTAAAATATTTTTTCCTGACACTTCAAGAACCAAAAACAATGTATCTTTGAGTCATTTTACTTATAAATGTAAAACTCAGAACACTCTTTTCAGCCATCTGGATAAAAATGTTCCTATACAGCAAGATGTGTGTGTGTATGTGTGTTAGTCACTTAGCTGTGCCTGACTCTTTGTGACTCCATGGACTGTAACCCACCAGGCTCCTCTATCCATGGAATTCTCCAGGCAAGAACACTGGAGTGGATTGCCATTTCCTTCTCCAAGATGGAAGGATATAAATTTCATCTTTCAGGCTTTATAGATTAAATTTATACTTATCAATGTATTATACATTTATGCATTTAATCATCTTTTAAAAATATTTTATGGAGTAAGCAAAAATCAATCATATATTTATAAAAAAGTCAAAGAAGCCCTGGGATGTTTGTTGACTCCATAAGGTAACTGATGTATATTTCTTATAGTCTTAGTTGGTTTTTATGCCCATAGTAACTTGATATTCAATTTTTCATTTTTGTTTTTATAAAGAGACAACTAAATGACTTTTACATATGAGGTCTTTGAGATTTAAAATCTTTAATATCAATGACTTAAAAAAATGAAGTTATATGTTTGGCACTGATTTGTAAGAGATGTTTGTGATGTTTTTTTAAATTACAAAAATGTTTATTTACATCACTCTTCCACTACTTATTCTTAGTATTTTTATATCCCATAACTACTGTGTGGCAATCCTTATTCTGATGTGTGTCCTTTATAAAATATAAGATTATATGTCAGGATTATGAGAACTAATAGAAATTTTTTCAAAAATGTATTATTTCTGAAACATATATAAATCTAAAAAACCACTCCTCTCATTTGTAGGTAGACTTCCTAGAGAGTAAGTGTAGGTATAGGGTTTAAGGTTCATTTACAATTTAGGAGACCTAGGAAAAGGAGTACGTCAAGGCTGTATATTGTCACCCTGCTTATTTAACTTATATGCAGAGTATATGATGAGAAATGCTGGACTGGAAGAAACACAAGCTGGAATCAAGATTGCTGGGAGAACTATCAATAACCTCAGATATGCAAATGACACCACCCTTATGGCAGANAGAAGGGAATGGCAAACCATTTCAGTATTCTTGCCTTGAAAACCTCATGAACAGTATGAAAAGGCAAAAAGATAGGACACTGAAATATGAACTCCCTGGGTTGGTTGGTGGTCAATATGCTGCTGGAGATCAGTGGAGAAATAACTCCAGAAAGAATGGAGACGGAGCCAAAGCAAAACAACTCCCGGCTGTGGATGTGACTGGTGACAGAAGCAAGGTCTGATGCTGCAAAGAGCAATATTGCATAGGAACCTGGAATGTTAGGTCCATGAATCAAGGAAAATTGGAAATGGTCAAACAGGAGATGGCAAGAGTGAACATTGACATTTTAGGAATGTCAGTTAACTGAAATGGACTGGAAATGGTGAATTTAACTCAGATGACCATTATATCTACTACTGTGTGCAGGAATCCCTTAGAAGAAATGGAGCAGCCATCATAGTTAACAAGAGTCCAAAATGCAGTACTTGGATGCAATCTCAAAAACAACAGAATGATCTCTGTTCGTTTCCAAGGCAAACCATTCCATATCATGGTAATCCAAGTCTATGCCCCAATCTATAAAGCTAAAGAAGCTGAAGGTGAACAGTTCTATGAAGACCTACAAGACTTTCTAACACTAACACCCAAAAGACATCCTTTTCATTATAGGAGACTGGAATGCAAAAGTAGGAAGTCAAGAAATACCTGGAGTAACGGGCAAATTTGGCCTTGAAGTACAGAATGAAGCAAGGCAAAGGCTAACAGAGTTTTGCCAAGAGAACGCACTGGTCATAGCAAACACCCTCTTCCAACAACACAAGAGAAGACTCTACACATGGACATCACCAGATAGTCAATACTGAAAAATCAGACTGATTATGTTCTTTGCAGCCAAAGATAGAGCAGCTCTATACAGTCAGCAAAAACAAGACCAGGAGCTGACTGTGGCTCAGATCATGAACTCCTTATTACCAAATTCAGACTTAAATTGAAGAAAGTAGGGAAAACCGCTAGACCATTCAGATATGACCTAAATCAAATCCCTTATGATTATACAGTGGAAGTGAGAAATAGATTTAAGGGCCTAGATCTGATAGATAGAGTGCCTGATGAACTATGGNTGAACTCCTTAATACCAAATTCAGACTTAAATTGAAGAAAGTAGGGAAAACCGCTAGACCATTCAGGTATGATGTAAATCAAATCCCTTACAACTATATAGGGAAAGTGGCAAATAGATTCAAGGGATTAGATCTGATAGAGTGCCTGAAGAACTATGGACAGAGGGTCATGACATTGTACAGGAGACAGGCATCAAGACCATCCCCAAGAAAAAGAATCGCAAAAAGGCATAATGGTTGTCTGAGGAGGCCTTACAAACAGCTATAAAAAGAAGAGAAGCAAAAGGCAAAGGAGAAAAGGAAAGATAAACCCATTTGAATGCAGAGTTCCAAAGAATAGCAAGAAGAGATAAGAAAGCCTTCTTCAGCGATCAATGCAAAGAAATAGAGGANTCGCAAAAAGGCATAATGGTTGTCTGAGGAGGCCTTACAAACAGCTATAAAAAGAAGAGAAGCAAAAGGCAAAGGAGAAAAGGAAAGATAAACCCATTTGAATGCAGAGTTCCAAAGAATAGCAAGGAGAGACAAGAAAGGCTTCCTCAGAGATCAATGCAAAGATATAGAGGAAAACAACAGAATGGGAAAGACTAGAGATCTCTTCAAGAAAATTAGAGATACCAAGGAAAACTTTCATGCAAAGATAGGCTCAATAAAGAACAGAAATGGTATGGACCAAACAGAAGCAGAGGATATTAAGAAGAGGTGGCAAGAATACACAGAAGAGCTATACAAAAAAGATCTTCACGACTCAGATAATCATGATGGTGTGATCACTCACCTAGAGCCAAATATCCTGGAATGCGAAGTCAAATGGGCCTTAGGAAGCATCACTACAAACAAAGCTAGTGGAGGTGATAGAATTCCAGTTGAGCTATTTCAAATCCTAAAAGATATCAATCTAATGACTTGTTAATCATTTTTATGGCTGTCCAATGTTAGTCCTAGGTGCGGTCAAGAAAGTACTGCTCTGGGGTGTCTACACAGCATATTTCCTGTGTGTTCACTGAAGGTGACTGTCCACACTATAAGCCTAACATTTTGATGAAGCCTCATTCTGACTGAGAAGGTAGGTCAGAGCAGTGAAGAGCAGCTCTATTAAAATCAACCAAATGATTCTGAATTTCTCCCTACTACAGAAGAATTAGATGAAAGCTGTAAAATGCCTGGGCTAATAAAAATCATCCACCAATCACTTTCCTTAATAAAGCAATCAACAGTCTGTTAATATATTTTCTAGATAATAAAATAAAGCTTTTTAAAGAGATACTGTGAGAGATACTGTTGATCACAGCTATATTTTACTTGATTTAGCCCTTGGTTAGAAATTTATATCTTAATTTGTTCTTATAGAAAAATACAGTTCATTTTATGAGTTTCTAGAAATAAATTAAGGAGGAAAATAGACACTACTTGTTCCTAATAGTCTCCCTGGAAATGAGAGTATTTGCTTGGGAGGATATACACACTTAATGTGTACGTAATACTTCATTTCAAAATATATTTAATTCTTTTCTCTCTCTCTTAATTTTCTAAGTGACTAGTAATAAACAAGCTAGTGATTATTTTAGTCATTTTTCCACCCAAGAATTTCATTAAAGAAACATGTGGCATGTCTTACATTAGTACAAATACAAGGGAACTAGAAATCCAGGTTTCCTTTTTAAACTATAAATGGTTGGCAACTGTTTCCTTTATAGTTATGGCAGGAGTAGGTCCAACATGAGTCCATATATAGCCCTTCTCTGGTCTGGTAGGAACTGTGGGAAATGGTGATGAACGTGACTTGAAATATTCAGAAGGTGCATGACAGACAAATTCCAAGTATTCCATCTTCCTTGGAAGATCCTCCTCTGGTCCTGGAAGGGAGCCACCATTTACATTTTTGAAGATATATATCATTTTCATAAAAATTAAAATTCCTAAACACTATGAGAAACTGGTCTGGTGCTAACTTGACTGCCGGGGGCCAGCGTGGGAATCCCACCCGTGAAACGGTCANAGTATTCCATCTTCCTTGGAAGATCCTCCTCTGGTCCTGGAAGGGAGCCACCATTTACATTTTTGAAGATATATATCATTTTCATAAAAATTAAAATTCCTAAACACTATGAGAAACTGGTCTGGTGCTAACTTGACTGCCGGGGGCCAGCGTGGGAATCCCACCCGTGAAACGGTCACGTGGCAGAAATCCGATGAGCAAGGTGATTTGGATTTCAGAGATTCCCCCTGAGTTTCCCTGAGCATCTATACCCCCAAAATAAGGAAACCCAAATATGCCTGCTGCCAGGAGCCAGCGTGAGGATTCCCACCCGTGACATAGTCATGTGGCAGACTCAATGGGCAAGGATGATTCGAGTCTCGGAGTTTCTCCCTGGCATTTCCTGAGCATGTACCCCCCCAAAATAAGAATCTACCTGGCATTGTACTTTTTCTAATTCTTCTGACATTCTCTGGAAAAAGTTAATTCAGGGATTTAGTCTTCTGCATTTGAAAGGAGTGTTT